>OX456526.1:57068762-57618762 GCA_949748255.1 Eustalomyia histrio | reverse complement strand
TTAGCTTTAGAAGATTTTTTTTTTAAAGTGCTTTTTCAAAAATTCCTTATATATAAAATATTATTTACACTAATCAATTCATTGTCAAAAAGATTATATATAAAGATTTTATATTTTTTAATTCTTTTAAATAAAAACAATTAGAAATTTTTTAACCCTTTGAAACCCAGGCACGAAAAAAATATAATTTTTTGACTACATTAAAATATCTCGAAAACTAATAAGTCTCTGTGAAAAATAATTTTATTAAGAATCTAACAAAAATAATTTTATACAAATTGACCAACTAGTTTTGAAAATATTTTCATTTTTCTGATGAAACATCAAAGCTAACAATTGAGTGTCTGGGTCTCAAAGGGCAAAAAAAAAATATGTGTATTAATTCATTTCTTGTGAAAAGTGCTCAAAATATTAGTAAAATATTTTTTATAAGAAAAGGTCTGTAGAACCCAAGATTTTTTTTTGTACACCCAGAAAACAGATTCGTACTGATAACCGAATTTGTAGCCAATCGAAGGGTTCAGTTGCAACAGCCGAATTTTTCGGTTGTGACTACCGAATTGTTATTGAGGCAACCGAAATACTGTTATCACAGTCAAATTACTCATGTCTCAATTGGTTTTCTGTTGTCACAACCCAAAAATTTAGTTATTGCAACCGAACCAGTCGATTGGCTACAAATTCGGAATCTGTTTTCTCTGTGTACGAAAAAGTTTCTTATATAAAATAATAGATATTTAAAAATTTATTTGATAAAAACAATTTAAGATTCTATGGACTTTTCCTTAAACTAAAACTATCAGATTCTCCAAACTGTTTCTTAGATAAAAGTTCATATATTCAAAAAAAAACTTAGATTCTAAGGCTTTTCTTTGCAAGAAAAATTCACAGATTCTGAAGACTTTTTATCATGAAAAATACTTAAATGCTAAGGACTTTTTCTAATAAAAATATTCTTAAATTCTAAAGACTTTTTCTTAAAGAAAAATTTCTAAAAAAAATTTTAAAAATGTCGTGAGAATCTATGATTTTTTTTTTTAAAGTCATTGAAATTAAAAAAAAAAACAAGTAAGAGCGGCTAAATTCGGCTATGCCGAATCTTATATACCCTTCACCATGGTTGGGAAAAAACTGAAGTTTATATATGGACATATATGAAATGGACAGATTTATATACGGACGCCTTTAAGAGGAAATTAACCATTTAGTTTGGAGATAAAACTTGGACTCGGGAAGATTTATGGTTCCAGAAAATATGTATTTTAAAAAAATGTATGTTTTGGGCATAACTTTTTTGTATCTGAACCGATATTTCCGAGTTTGCAGCAAATATGTTATACTAAAGATTTTCGATCTTTTGCTATATAAGACGTATCCATAGGTCATAATACAGCTCTAGAATAGTGTTTGTTGTTTGTGTATAAAAGGTTAAGAGGTGAAAGAAAAGAATTTCAACAAATCGTTAAAAGAAATCACTAGAACTGCATGTGTTTTATTTCTACAAAATAGTTTGATTTAGCTGGCAAATTTGCATTTAGGATTTTATTTCGCTTTTTTATTAGAAATATTTGTAATTTCTTTAGCTTAATTTTAAAAATTTGAAGGAAAATAGTTTATAATTTTTTTTATAAATTATTATAAGTTATGACCTAAAATAGTTGCACTCAAAGGTAAATTATGTATAAAATTTTCTTAATATGTGAGAAATAAAATGGTTTAAAAATCTTTTTATAAATTCTTTTAAATCGGAGCAAAAAATAGAAATAAAACCGTTTGTATTTTGTTTGTATCAGAGGGTTTTTATACAAATTTTGATGTTTTTAGCCTATTTATGGATTATTTAATTATTAATATAAAATTTTATTTAAATTAATTATTAAATGTAAAAAAAAAACAAAAAATAAACAAAAAAGAAATCTTAACGAACCGGCGACCCTTCCACCTGTGGTGAAAGGTATAAAAATGTTTGTATTTTGTTTGTATCAGAGGGTTTTTATAAAAATGTTGATGTTTTTAGCCTATTTATGGATTATTTAATTATTAATATAAAATTTTATATAAATTAATTATTAAATGTTAAAAAAAAAACCAAAAATAAGCAAAAAAAACAGTCTTAAGAAAATAATAAAAAAAATGTACAAAAAAAAAAAAAGTGAATTGACCTGAAACGAGATTCGAACCTCGAACCCCGCAGGCTTAGAGAAAACAAGTATTTGTGACATAGCGTCTAGACAACTGAGCTATTGAAGCTCACACAAAATCATCGTCAATAGAGGTACATATATAAAAGTTTTCGTTCATTAGAGATTTGTTTAGTTTTTATTTAAATGACAAATCTTTATATGTGTGTTGTTTGTGTATAAAAGGTGGAGATGAAAGAAAAGAATTTTAATTATTAATATAAAATTTTATATAAATTAATTATTAAATGTTAAAAAAAAACAAAAATAAGCAAAAAAAAAAGTCTTAAGAAAATAATAAAAAAAAATGTACAAAAAAAAAGTGAATTGACCTCACCGAGATTTGAACCTCGAACCCCACGGCCTTAGAGAAAAAAAAAAGTATTTGTGACACAGCGTCTAGACAACTGAGCTATTGAAGCTCACACAAAATCATCGTCAATAGAGGTACATATATAAAAGTCTTCGTTCATTAGAGCTTTGTTTAGTTTTTATTTAAATGACAAATCTTTATATGTGTGTTGTTTGTGTATAAAAGGTGGAGATGAAAGAAAAGAATTTTAATTATTAATATAAAATTTTATATAAATTAATTATTAAATGTTAAAAAAAAAACAAAAATAAGCAAAAAAAAAAGTCTTAAGAAAATAATAAAAAAAAAAATGTACAAAAAAAAGTGAATTGACCTCACCGAGATTTGAACCTCGAACCCCACGGCCTTAGAGAAAAAAAAAGTATTTGTGACACAGCGTCTAGACAACTGAGCTATTGAAGCTCACACAAAATCATCGTCAATAGAGGTACATATATAAAAGTCTTCGTTCATTAGAGCTTTGTTTAGTTTTTATTTAAATGACAAATCTTTATATGTGTGTTGTTTGTGTATAAAAGGTGGAGATGAAAGAAAAGAATTTTAATTATTAATATAAAATTTTATATAAATTAATTATTAAATGTTAAAAAAAAAACAAAAATAAGCAAAAAAAAAAGTCTTAAGAAAATAATAAAAAAAAAATGTACAAAAAAAAAGTGAATTGACCTCACCGAGATTTGAACCTCGAACCCCACGGCCTTAGAGAAAAAAAAAGTATTTGTGACACAGCGTCTAGACAACTGAGCTATTGAAGCTCACACAAAATCATCGTCAATAGAATAACATATATAAAAGTCTTCGTTAATTAGAGATTTGTTTGGTTTTTATTTAAATGACAAATCTTTGTATGTGTGTTGTTTGTGTATAAAAGGTGGAGATGAAAGAAAAGAATTTTAACACATGGATGTGTTGTTATGCTCAAAATTCTACATACATATTAAACAAAGGGATTTTACTGGAAAAATTAGAGGTAGTCCTGGTTTTTTGCTAATATCTCAGCCATTTATTAACCGATCTGTCTGATTTTTAATAGCAAACAGAAATGGATCACATGTAACAGAAATAAAAAATAATCAAGTCCTCATCATGTCTGGGTTCTTCGGAAAACCCAATTCAACACACAGACGGACAGACGGACAGACGGACATCGTTAAATCAACTTCGCTCTTCATAAGGACCCAGAATATATATACTTTATAGGGTCTAAGATCAATATTGTAGAAATTACAAACGGAATGACAAACTTATATATACCCTTCCACCTATGGTGAAGGGTATAAAAAATATTTAAGTAGTTTTCTTACAGATTCAAAGTTTTCTTGAAAGTAAAGTTCTCAGAATCTTTGATTTTTTCCTTAACAATTTTTCTTCAAAAAGTCCATAATATCAATTTCTTTTTTTAGGAAAAACATTTCTAAAGGAAATATTCTTAAATTTAAAAAGCTTTTTCATAGTTTCTAAGAACTTTTCCCTTAAGAAATTTCCTTAAATTAGGGATCATATAATGATAATCCAGGAATCAGAATATAGCTATGAGGGAACAAAATGACATTTTGAGTAAACTATGATTACATGCGATCATTTTATGATAAATTCAATATCATAACATGTTTATTTAGGACCATAATATGGTAATTTTTGAATCATAATAAATGTAGGGACCATATTATGGTAAAAATATGGTTATTTTATTATTATAATATGACAACCATAGCATAGTATGACTATGGTTGGCACAACCATAAACCCAAAAATATATGGTGTTCTTCGAATATGATTACCCCAACCATGCTTTTTCTTTGCGTGCGTTACACGATCATGTTCATAAATTCTCAAATTAAATACATAACAAACAGCTTTACTGACAATTTTCTTAAGAATATTTATATTATTTACAAATATTGTAGTCATTTTACTTAATTAACCCATTAAAGGGTTAAATTTTATCTCTATTATTTGTTTTTTAGTTTCATACATTATCAACAGCTTCTAACTAGTACTCTGCCTTAGTAAGTGGGTGGTTTTAATAAAAAAATTGTTTTTAAAGTTCTTTTTTATTTTTTTTTTTTTTTTGTTAATAGAGAAGAATACCAAAGTATAAATTAAATAAAAAATTAACAAATCTACTGGTTGTTTTTCTGTTGTCATATTTTGATAATCTCGTTTTGTCATTATTTTTTTCACTCACTGCCTTCAAGCATTTTTTTATAAATGTATTTTGTATGCATTGACATGACTTTAACACCAAACCCTGGTTTTGTACAAATATGAAATATTTAAATAAATTGTTTTTTTGAAACGAGTTCAAAATCCTCTAGATAATCATAGAAAGAAGACTTTCATGTACTCATGTACAAAAAAAACAATACATGTATAAAAAAACAAGAAAATAAAACCTCCAGCATTAAAAATTTTAACTTTAGCACGCATCAAATAAATAAAAAAAAATATGCAAGTGCAGTAAAAAAAAATATATTGTAAAAAAAATATGATATTTTTTTGTTTTTGTAATAAATGAGACAACTGGCAAAATAAAATCTGTATAAAATATAAGAAAAAAACAAAGAACCAAAGCCATCAGGCATACAAAGTTGCTATGACACAAGACAGAAGACAACGACATATTGGTAACAGCAGCAACAGCAAACATTGTTGGGAGGTTAACAGAATATTAAGAGACTAAATTCACTAAAAAGGAAAAATATTATTTTGGTGTTAAAATTTTAATTTTCATTAGCAACTAAAAATGTTGCTGTTATTACGGGAAATTTTGCTAATTTGAGCCCAATGGTATTTTTTTTTCTAAACTTGGCAACATATGAAGTACAATGATATTAGCAAAAACAAGTAAAAAAGGCTTAAATTCGGCTGTGCCGAATCTTTGGATACCCTCCACCAATATCCTAAAAAAAGTGTTTTCTATTGTTTTTGATAAAAAAAATAATGTAAAAAACTTTTGAAATAAAATTATGGAGGTGAAAAAAATTTTTTGAGGTGAAAAGCTTTTTTGGATGCAAAAACGAATTTTTTGTTGTAAAAAATTTTTTGAGGTGAAAAAAAATTTTAGTGGTGAAAAAATTTTTGAGAAAAAATATTTGAGGTGAATACAAAATATTATTAATTTCTAAGCGGCTGGTGAAAAAATATGAGAAAATATATTATATACCAGTCGCTACTATGAAATTGTACTAAAATACACCAATTTGTATCGAAAATTTAGAGGTATCTTTACATTTTCACTCATAATTTTTAAACGGCTGGACCGATTTTGCCCTGCTCGGGAGGATGTAGAATAATCTGGGTAAGAATAGGCACCCCCACTTGCGTCTTCGCGTCGTGATCGCCATTTCAACAGACAGACAGACGGACATCGTTAAATCGACTTAAAATTGCATTAGGATCACGAATATATATACTTTATGGGGTCTTAGACCTATATTTCGACATGTTACAAACGGAATGACAAACTGATATATACCATCACCATACATGGTGGAGGGTATAAAAATTAGTAGCCGCTAACAAATTTTTTGTAAACTTTTTGTAAAGTGGAATTTAAAATCGGTTTGCTAAAATCAGCAAAAAAAAATGTACTAAATATAATTAATATTAGTACAATGACATTAGTATAAAAAATTAGTAAACGTTACTAAATTTTAAAATATAGCAATAGTTTAATTTATAAGAAAACAAAATTATTAAAATGCACAAATTAACTCAATTATTTTTAGATACACTTGTTACACTTTAAAGCTGCTTATTTCTTTTGAAATTACCTTACGAATTCGAATGTACGAGGGCGGATCAAAAAGTCCGCGACTTTTCGAACTTCCCTTGTAGTTATATGAAATGCAACACTGATCCCATCAAGTACCACCTGTTAATAGACTACTGTCAAATTTTGAGCAAGTTCCGTCATTTACTTTGCATACAACCTCGTGGATTTTTTTAAAAATGGAAAAAATATAATTTCCAGTATTTTTTGCGAAAAAAAACATCAATCAAACCAAGGAAAAGCTTGATAAATACTATGGGGACTCTGCACCATCGATTTCAATGGTAAAAAAGTGGTTTACTGACTTTCATTGCTGTCGCACAAGTACAAATGACACTGAACGTTCTGGACGGCCAATTGAGGTCAATACACCCGAAAATGTCGAAACAAATCCATGTTATGGTGATGGCCGATGGAATAGTAAAACTGCGTGAGATTGTTGATGCCATAGGCATTTCATATGACAGTGTGGTTTCGATTTTAAATGATCAGTTGGATTTAAGAAAGCAAATCAGTTTTCGAAAATTTGTATATATTCTGTAAAAGTTCTGTAATTTGTAAATTGTAAATAGCAAAAAAATTTACTAACTAAAAATAGTAGAATGGAATTGAAAACAATTTTTTTTTTCAGAGTGTTGAAACTTTTGAAAACTGTTAAGTAATCAATGACTTCTCGTTGGGCGCCATTAATTAATATTATAAATTTTTTATAGAAAAGAGTGTCTGTGTAAATGTCCGAGTTTGAGATCAAAGGAATTACAAAAAATTTAATATTTTGTTTTTCAAGAAAACGCAATGTGTTTATTCAAACTTTATCACAAATATTTATAAGTGAGAGTAGTTTTCCAGATTCAAATTCTGTATTATTTTTATTATTTTATTTATTTTTTATAAAAATCATGCGTATTACTTAGCGCCAGAGAAAACAAAAAAAAGCAAAATTTAATGTATTTAAATCAAAAAAAAATTATTGGCATCACAAAAAAAAACAGCAAAAGTAAAAAGTTGGGGAAACCCCCTTTTTTTAATTATAAAAACATAAATTTTTTTATTTTTCATTAGAAAAAAGCACTTTTAGGCAAAAAAAAAGTGGAAAAGGCAATTTAAAGCTCCAAAATTTTAAGAAAAAGCTACTTTAAGGCTAAAAACTGAAAAATCCAAAAAAAGCAGAAAATGCAAATATGAGAAAAAAATAAAAAATAAAAACAATAGCAAAAACAATTTTTTCTTATCTGATTATCACAAATTGTTTGTTCTTGCAAACAGAACAAACGACAGTCTGGTTTGTAGGTATCCACCAAAATCGTAAAACCTAAAAATTAGACTTGCCGCCGACTGACTGCCAGTCAAGTACCGATTGTCAAAGGAATCCGATATTCTACCGATTTTCCCCACCAGACCTGCGTATTGTTAGGACTCCTGCTCACAAAAAAAAAAAAAATTTTGTCAGTTCCCCACCGAAATTCGGAAATTCTACAACTAAAATTGTTTGACACAACAAAATTTGACTAACACAACTGAATTTGCATTGGAACACCCAATATATTTACCAATCACATATGAATATGGTTGCGCTAACTAAATTTATTGGCTTTCGCAACCACTTTATTTTTGTGCGTGAGCCATTATTACTAAAGCTAACAGCATAGCCGAACGAATTCGATCACCCATATACCGATGATTACAAACATTCTCTCCGACTGTTAGAACTCTACCAAAAATGCTTGTGCGGACAATATAGCCGTTCAAATCCGACCGGAGAAAGATTGCTTGTTGATCATTCTTATGGTTTTATTTCAACTATAAAATATATTTATTTGTTAACTCCTTGAAAGAGTATTTATTCTTTCCCGACGAGTGATGCCATATTGCATCACACACGTGAACAATTTGGGGCCAGGGTCCGTCGGACCTAACAATTAATTCGAAAAAAATATTTTGGGCGAGATTAAAGGCTCTCAAATTGCTCCTGCTCTATAACTGATCTACCTCAGCCGCTTCACAAAACCCCAGAACACCAATTAAACCAACTTCTGTTAAAACTAACCCCCAAATTAGTTACATCAGTACATCGTGTGGTTAATTATTTCCAGTTCGGTTTTAAAAACTTTTAAAGAATCTATAGTTGAAAGTACATTTAAAAGATTTTAATAAAACACCAATTTTTATTTAAAGTCCCATATAATGTATTTATGCTTAAAGTTCCTGCCTTTTGTATTTATCTACCCCCCAAAATAAAAACTTTATTTGATCACAAACTCCTTTAACCCCTGCCGTCGTAACTGAAAGTAACTTAACACTTCATCTCTATTACAAACTCTACTTTTTGTATGCTGTTCATCCATTACTCCCCAGTTAACTACACCGAAAAAATTTTCTTGGTCCAATTTAAATGAACTTTTTAAGTAAACTAATAAAGTTTTCTTCATTGGTGTTAATAAAAATTTTTCTATTGACTGTGTGAAAGTTTTAAAACAATAAATAAAATTGTTCCTGAAAAACTGCATTAATGTGAGATGTTCTTTTTTTTAGTTCAAGATCAGAAGCATTTTTGCTTTTCCAAATTGTAAGTTTTTGTAATATTTTAGTTGGCTGCTCCTCTGTAGCTCTAGTTACCTGCTCCTTAGTAACCTTAGTTGTATGCTCCTTAGCTACGTCGATTGACTGCTCCTTAGCAAGTTTGATTGTCTGCTCTTCAACAACTTCGGTTGACTGCTCATCAGTAACTCTGGTTGACAGCTCCTCAGCAAGTTCAGTTGACTGCTTTTCAGCAACTTCTGTTGACTGATCCTCAGTAACTCCGGTTAAATGCTCCTCCGCAACTCAGGTTGGCTGATTCTCAGAAAGTTCTGCTGACTGTTCTTTAGTAAATTAGTTTGGCTGCTTTTCAGCAAGTTCAGCTGACTATTCTTCAGCAACTTCTAATGACTTCACTTCATCAACTCCGGGTGACTAATCCTCAGTAACTCCGGTTAACTACTCCTCAGTAATTTAAATTGACTGCTTCTCAGCAAGTTAACTTGACTTCTCTTCAGCAATTTTAGTTAACTGCTTCTCAGTAACTCTGGTTAACTGACACTAAGTAACATTAGCAAGTTCGGGTATCTGCTCTTTAGCAACTTCGGTTGACTGGTCATCAGTAACTGCGGTTGACTGCTCCTCAGAAAGTTTAGTTGACAGTAACTCCGGTTGACTGCTCTTCAGATAGTTCAGTTGACTGCTCCTCAGTATATCCGATTAACTGCTCCTTAGCAACTTTGGTTGAGTGCTCTTCACCAATTTTGGTTGACTACTCCTCAGTAACTTTGGTTGGCTGCTGCATCTCAGCAAGTTCGGTTGAGTAAGGGGAAATGCTAGTTCCCCTATACCAACCCTTTCAGGGGATGACCAATTATTCAATAAACCGGTTGATAAAGCCAACCTGATGGCTGAATTATACTCAAGAAAACAACCAACCACTACCCGAGCTGCAGAGAATATCCCAAACTATGCCCAAAATATAAAATTATCTAGAATTCAACTCACTTCTTAACGATCGACAGTATGGCATTCATATAAATCGTTCTACGGGAGACCTGCTGACGTTCCTTTCGGAGCGTTGGATTATCGGTCCATTCACCGACTTGGTGAAAACAAAATAGTTGATCTACATATTTCCAAGACATTCGATAGTGAGTGGCATAAAGCACTTGTGTCAGAGCTTAGTGCTGTTGATGTCGGTGATGACTTTTCTCGATTCATATCGAGCTTTCTTAGCGATCGCACTATAAGAGTTGTTATAGATAGGGTCTCATCCGACGAGTTTCGGCTGAATTCAGGGTTAACGTTATTTCTCTCTCACTTTTTCTTATCTTTATAAATAACCTTTTGGGGTAAACTTCTAATCATATCTATTCTTTCGCAGATGACAGCAAAATTAATATTTCTTTGATCAAAGGCCAAGCCCTTTGAAGGTTGGGGGCATGGATGACAAACTCAATATGGACTTTTCGAATATCTCTGGTCGAGTTTAATTAATGCAGGCACAAGACCCAGTGTTGTTTTTTGACTCATAGACGGGTCGTGGGGTCACCAATGCCATCTGTACTCATGGGGGTGTCGATATTGAGGAATCAGATGCTCTTGATGTTCTGGTCTTGTGATGTCCTTCGCCAACGCAATGCGTAGCATTAGTAGGGAAGTTCCCTGAGTGTTGGTTCAAAGTACAAAAAAAAATTGGTTGACTGCTCTTCAGCAATTTTGATTGACTACTCGTTGGCAACTTCGATTAGCTGCTCTACCAGGCAACCCAGAACAAATGATCGGCTTTCACTATTCCCCCAGCCGCCGCGATTATCACACTAATAGCCGACAAATGTCAATTAACACTTGTCCATACCGATTGTGATACTTCAGTCACCAAGTATCGATTGCCATGATTCCTGTCGATTGTCACCACTAGTACCGATAGTGCCAACCTGTTAAGGCTACCGCAGTAAACGCTAGTGCTGAAAATATACCCATTAAGGAATAGATACGCAGAATTAATTTAAAAGTTTTATAGGAAGAGTTTTAGTAATAATGTTTTCAGTGTACATAACAGAGTAGTTTGTTTATCTCATTTTTGTTGTATGTTTTTTTTTTTATTCCTGATGTCGGTTGGATGGCTGGATGTGTCATATTATGAGGTAAACCCTATGCAAATTAAAATTTATGTTGCTATGTGCAGCATTTAAAATGTGTACTGCATTTTTCTCTCCCTTCCAGCCAACATTGCCGCCATCTCTTCGTTTTATTTTTTTCCTGTCCCTGATTCTGTCTTTCCCTCTCTTTATGGGTGAGTGTGTAAATAAGAATGTGTATTTATACTCGTATTATGATTTTATTTTTCTTTCCCTCGCTATATTTTTATTTTTTTTTCTTTACTTAGATTTTTATTTTTCAATTCAAGTCATTGTACGTTGCACAATTTAGCATTTATGCTTGTGTTTTTTTTTATTTTTGTATGACTCTCTATTTGTCTATGTGTGGCAAGGGATTTCTTTATGTGAGTTTTGTGTAAATAATTAAGGGTATTCACAATTTGAAGTAATCTAAAATAAATTCAGGAATATTTATTTGAAATTTATGTTAGGTAAGCCACAGAGAATTATAATATTAAAAACAAAACACAATTAATAACTTATTATTGGTTCTGATTGTTGGATTTTAGCAATATGTCAGCTTTATTAAATATTTTAATATTGTAGTTAATTCACATTTCTCGTTTTTCAATGATAAGTTTCTTTTCTTTTTTTTTATTTTATTTTCATTTTAAATTATTTCGAAAATTTTTCTTTTGTTTCCCATCAATACTACATTTACCATAGTATTTATTGTTACCTTCTCTTGTTCTCCCCTATTTTCTTTTTCCTTAAATTATTTTATGTGTATTATTAATTTGGCTCCATGTCCTCAATTTTTTTTTATTCTTGTTGTTGTTATTGCTGTTACCATTTTTATTGTAGTATGCTGCTGCAATTTGTTCTATGCTGCACCCTAGTTTTATTTTATTTTTTTGTTTTATAAATTTTCCCCTATTTTGCAAAAAAAAAAAAATCTATTTTATAAAGTACAAAGTTTTCTATTTTTTACTTTAACATTGTTATTTTAATTAATTAAATATGAAATATATAATAAAATATTAAATTTAATATTAAATGACAATTGTTTGCGGGGTGATATGATAAATCGATAATTTTTGGAAGACTGAGTGTTTTGGGCGTAAATCTATGAAGTTTTTCGTAAAGCTTTTTCTTTGAGTACGGTTCAAATGTAAAAATTCTCCCTTTGACGGCCTACCTAAACCTCGTTTGCTAGAGACCTGAAATTTAATATGTGTGTTCCGTGGACTCTAATCTAATTCCTAACAAGATAACAGTTTGGCTGAAAAGTTTGTATTGTGGCACATAGAGGGCGCAAGCTGCTATGAAATTCATATGATTTTTAGTTAGCCCTAACCTTCGAAAGACACGTGTATAAATTTGACAGCTGTCAGCACTATTAATTTGTGAGATATAGTATTTTGGGTAAAGCAACTTTTGAAAGCAATGAATAAAAAGGAATTTCGTATGTTAACAAAGCATTGCTTTTTAGCGACAAAAAAAAAACACTGTTAAAGCCAAGGCTTGGATTGATAAACATTATTCGGACTGTGCAACGTTGAGAAGTGGTTTGCTAAGTTTAAACGAGACGAAATGAGCTCCGAGGACGATGAACGCAGTGGACGCCACAAAATAATTATGAATGACTGTAAAGTGAAGTTTATAGAGATATCTGAGACTTTAAAGATATCAAAGGAACGTGTTAGACATATTGTGAATTAATATTTGGCTATGCAAAAGCTCTGTACAAAGTGGGTTCCGAGCGAGCTCACAATCAACCAAAAACAACAAGGAATTAATGATTATGAGCTGTTTTTGAGCCTGTTCAATCGTAATAAACCCAAATTTATGCGTCGGTATGTGTTAATGTATGAAACATGGCTCCATCATTTCACACCGGAGTCCAATCGACAGTCAGTCGAGTAGACTGCACGTGATGAACCAACTCCAAAGCGTGGAAAGATGCAACAGTCGACTGGAAAGCTGATGGCATCAGTATTTTGGGATGCGCATGGTATAATATTCATCGACAATCTTCAAAAGGGAAAAACCATCAACAGCGACTATTACATAGCGTTATGAAGAACGAAATCGAGGAAAATCGTCCCGCACCATTTGAAGAAGAAGAAGAAGAAAGTGCTATTTCATCAAGACAATGCATCGTGTCACAAGTCAATGAAAACGATGGCAAAATTATTTGAATTGGGCTTCGAATCGCTTCCGCATTTAACGTATTCTCCAGATCTGGCCCCCAAAGCCTTTTTCCTGTTCTCAGATCTCAAGAGAATTCTTGCTGGAAAGCACTTTAGCGCCGATGAAGAAATACTGGCCGAAACTGAGGCCTATTTTTGAGGATTAAGATAAATCGAACTATAAAAATGGAATCGAAAAATTGTATGACCCATATAATCACTGTATCGCCCTTGAAGGTAACTAAAGGGTGGTTAAATTTTAAGGGCCGATGTTGAATGTGAACCACGCATGCTTGTCCCGTTCGTTATGTGGAAAACATTGCTGTTGTTCGCAATAGTGTGTCATGAGGTCTGCCAAGTATTTACCGTGAATGGTGCTCGCTATCGCGAGATGATAAAGAACTTATTGTGGCCAGGAATTGAGAATATGACCCTGAACGATATGTGGTTTTAACAGGACGGTGCCACTTGCTAAACAGCTAACGAAACAATGGGTCTTTTGCGCGAAAAATTCAATGGCCGTGTTATCTTACGTGGTGGCGATGTCAATTGGCCGCCAAGATCAGGTGATTTGACACCGTTTGACTTCTTTCTTTGGGGTTATTTGAAAGAAAAGGTGTACGTCGATAAGCCAACAACAATTCAAGAGCTTAAGGATGAGATAATTCGGCACATTAACGGTATAGAACCTCAATTATGCCTCAGCGTCATCGAAAATTTGGACCATCGGATGGAGGTGTGCCGCCGAGGTCGCGGCGGCCATTTGGCCGATATATTGTTCCATACATAATTGAACCATACCATATTATCATAATAAAAAGAAATGACAATAATTTCCTAAATAATTTGTGTTTTATTCAAAATCAACATCGGCCCTTAAAATTTAACCAGCCTTTATATTGAATAATAAAATCAGATTTTATCAATGTTAGCCCACGAGCTTTTCAGCCAAATTTTTAGTTCTTGGAATTTTAGATCGGAACGAGGTAAAATAGAAATTCAAGGGGGAAAAGTGCTGTACTAAACTAGCTGCCCAAAGCTCCAGAAATTTAAGGAACGAATGGAATTGAAACACTTAAATTTTAGAAGGAAATGGAATGCAACAGGAAACGAGCTGCAAACTAAAACAAGACCAGGGGAACGCAATGAAATTGAAACACTAGACAAAGTGCTATGCAACGGGGAACGAATGGAATTGTAACACTAGACAAGGGAAACAGAATGGAATAAAACAAGGAACGATTGGATTTGAAACAATAGACAAGGGGAACAAAATGAAATAAAACAAGAAACGAGTGGCATAAAAATACTAGAGGGGGAATTAAATAGAATGGAACATGGAACGAGTGAAATTTAAACACTACATAAGGGGTTAACAAGTGTAATTGAATTGATTGAATAGAACAAGGAACGAGTGAAACTGAAAGTAAGGGAAAGAATTGGAAAAGAAGAGCGGACAAGTGGAATTGAATTACTAGACTAGGATAACAACGAGGAATAGAACGGAAAACAAGTGAAACTAACACACTAAACAGTAAAGAGCATATCTGTTTAAGTTTTAGGGATTTTTCCCCATTTTTACGTTTGTCGAAAATCGATTTTTTTTAATCTTAAATGCACAACATACCATATATGGTACAAGCCTTTTTTCCCCCGGTAATTCAAGCAAGCAAACTAAAGGGTGACCTCGGTGAGCCTCGGGAAAAGAGAATTCAATTAAGTTTCGTACGGGACCGCAAGCAATGCAAATTAATAATTTTTATTGATCTTTTCAAAATTATGGAAAAGCAAAATCAAAGGCTAGATTTTTGTAGGATTGAAATTAACTAAAATTTTTAAATTAATTTTACAGCGGCGAGATAGAGGAAGGGGTTTGAATTAATATAACTTTTTTATTATAATTCTTTTTTTAATTATTTTCAGTATTTTGTAAAAAAGACTTGGGGAATTTGATATGGAACAGTAAACAAATCGTTGAACTTTATTTCTTAAATCAACGGTAAATTGCTTTGACTCAGCGTGCATATGGTCGTTATTTTATTGTGCGGGTTGGACTCTCAGAGTCAGAAATAAACCGTCTGGTTGCAAACTTTCGACAAGTGGCAGTAAGAAACCTTCCTGGTGCCGGCAGTCGACGAACGGTGCACATGGATGACAATATTGAACGGGTACAGGTGAGTATTCGGGAAGATGGAGAAACATCAACCACAACTTGGCCTCTTACGAGGATCATGGCAGAAAAAATTTGCATATAATAAGAATGTTTTCATACAAAATTCAGCTTGTCCAAGAGTTGAAACCGACAGATTACTTGATTATGCAATTTATTTCCGCCAAAAAGCAGAAGAAAATCATGATTTTATACATAATTTAATTATGAGCGACCAAGCCTATTTCCAATTAAATGTGTTCGTTAATATGCAAAACTGCAGGATATGGGCTACGGAAAATCCAAGAGTAGTTCCACAGCGACAATTACACCAACTTAAGTGTACTGTTTGGTGTGGTGTTTCCTCGGAAAGAATAATTGGCCCATATTTTTTTCATCACTGGTGTTCGATATCGGAAAATGTTGGAAAAATTTTTAGGGCCAGCCGTGGAAAACCATTCGCAAGTATGGTTCCAACAGGATAGAGCCACAGCGCATACTTTGAGGGACACAATGGCTCTTTTACGCGACATCTTTGGTGAAAGAATTATTTCGCGTATAAGAGAATTTAGTTGGTCTCCGCGTTCACCGGATTTAACCGCTCCCGACTGTTTCCTTTGGGGTTATTTTAAAGGAAAAAACTACATTAGTACGCCTAGAACCATCCATCAATTAAAAAACAATATACGTGTCGAAATCAACAACATAAAGTTTTGTGAAAGGTTGTGGAAAATGTTTTAGAAAGAGCATGAAAATGCAAAGCTGAAAATGGCCACCACTTGCGAGATATAATTTTTCATAATTAAATTTAAAATATTTTTCATTAATATACTGTATTCAAAAGAAATTAATAGTGTCTTAAATAAAAAGTTATATTAAACTCAAACGCCTTCAATAATTTTGGCACACCCTGTATAAAGAAATATAATATTTAAAGCAGGTAACAATTACAGAACTTTTTGAGTATTTCTGTTACATTATAGATTTGTAACCAAATGAATGTTACCGATAAATTCGAATTCTGCAACTGATTGATTTGATTGGCAGTAAACTCGGTTGTAAACACAAATCTGTTTTATAAGAATATATTCCATAGAAATTTTCAGAAACGTTTAGTATTTCTAAAAACTTTCCCATTAATAAAAATCACAAATAAACTGCAAAAACACAACCATAAAAAAAATCATTTTACATTTTTACAACATTCATACACACATTATTTATAATCAACACAAAGCTTTGGCAAAAACTAAAATAAAAAAAAAAGGAAAAATCTCAAAATTAATTAACAAAACTATACGACAACTACCTTTGATGTCAAACATATAGAAATTTTGAATTGAAAACTTTTTCTATGTTATTTTATAAAGTGACAGCACTTTGTGTCAACAACCTCATTTGTGAAAATACAAACAGCCACACCTACACATTGTAAAGGGTGTCCCAAGAAGAACGCAATTTTTAAATTTTAAATAAAACACAGATATTTAAAAAAAAATCCTGAAACTTTATTATATCGTAAAGTAGACAGAATGAGGTTACAATATATCGTGCAGATGGCCGCCGCGGCTTTGCTGGCATGCACGCGATCTTTTAATGAAATTTTCAATGACCGTTTTGCATGAATGCTGCGGTATTTCATTAATGCAGCGTCCAATTTCCTCTTTTAAGGCTTGAGTCGTCGTCGGCTTATTCGCGTAAACCATCGACTTCAACAAACCCCAAAGAAAAAAATCTAATGGTGTTAAATCGCACGATCTAGGCGGCCAATTCTGATCTCCAAAACGCGAAATAACACGACCGGGAAATGACTGATGCAGCAATTGAAATGTTTCTCTGGCTGTATGACATGTGGCGCCGTCTTGTTGGAACCACATGCCCTTCACATTCATTTCTTCAATTCTAGGCAAGAAAAAACTGGTTATCATTTCACGATACCGAACACCATTGACTGTTTGCGCTTGACCTACCTTATTTTCATAAAAAAAGGTCCAATGATTCCTCCAGCCCAAAAACCACACCACACAGTGACACGTTGAGGATGCATTTGCTTCTCGTAAATCACTCGAGAATTTCCTCACCCCAAATGCGACAATTCTGCCTATTGACGAAGCCATCAAGATGAAAATGGGCCTCGTCCCTGAAGATGATTTTATCGGCAAAATCAGCATTTTCATGTTGTCTCTCCAATACCGAATTAACGAACTCCCTTCGCTGTTAATGGTCAGCTGGCTTCAGTTCCTGAGTCAATTGAACTTTGTATGCATGAAGATGCAAATCTTTCGTCAAAATTCGCTGCAAAGTGGATTTGGAGACACCAATTTGTTGAGCTCGGTGTCGAATTGAGGTGGATGGAGTTTGAGCGACATCATCACGTACAGCTGCGACATTTTCGGTCGATCGACCTGGTCGATGGCGCGTTGTTTTCTTTACATCACTAACAGACCCAGTTTCGGCAAATTTATCCATTAATCTCTTTACAGTTGACTCTTTTAGAGCATTATTGTGACCCCAAATTAATCGCAATTTGCGAACTGTAGCCGCAAAACTTACACCATTTTGGTAGAACAATTTCACAATGAGAATGCGTTGTTCATTCGTGTAGCGCTCCATTTTTACTAACCTCGTACCTTCTACTAGCAAACAATAACAATTGTTCAAATGTTAAACAATGACACTTCGAATGTTGCCAGATTTATAAATTGCGTTCTTCTTGGGACACCCTTAGATGATGATGATGTTTTTTTTTTTTCAAATGCAGTAATAAAAACGCATAAAACATGAAAAATATATACTTAAAAACGCATATTTATTAATTGGCTTTGCTTACAGAAAAGTTGGCTTTTTTTCATATTTCATATAGCCAACTTTTTTTGTTTTTTGCTTTTACGGAAGTCATACTTATCCTTAGTGCCCTGCATGATATCGTTTCCGTTTTTTGGAATGAACAGAGAAACAAATATGATTACAATTGTGTAAATTGAGATAATTTAATACAAGTAATTTTCCGCCTTAAAATCCCTTTTTGTACTAAATTTTAAGAACATTTATTATCTGCTACGGAATAAGTTAGTTTATGGGTGCGTATGAGTTATATTTTGTTAAGTCAATATCACTCATACGCACCCGCCTAGACGGGAATTTAAGACATTCCCTGCGGGAAAAGGACCTATCCCAGGGCACGTCACATGACCGGTTCATTGTGATAGGGACCGGTCACGGGACCGATCACTTTAACATGGGCTTGTCCTAGGAGGGGGTCAATTGCCTTCGGGGACATGTCACAGGACTGGTCTAAAAGGAAAAGTCGTGACTTTTAAGCCGGTCACGTGATAGGTACTTTAGGAACCGGTGCTTTTTTCACTTATCTCATGATATGCTCTTTCGGAACCGGGACAGGTCCCAATTCCCAACTGATCCAGGGTTATTATAACATTTCTTATAAATCATAATAAAATTGCAAAAATACAAGCGACTAACAAAAAATTGAAGCGGATCTAATTGATATGTTTCACTATAGTTGAGGTTAGAAAAGGCAGCCTCCATGGGGCTGTAAAACATGTTCATGTTGTGGTATCCAGAAGAATTAAATATGCTGTAAAGCGGCTAAACTAGTTTCCAAGCCAGTCGGATTACCTTATAAATAGAATTATCCTACCGATATCCATATCGGACAGGTCCGTCAGATCACCCAAAACCGGATGACCAAAGAGACCTGGCACAACATGTGGATCAAAGTCTTCTCGCCCTCAGCGTAACATCCCCTGCAGAAGTTATTGTTTAAGAGTTCCAACCTCCGAGCATACACACATAAAGTGCCGCGTTCTGTTACAACCGCCAGCAGATTGCTGTCTTATGACTGCACCAGTATAACGCCGATCAAATCTTCCTCGTGATCTAACAAGTTGGATCATCAGTTTATCTAGTCCCAGCAAGCTGCAGGTAGTCCCGCTTGCTTGTTGTAAGCGATATGATCTGCAAGTAGTCAATATCGACGTCGCAAAGCAACTCCCTACGCTCAGTTAGTTCATTAGCAACATTATTGCCACTGCTGACCCCATGTTCAAGCACCATAAAGGTGTCAATCTCGAATGTTTAGCCATCTCGTCCAAAGATAATCCTACATGTGGAGGACATACCTATCAAGAATCTAAAGACCACTTGTGTATCGGTGAAAACATCGATTTTCTCTGAAGATATGCCTTGACATCATATCCAAGATTAAGCCCGTTAAATGGCCACCATATCGATCTGCAAAATGGTGCACTTACCCGGCAGCCTGAAGGAATCAATATTCATAATGACCTATATATATTCCTCTCCCTACCCTTCCTTCACTTTTGGAGCTAACCGTGTAAACCTCGAGTGGCCCTCGAGTGGCAGGTACTTAGGTCGAACCCCTCTGTCTGTTATGCAAGTCGTAAACTCAAAATCAAACGAAGGTTGGGGTGTGCGATAATTAATATGTACCGAAGCGTCCCACTTGAGCCTCAAAAGTCGGGCATGTCCAAGCGATCTACAAGTCCATGCCTTAATACTCGTTAGTATTGAAGCCGTTTTCGCGGGCATTTGCAAAATTGTCAATAGAGCCTTCTTTCGAGTGGTACGAAACGCTTCTGTGCAAGCTTAAAAAAGCATAAAATATCTCCTCCTGACTAGTCAGCCATTCGTAAACCCAGAAAAAGTGGCGAGTATATAAGGTACAAGAGTGGCCTGATTTGATTCACCCCCAGTCCAATACTATAACTCCAGTTGGAGAGAAGTTATAAGCCCTGACAGAATATCCGAATATTTTTCCCATATCGCAATTAACACACGTCGAGGGGCAAATGGCTTGAACTGGACACTTGTCAAACCGCGAGAGTTATATGGCCCGGCTACGATCTATGACGTATGTGTTAAAAATGCCTCGAGACAGACGGTTAGGCATTCGGCTAGAGTTTTAGGCGATCCTGTGATGAGTAATGCTGTAGCTGTGGCCTATCAGGGAATGAAAGAGACGATGGGTCATCTTATCTGTGCAGGGAATCCGTTATACATGTACGACCTGTCGGTGATCCTGAACGTAGGATTGGATGATCTTATCAGCAATCTCAATCTTTCGACTTGAGTCTAGGTATCCAAATTCAGCAACTTACTGATGGTGTCGCATTTTAAGACATAGTCGCATCTTGAATGTACTTCATGCTTACGAGAGCGTGAATTGCCACATGAACTAACCAACACCCCCCTGTGTGTTGCCACTCACTGCTTTTTTTTGATACCGCTGACGCGCCAATTGTATATATGATTACTCTACATCTTTGCAAATTAGTTTTCAACTCGGTGATTGTATTAACCCTGGCATCCGTGACCAGATCAGGTTTGACATTGTTTAAGCCGCCTTTTATAACTAGAAAACCATTCAATGTGTTCTCCTTATACTCGAGCGATCTCGTAATATATCCCACGAGTGAGTGCTGTACCACATTCACTGGTTTACTCTTACTTTAGGAAAGTTGGGAGGCGGATAATAGACCTGGCTCAATCGACATTAAAAGTTAAACATAGATAATCCTCTACAGGGACTTCAACAGGAAGGAAGATAGACATATTTTTCCATAATCCTTCGGTTTCGTATCTCTTGCTGTCCTTCGGGAAAAAGACAAGTACCGCATGGCATTCCTGATGCAGTATCAGATTTTACTTCTGTATCCCCAAAAGCAGCCAATGTACGCTCCTTATACTCGAGGAGTCTCTCAATACGAGGAATTAATAAGTCCGTGACTTTTTAAATAAAACACAGTTTTTTTTGAAAAAAAAAATTATTTTTCCACATAATCTCCCTTTAGTTCAATACACTTAGTCCAACGTTTCTCCAATTTTTGTATCCCTTCCAAAAATAGAATTTTCGAGGTCCATAAAATAGGCATTTGTTTGATCAATAATTTCATCGTTGAAGCTAAATCTCTTCCCACGGAACCATTTATTTAGGTTTGGAAATAGAAATAGTCACTGGGGGCTAAGTCCGGAGAATATGACGGTTGAGCTATCAACTCGTAGCCCAATTCATGGAATTTTGCCATTGAAACTACACACGTGTGGACCCGTGCATTATCTTGATGAAAAATACCTTTTTTCTTGGCCATATGTGGTCGTTATAGCGCCCAATAAGTTGGCATAATATTCACCGTTTATTGTTTATCCCTTTTGAAGGTAATCGAAGCTAATTTTCCCGCGTGCATTCCAAAAAACTGTTGCCATCACCTTATTGGCCGACAAACTTACCTTGGCCTTCTTCGGAGCCGGCTCTCCCGGAAAAATCCATTGTTTAGACTGCTGCTTGGTCTCCGGAGTGTTGTAATGGATTCATGTTTCATGCACAGTTACAAAACGCCGCAAAAACTCATTCGAATTGCGGTTAAACAATTCCAAACAATCCTTTAAAGTTGTCACACGATTACGTTTATGGTCAATTGAGAGCAAACGCGTCACCCATCTTGCAGACAGCATTGTTAAATCCAACTGATCATTTAAAATCGAAACCACACTGCCATACGAAATGCCTATGGCATCAACAATCTCACGCACTTTTACTCTCCGATCGGCCAACACCATATCGTGGATTTTTCGACATTTTCGGGTGTATTGACCTCCATTGGCCGTCCAGAACATTCAGCGTCATTTGTACTTGTGCGACCACAACGAAAGTGAGTAAACCACTTTTTACCATTAAAATC
The DNA here is from genome assembly GCA_949748255.1 of Eustalomyia histrio. Taxonomy (NCBI): domain Eukaryota; kingdom Metazoa; phylum Arthropoda; class Insecta; order Diptera; family Anthomyiidae; genus Eustalomyia; species Eustalomyia histrio. Next base: position 57,596,752 of record OX456526.1, on the reverse strand, counting down.
GATAGTGCAGAGCCCCCATAGTATTTATCAAGCTTTTTCTTGGTTTGATTGACGGTTTTTATCGCAAAAAATAATGTTTAATGAGCACTCGAAATTCAATTTTTTCCATTTTTAAAAGATCCACGAGGTTGTATGTTTTGAACAGCTGTTAAACGGAAAGTAAATTACGGAACTTGCTCAAAATTTGACAGTAGTCTATTAACAGGTGGTACTTTATGGGACCAGTGTTGCATTTCATATAACTACGAGGGAAGTTCGAAAAGTCACGGACTTATTGATCCGCCCTCGTATATCCTCGTAATGGCCCTTTTTGTAGGCTTGTTGGGAGGCGGACTATGTACCCGGTAAAATTAAAATCCTAAGGTGTACATCGATAGTCCTCTCCAGTGTCTTAAATAGAAATTAAGTTAGACTTGTTGGCCTATAATCCTTTGGTTTTTATTGGGATGTGATCAACCACTTAGGAATAAAGACAACATTATATGCAATCCATTGCTGAGGAACATAGGACCAATTGAAACAGCTCACCATAAAAACCCTCTCCACTATAGTCAGGATTATTGTCCCAGGTTCATTAGCGTTAGGAAACCCTTTAGTGTCAGTCACAGAAGACAACCCCAAAAATGTATATGCATAAAAAGAGCCAATGTCTCTTGGCTTCACGTGCTCCAAGTGCAGCATTAACATTGTCCAGTCTCAAAAGACGCCAAGTCCTTTCGCCGGGGCTTTATAGGCAAACCAATCGTTCGAACCTATCGCCTTGTCGAATAGTCTTCAGCACTCAGCCCGTGTTTAGCGAATTTCATTTATTATTATCCAGTATCTTCAAACCACTTATTATTATCATCAATTCCATATAATGTTTTTTTTTTGTTTTAAATCATATAAATATCCCCACAACATGATGACTAATTTATGATAGAAGTACATATTTACCGCTTAATAAACTTCAACTCATTTAACATGAATAAAACCACAATATTCAAATAAATAAAGCCTTTTTTCTATAATTTTGAAAAATTAACATTTGACATTCATTGATTGTACGATTTTATGTGTATTTTGTGGTTTTGTGGTCAAATCTGACTAGTTTAAGTCTAACCAAGTTTTTGAAATAATTTTATATATTTTTTTTTTCTTTACATAAAAATTAATTATTTGTTTAAATGTGTGTAGCCACAAAATTTTAATACACAATTGTTAGTCACATATAACATAAATAAATATAATAAAAATGTAGTAAAAACTAACTGGTCAGTTGTTTCTGTTTTTTTTTTGTCTATTTTTAAATAAACCACAAACAAAAATAAATTTATATAATAATAAAAATTATTATAAATTGTTTTATCGTTGTGTAAATGTTATTTTATTATGACTACGATTATTAGTTTATAATAAAACTACCATTGACAGGCAACCAGACAGACAGACTGTTAAGTCTGTCTGACAAACTATCAGTCTGTCTGTCTTTCAGACAAATGTATGCAACATATTTAGGTTATTTTAATAATTGTCATAAAATATTTTAATAGAATGTATGTTTATGGAACAAAATAATGTTAAAATTACATTGTAACAGATAAAAATATAAAGTAAGCACTTGACACTTGTATAACGGATTTCCAAACTTTTTAAAATAACTATTATTAATTTGACAATTAAAAATTCTCCTATAATATTTAAAGAAAACTATCAGTTTTATTTCTAATCTGCCGTTATATTTAGCACATGTGTTTTAACAATAACACCATCACAAATATTGTTAATAAATAATTTATATACAAGAGAAATAACTATATATCATGTAGTATTTTAATGTCTAGACACATACTGACCATAATACATACAAATTAATATGTAGTACCATAATTACATGAAAACAATTTAACAAAAATATCTCAGTATATTTCATATTTAAATAGCTTGAATGCATTTTATAAATACTTTCATACAAAATTTAGTGTTTAATTTAAATATTTATTCACATGTGTTGTTATGTATTTATAAATCAAAAATATTATTCCTTTTTGATCTCCATGGCGTATGAGTTATTTATTGAATTTCATATAATTCCATAATAGTCATACGCCTAAGTGAACGCAATTGCATTGAATAATAATATTAACCCTCTAATGCACTTGAATTAGTTTGCAAATTATACCTTTCATCATTTATTCATGATTAAATATCAAGAACTAAAATTATAATGATATTTCTTTAACCCTCTGCAACTGATGACACCGCAAAAACATAATTTTTGCGTACCTTCGTACAATTACAGGTTAGATCTCTATACGCACGTTACCTTTTCTTTTTATGTTTCTACTTTGATCAGTATGAAAAGAGCGGTCGTGGTGAACGCACGTGCACAGCTGCGCGGTGAAGTGACTGTAATACCCACACATCAGCATTAGTGTAAGTATCTAGCAGACCACCACGTCAGTATTATTGTCGAATTCCATAGTGTCTACATGACCTCACGTCAGTAATATCGTAAAATTACCATTGTGTCTTTCAGACCTCACGACAGTGAAATTCTATTTTAACTGTTATTATTATGCATATTTTTGCAGGCGTTAGACTGAGACAAAATGGCTTACATTAAAAGAACTTCAGCCGGAACTTTTAAAAGCAGTGAGTAGCAAATAATTCATTGGCTCGAGGAAATTGAAAAAAAAAGAAGATTTCAGCGACGATGATGTTACAAAAGATCCAAATTTTGAACCAGAACAAATTATATTTGATAGCGACAAAATTTGCTTAGAAGTGGGGGTTCAAGAGGAATTTCAAACAGAATCTATTAGTGAGAATATTCATAGAGGTAAAAATGTCTTTGTATGGTCTGCTCAGAAGAGTCGAAGAAATTCCAGAGTGGGGCTCATAATATTGATCTTTGGACAAAATTTTTTGATGAGTCTATGCTTTCGAACTTGATAGAATACACCAACAAAAAACTTAGTGCGTATAGAAGCTAGATCAAAAATAACAGTCGAGCAGAACTTATTGACAAAATTGAGACTGAAATGAAAGCATTTATAGACTCTTATATTACTCGTCGGTGTTCAAATGTAACGACTGTGATCTCAATACAGTATTTGCTAATGATGGCACAGGCCATGAAATATTTCGATGCGTTATGACTAAATACAGATTTTCATGTTTAGCCAACTGTTTGAGATTCGATGATCTTATGACCAGAGAAGAATGCATAAAAGAGGATCCTCTAGCTCCTATATCAAATATATTTAACAAGTTCATCTCAAATTCTCAAGCTCAGTATTACCCTGGCGCATATATGTGCATTGACGAGATGCTATTTCCTTTTTGAGGTCGTTGCGAATTTGTAATCTACATGCCACAAAAACCTGCTAAATATAGACTGAAGATCATAATTTTATGTGACGCTAAAACATTTTACACCTACAATGCTTACATCTACTATGGTAAAAATTCCGATGGATTAGGACTAAATGAAGAAGAGAAGAAATTCTCAGTGCAATTGCAATCAGTCTTACGACTTGTGAAAGTTGTTGAAGGCACAAACCATAACATCACAGCTGACAACTGGTTTAGTTCCATCCCACTAATGGAAGCTTTGTTAACAAAGAATCTAACCTATATCGAAACACTGAAAAAGAATAAGAGAGAGATACCAACAAGCTTTTTGCCAAACAAAGAAAGAGATGTTGGAAGTTCACTTTACGGTTTCACCAAGGACTTTACATTATTATCCTTTGTTTCAAAGAAAAATAAGGCAGTCCTTTTAGTTTCATCCACACATCACTTTCGAGAATCCGACACTGAGTCAGGCAAACCAATAATGATTGTAGATCATAATCACACTAAGGGAGGGGTTGATGAGATCGACCAGAAGAGCTCAATATATTCGTGCAGTCGCAAAACTCGCCGTTAGCCAATGGCAATTTTTTACAGAATACTGGATATGATAGGTATCAACTGTTTCGTTGCATACCAAGCAACTGAAAACATGGAGTTATAAAATATCGCTCGGCAAATGATGCTACATCATATGAAAGCACGTATATACAACGAAAGGTTACCAAGAGAATTGCGCATGACCATCAGTCGAGTTCTTGGAAAATACTTGCCTCCTCCACCTCCAAAAATTCAACCTCTGACAGCTTCTGGTAGAAAGCTTTGTCATATATGTCCGCCTAAAATAAAAAGAAAAACGAAATATAGCTGTTGTTCCTGTTTAAAACCTATTTGCATGCAGTGTTCCAGCCCTCTATGTGAAAACTGCCAGGAAAAAATTTAATATTTTGAGACTGTATAATAAATGATCTCACCGTATGATTTTGCTCAAAATCAAAACTAAATGTACCTAACATGTGTTTGCAAAGATAAAGAAAGAAGTTCCTTCAAATTTATTAGAATAAGTGTTTTTTTGTTTGTTTTTAAAAGAAGAGTATTATTTTTGTTGTTTTAATAAAACTAAAAAACCGTCTTTTATTTTATTTTTTTATTTTATGTTAGCTTGAAAACTATTGTTACAAATAAATAAGACAAAGAAGATGCCAGTCAGAAATTCTAGCATAGCAAGTGAGCTTAAAAGTGAGGTCTGCTAGACACCACGTCAGTTATTTTGTTAAAATTAGTGCACGTCAGTTGCAGAGGGTTAAAAAGCAAAATTCCACCAAATTATAATTTAACTTTGATATAATTTGTTTAAATTTTCAGAAACACTGGAAATATCCAGTAAATTCAGTAAATATCATTAAAAATCCCTTAACCCGTTTTCGAGCAATGATGAGTATCTTTGAGCGTATCCTTCCGAAGTCCTACAAGTCTTTCGGTTTAGTGAAATAACTTCTAATAATATTGTAACGTGATGTTACAAATAATCTACTTATTCATATACCTAATACGGTTACTGATTCACATAACCAATATTCTATTCTAGTAATTCTCATTCAGTTGGCAAAATTTATTACATATAGTGTCAAAGTTTAGAGGCGAAAAGGCGAACCAGGATCCAGCTGGAGTTCGAGTATACTTCGTCTAGCAGCCGAAGTATAACTTGTAAGCCAACCAGATACTCGTTTCCCGACCTAACCCGACTCACCTGCCGATTATTCTCGTGAGTCACGTAACATAGTAAACGTAGTTAGAACCGATTAAAACCGACTCACCTGCCTATTATTCTCGTGAGTTACTTAGAGTTATTGACTAATCATAGTTAAGACCTTTTCCCGGTTTCCCGATCTAACCCGACTCACCTCGTGTTATTTAGAAATACTTCCTAACCGTAGTTAAAACCCTTTTCCTGATACTACGACTCGTGAGTTAGTTAGGACCATTTACCAAACCCTTTCGTTTGCATTTCACGAATTAGACCGAATCACCTTCGGGTTACTTCAAGCAACTTGTCTATGCCATAAACCGTTTTCCGTTCTCGTCACCTACGAAAGCGATTATACTTATCATTAAAGGAAGCAGACCTTTAATAGACCCAATCACCCCTAAGTTTTCCCAGGCTGGAAAACAAAACTGCATTACAATATAGGTCTTATGAAAAATATTAAATTAGTTGTAAAGTAAATTGGGAGTTTTTTTATAATGAAACAACTCCCAAATCTTGGAAACTTTTTATTTTTTTAAGCATTTAGTTTTTCCATTTGGGTGTTATTTCATTATGAAATAAGTTCCAAATTCCAGCCGGCTGGATGAGTAAGGGGGCAAATTTCCAATTCCACTTATTCCCCACTAAACTTCTTTACGTTTCCCTTATCTAATATTTTAATTCCACACGGTTTTCTTGGCTAAGGTTAAATCGTAAAAGATAATCACCGAAATGAAGGAAAGATCACTCCTGGAGATGAGTCTAAAAATAGATATTCACTCCAATTAATTAAAATAGAATTTAAAAAAAATCGACTGTAGACTCAGTAGGGCCCGATCACACATCGTTCGGCTTACAAGGCAAGCGCTACAATAAAGAAGTACTTTATAGCAATTTAGTAATATGCCCTCTAGTGACCGGTCACGTGATATATCTTTTAAGATGAATTGACTCATTAAGGACTAAAAAATGCAAAATAAAATATAAATTGGAATGAAGAATCGTTTTTAAACTATAAGAGACCTTTTTTAAAATGTACCATTATAAAAAAAAAAATCTTAAAAATAATCCGTTAAAAAAAATTGATATAGGGCTATATTAAATTTTATATGGCCTTATATATAATTAGATATAGTCCCATATTAAATTTTATATAATTATATGCGGAAATTGTTGGATATAATTTGTAAAATGTAAATTGCAAAAAAGTTCACTAAAGAATATTTTTTTTTACTAAAAATCAGTTTAATCAGTGTGATTGAAAACCATTTACAAATTTTTCTACCAACTTTCCTTTAACTCCTTAATTAATTCCGATCTGTTCTGTTTTCAGCAGTCACTGGTTAGGTTTTTTTTAATTTTTTCAGGGGATAGGTCACAGGTTATGTATTTGAAGATCGGATCTCTTTCGCCAGTCACGGGATAAGTACTTTTAGAGCAGTCCTGGTTTCACCTGTTATAGACTTTTTACATTAAACAACATCTTTGTGAAACGCGTGGAAGATATTGAAAATATGAAACAAGTGTTTACATTGGCAACATATTTCATCTTTCATCTGCCATTTTTTCAGCTGTCAAAAAATAAAAGGAAAGGACGCATATTTTTCGTTAAGAATAAAAAATGGATTTAGAGAAAGCATAAATCATTGGAGTAGTTGTTGCTTTGCAAGAACAAACCCGAATTTTAATGCAGTACATTGAAATGTTAAAGGTCATTCTGGAAGAAGATGATGATGAAGAAGAATTTTTGGTAGACATAAGAATGAAATTCTTACATGTGCCGCTTATTTTCCTTTGTTGAATAATTTTTTTTTGTTTATTTTTTGCAATGTCGATTTGCTAGTGGTGACACAAAGAAAATCGATTTTTTTTGTAATTTTTTTAGTGATGACACTTAAAATAACGAAAGATGTAAGATGGAACAAAATGAGAAAGGATCATCTTTTGTAGATGTAGAAAGATGTAGAATTTTTGGCCTGTATAATTCTTATGGGAAGATGTTAACACCTGTGCAAATTGATGAAAGATGATAGATGTAGCTCAGTGGAAAAAGGCTATTACTTGATAATTCACAGGATAAGTCCTTCCAGACTGCCTCTATTTGCACCGGTCACGAAACAGAAGCTCGATCTTCATTTCTCCCTTTTCTGCCCACAGGGTAGCCAAAACGATTTCAGAAGGCCATAAGAGGGACACACTTTTCCACCTTTAAAGCTCTTTTTTTGAAATAATAAGTATGGTTGTATGTGATGAAATTTTTTTATTTCTGAGAATTTTCCATTCAAATTTTTACGAATTATTAAATTTTTTACAACCCAGAAAATCTGGGGAAATAAGTCAGCATATTGAAATTTTCATTGAAACTATGTTCATAATTTTCCAAAAAAAAAAGGTATTCAAATTATAAAATAAAGCTTGTAAGTGAGCTACAATAGAACAGAGACATCCCCTATCCATTATTTAAGTATAAAGTTTTACAAACAGTTAAGAACAACAAAAATTTAAATTCTCAGTAGCTTAAGTGGTAGTCCCGCTGAACATTAAAATCTTTTTTTCCTGTAGACCTGGATCAAATCCCACTAATATTTATTACATTTTATTTTAATAATATAATAAATAAAAAAACTTTCCAAGGAAGGCTACAACTTGCATTATTTAAAAGTTTAAAGAAAAAAAAACTATTTGTTTTATTGGAACAAAAAAATATTGCTGTCGAAAAAATACAAATATAATTTATGAATATGTAAATATCTACAAAATATGTTTTTTTCTTTTTGTTGTTGGTTTAATATCTTTGTGCCGAACCAAACAGAGTTTTGTTGTAATTTATTATTATTTTTGGCAAGCATTTCAGGCTGCTGTCTACAATGTGTCAACTGCAGTAGTTGTAAATAAAAACCAACAAATAAACAACAACAACCTATAAAGCCAAAATCCACTTATACAAATGCAGATTTATTTTACCCTACAACAAGAACAAAAAAGTTGTTGTTTTTTTATTTATGAACATTATTCGTTAAAATGTTACATACAGAGAACAAATCATATGTTGGCTGTTTTTCCAAACTAAATACCGGATAAATTGAAATTCGCGTGCTTTTTAGTATTTAACACAAAAAAAAAAATTACATTGAAAAAAATTCTTTTTTTTATTTTCTTTCTTTTTTTTTTGTGTGCATTATTCCTCTAGAAATAAATTAAAAATTTTGTGATAAATAACAAAAAAAAAAAAAAAGTTTTAAAAAGAATAAACAAACCAAAGACATTTTTTTGTGATGTTTTGTTTTTTTTTTTCTTCGGTGACAAAAATAAATTGATGACATATTAGATGGCATAGAGTAATGATAACAACGATGCATGTGCAGCTGAAGATCATCGTCATCATCATCATCATCATCAACATAGGGCAGATACAATGACTGCTAGTCATTTTTAAAATATTAACCCTCTGCTGCACAACCAGCAGGTGAATGTTTTTGGGCCACCCCGAATAATGGAGTTTATTAGTTCCCAGCAAAACTTTGGTAATGGGGGCGATATTCTCATGCGTTACCTTGTAATGATAGCTCGTTACCTTTTTCATTATTTGCAAGCATAAAGTAATAAGTTACTGATTATTGATTACGTAATATATAATTTATAAATGTATAGTAATAATTGAAATATTTTTGAAAATCTATTTTTAGATACACTACTTTGTGTTTGTTTTGTAAGCAAAAGGGTAATGTATGTTACGAAAAAACGAAGCGCAACAATTCATTTAAGTTTAAAGCAATCACATACTATATGCGTCAATTGCTCAGTGGGTAGAGTTCTTGGCTGGCAACCAGATTTTCCAGGTTCGATTCCCATTTTGACCACATTATTTTTAATAATTATTTTAGTTTTCTTCGATCTTCTCTATTCATGCAATATTCCTTATCGAGCTAAAGATCCTTTATTTAAAAAAAAAATTAATTATAAATATTTATTTATCCCAATATTTCGTCACCACATTGGGTGACTTCTTCACCCAATATTGCACATTATTTTTAATTACAAAAATTTTAAATAAAATATTTGTAATGATTTTTTTTTTAATAAAAATTCCTCGTTTTTAAAAACCTATTTTTAGACACATTACTTTTTCCATTCTCGTAACCATATAAGTAACCCCTTACATTATCACCTCTAAAGTAATGGGTATATACATTACTTTGAGGCTCATCGCCTGTTAAATTCATCAATGAAGTAAGGTGTAAAGTAATCCATCGGCCCCTATGGCTATACATTACTCTACCCATTATTTGGTAATGTGTGGTTTTGCTGGGTTGCGCAAGATTCTCGCAACCTCTCCGAGTACTTTAGCATTACCACGGGTAGGGTCAAAAATTCAGTTTGGGACTAATTGGCCTTTTACTTTATACTCACTTCCTTGGCAGCTTTTCGACGACGGCACGGGGTCGGATTATTCTCATGCCCGTTCGTCGGGGATGTCTCTGAAATGGGCGATTTGAAGTTTTCAACCTTTCAAGTCACCCAGGTACAGATTCTGAATGGCGAAGTGAGATAAAACAGTCATTTGTTATCATTGTTTTTAAGTGTTTAAAGAGTAACTTTACGGAATGGGCACCCTGGGCCGGTTATCATTATTTGAACAAGTCTCTAAACAGGTACTTCTTACGCTGGCTGTATTGATATGACGTATGTATATACCGGCGAGATGGAGAGACGCGAATAATTTCCATTCCTAAATCTGAGAAGATATCACATACGGTCCCGAAAGGCTTCCGACACATCATTGTTTTTATTGAAAACACTGGAAAGTCTGATTGAATAGTACTTGCGAAAAACCCATTGACCCAAAGCTCCTGTTTGCACGAAAACACACTTACAATGGAGAAGGGTCAATGGAGGCTACTCTGCGCGAGATTGGAGGTACCATCGATAAGTTTTTTTCGATGAAGGAAAACGCCACGGTGGCCTTCTTCGACATGAAGTCAGATAATTGTGATATTCGCGAGTTTGGGGTTGGTTTTAGAGATTATAACACTGATGCTGAAATGTTGCTGACAAATAGCCGCATAACGGACGAGTTCGGTGTTACTCATAAGACCCAATTTATGAACAGAGGGATGTTTCAAGGGGTGTCACATTTCCACTTCAGTGGCATCTTGCACTTAATTCTGTACTTCTCTCCTTAGGAGGGTGCTGTACAGATATGGTAGCCCAAGTTAATGATTTGGCGATAGTGATGAGGGGTAAGTTTCTTTCGATCTTGAGCGATATTATGTAGACGGCTCTGAGGAAGTTGAATGTCTGGGCAAGACCCTGGGCAAGAACTCGGGACCAATCCTAACAAAACGGATGTTGTAATTTTTCACAGGGGGCACAACGATCCCACGTTGCGCCTGCTACTCTGGATGGTGTGGAAATCCAACTTTCTCGCTGAGTCTTAATGTAATTCTAAAATGTAAGCTGTTTTTTAATGATTACGTCTAAAATAGGACGAAAAGGCGCAGATTGCTTTGTATTCCTATAGTAGGACCATTGGGACTCCAGATTCGTTCGATGGATCTACACGGCGGTATTTCGACATATTCTTTTGTATAGAGTGATTGTTTGTTGGCCGGAATTGATTTTTATATAAACGGCTCAAAGCTTGGCAACCGAGCTGGCTTTATGATTTTTTCCGGGGAGCTTGGTTTGGAGCTGGCTAGGTGATGGCCACATAACTACAGGGTGTTTCAGGCTGAGGTGATGGCGACAGGGCAAGCGCTAACATCTACTCTGATAGCCAAGCTGCGGTCAAAACCTTGGGGTCGACGTCTCTGTCATGATAACTGCCCTTACCTGACGTGCGTCCTTAAATGAGATGTCTAAGCAGTTTGATAGTAGACTTTGTGGCACAAACCTATTTCGCTGGAAGCCTCAAATTTGAAACATGAGCGCGGAGAAAAAAAATGGTTGGGGCAATCATATTCGAAGAGCATCATATATATATTTGGGATTATGATCGTGCCAACCATAGCCGTACTATAATACAGTATCATATTATTCATTGTCAAAAAAATTCTATATAAAGATTATATAAATTAAATTATTCAGTTCATTTTCTTCGACCTTTTTAATACAAATTCCAGGTAATAAGTATTCAAGCTCAAGGTCTATTTTATACAAAATTATTTATTTTTCTTCCAATATTTCGCTATTTCAATGAATAGCTTTTTCAGGGATTTTTTGTTTTTTGATTAAATATAATAAAGATCATATATTTTTAATTATTTTCAATAAAAGCAATAATAATTTTTTTTAAAAAATTTTTTTATTAATTCATTTCTTGTAAAATAACGCCTTTCTTGTGGAAAAGGTACTCAGAATATTAATAAAATATTTTTTTTTACGAAAAGGTTTCTTGTACAAAATACTTGATTTTTAGAATTTTTTCTGATAGAAACATTTTTAGATTATTAGGACTTTTCCTGAAAGTGAAATTCTCAGATTCTGCCAACAGATACTAATATAAAAATTTTTATATTCTTAAAAAAAAAAAAAAAAAGATTCTAAGGCCTTCCTTTCAATAAAAAATTCTTAGATTCATGAAAAAATACTTAGATTCTAAAGACTTTTTCTAGAAGAAAAATTCTGAGACTCTAAGGACTATCTAAAAAAAAATAAAAATGTTCTTAGAATCTAAGCATTTCTATCAGAAAAAGGCCATAGAAGCTATGGTTTTTTTTAATCAAAAAAGTCCTTAGAATTTAAAATTTTTTTTTAAGTTTTTTCCTTTAAAAAAAAAAGTCCATAGAATCAAAGAAGTTTTCTTGAAAAATTTCTTAATATCAAATTTTTTCTTTAGAAAAAACATTTCTTAAAGATGTTCTTAAATTAAGAAAAATTTTTTATATTTAGAATCATAAAACTGTAGGGACCATATTATGGTTAAATTATGGTTATTTTATTATAATAATATGATAACTATATTATAGTACGATTATGGTTGGCACAATCAAAATCCCAAAAATATATGATGATCTTGGAATATGATTGCCGCAACCATATTTTTATCTGCGTGTGTGCATAAACTCCATTTGTATATTGAGAATACACGCAAAAAAAAAACGAGAAATCGTATTTAAAGAGCATCATATATATTTCGGTTTATGATTGTGCTTATGAATGTCCAACCATAGCAGTAATAATATAGTTATTATAATATGATTATGAAATTAGGATTATTTTATTATATATTGATATGGTAGTATCATGTTAAATATCATATTCTGATCCTAGTGAGTATAAAATGGTCCTAAGTGATGAAAAAATCGTACTCAGCGATAATAATATGATCAGTAAGAATTATATATAGGGACCGCCAAATAACTTTTTTTTTTTTTAAATGCTATAAAAAAAAAGTACTGAATATTTTCTCAAATTTCTTTTTTTATTTGAAAGTACGATCCTTCCGGTTAATAATGGAAAATAATTTCGTTCAAATAACTGCCTCGGCTGGCCGTTACAGTCAATGGCAATCGTTATCGGGCCATGTTGAACGAATTTTTGTTTTGAAGAGGAGGATATTGGCAACAATTTGGTTTCAACAGGTCGGCGCTACGTGCCACACAGCCGAAGCTACACTCGATGTTTTGCGCCCTGTTTTTGAAGCTGATGTCGTTTGGCTGATGTCGTGCCGTCAAAGATAAGTGTTACGCCGACAAGCCAGAGACAATTGACGCTTTAAAAGACAATATTCGTGAAGCCATTGGTGAAATACAGCTGCACACAATCGATAATGTGCTTAAAAATTTGACCGATCGTGTAGGCTACTGCATGGCCAGCCGAGGCAGCCATTTCAATGAAATTTTTCCATTATTAACCGGAAGGATTGTACTTTCAAATAAAAAAAGAAATTTGAGAAAATATTCAGTAGCTTTTTTTTTATAGTATTTTCAAAAAAAAAAAAAAGTTATTTGGCGGACCCTATACTTATTATTAACAGATCAATAAATTGATGGCAACAACTGTAGTTTTTTAAAAACTAAGACGTAGAGTTTATTTTTTAATGAAAATCAATTGAAATTCATAGTAATATATTTTTTAACTATTTGAATCAGTCATTCATTCAATAAACAAACTTTACAAATTTACAGACATTCAGTAGAAGTTGATATTTTTTGTTAAATGTAAAATTTTATGTTTTCTATTTCTAAAAATAGAAATTCATATAATTCCTTTTTGTTTTTTTGCCAAAATTGTTTGTATATATACAAAATTATTTCAATAAAAATTACAAGAAATTATTTATTTTATAGAAAATAAAAATATATACATCTCTGTGTGTGTTGTGTTTTGTAAAATTACATACAAATAAAAAAAGTTTTCAACCACAAAAATCATTTTTTTCTAACATTTTGTCAGTTAAAAATTGATGGTTATTTTAAACGACTTTCAATTGTTTTTACTACTTTTGTCGATTATTAAACAATGATTGAAAATAAACAACAAAATGGGTTGAATATAATAAAAAATCAGTAGTCCTCTTTTTGATTGTATTTTCCATTTATTTAATATGTATTTTAGATTATTTTTAACGAAATAATATTGTGAGTGTATATCAGATCCCAGCCGCCATAATTTAATAATAGTTATCATGTTGAAATCATGTTTTTTCTCTGAGTTTAGGTTTTATAGATTAAGGACCTTGGCGCCTTAATTAAATGATAAAATATTATTTCAAAATCATAAATGAATGTCTATCAATCTGGAAACCAGGCAGATGCTTCCGGGTTCTATTCCAAGTCAAAAAAAAATTAATTTTTAATGGGTTAATTGATGATTATGTTTTTGTTCTTGTTCTTGTCATTGTATATAGTACTGATTGTTGTTGCTTGTCAGTTTCATATTATTTTGTTCTTGTTGTTGTTGCTATTTTCATATTAGACCTTTCTTGTGCAACTAATTGCAATAATTTCACTTAATTTGTTGCATGCACAATCGTGTGTTTGTCATGTTCATTTTTCTAAATTTTGTAGTATGTTGTTTATGTTTTTAAATTTTTTATTTTTATTTTTCTGCTGTTAAAGAAGAGATAAATCTAAAATAATGACTCATTAAATTGTGAATAATAAAAAAAAATGATGTCTTTTGCACAAAACATTAAAGGGATTTTTTAATTTTGTTCTTTTTCCTATTTTGGCTCTTAAGCTAATTTAAGCAGTGAATGTATTTTATAGTTGATTAGAAAAAATGCAAAATTTTCATTTGTAATTGAAATTTTAAATATTTTTTTTTAGAACTGGAAATATAGGATTTTTATATTTTAAAAAATTGTGAAAATAAGCAAAAATATGCCGTGATTCTAATATAATATTTCGCAATATTTCATTAAAATCCTTCCAACCATTTTTGAGCTAAGGCAATGTCTTTTAAATATCTCTTGGCACCATCTCGAATCAAAATTGCACTCAAAATATTATTTCGTTAAAAATAATCAAAAATACATATTCAATTAATCGAAAATACAATAAAAAAGACTACTACTGATGTTTCATTATATTCAGCCTATTTTGTTGTCTACTTTTAATCATTGTTTAATAATCGGCAATAGTGGTAAAAGCAATCGAAAGTCGTTTAAAATAATCAACAATTACTAACTGACAAAATGTTAGGAAAAAACGATTTTTGTGGTTTGTTTTTCAAATTGAATTTTTTTATTTGTTTGTAATTTTACAAGACACAACACACACAGATGTATATATTTTTATTTTCTATGTGTGTATCTATAATTAAATAATTTATTGTAATTTTTATTGAAATAGTTTTGTATATAAACAAACTATTTTGGTAAAATAACAAAAAGGAATTATATGATTTTCAATTTTTGAAAACAGAAACCATAAAATTTTACATTTAACAGAAAATATCAACTCCTACTGAATGGCTGTAAATTTTTATAGTTTGCTTTTTGAATGACTGATTCAAATAGTTAAAAAATATATTTCTATGAATTTCAATTGATTCTTCGTTTAAAAACAAACTCTACGTATTACTGTAACTGAAAATATATTGTGAGTGTGTCACATATTTTAGTAAATTAGATACTTCAGCCTCAAATTTATAATCATTATTGTTTTATTTTAAAGTAATTGTTTTTGAAACTTTACAAAATTCTTGTAAAATTTTAAATTCCAATTCTAAACAAGTAAGAGCGGCTAAATTCGGCTATGCCAAATCTTATATATCCTTCACCATGGTTGGGAAAAAACTGAAGTTTATATATGGACATATATGGAATGGACAGATTTATATACGGACGCCTTTAAGAGGAAATTAACTATTAAGTTTGGTGATAAAAATTCGACTCGGGAAGATTTTTGGTTCCAGAAAATAGGTATTCAAAAAAATATATGTTTTGGGCATAACTTTTTTGTATCTGAACCCATATTTCCGAGTTTTTTAGCAAATATGTTATACTAAAGATTTTCGATCTTTTGCTATATGAGACGTATCCATAGGTCACATTACAGCTCTAAAATTTTAGTTTTTATAAAAATGTTGATGTTTTTAGCCCATTTATGTATTATTTAATTTCGGTCTTACCGTACTTAAGATATAAAGTAATCTATTTTGTGCCACGCCCATTTCGCAGATCCCGCCCACATTTGGTTAGATGTTGTGTATTGATAACCAAGAGGCTCGTACCTTATTTTGGAACTTTTCCTCTTTCCGTTCTCCAAATATACAGAAAAACTGACCGAAATCGTTGTCAACTGTGCTGTACGTATTTGTTATGTTAAAAAAAATCAAAAAAAAAAAACAAATAAAAAAGTCTCAATAAAATGCAAAAAAACAATTGTACAAAAAAAGTTGAATAGACGGGGATCGATCGCGCGACTAAAAGAAAAAAACTATTTATGACAAAGCGCTTGGACCACTGAGCCATTAAAGCACATACGCAATCATCATTAATAGAAGTAAATAAACAGTTTTCATTAAAAACTAATTTGTTTGGCTTTTAGGTAAATCTTTGTATGTGTTTGTTGTTGGTGTATAAAAGGTGAAGAGGTGAAAGTAAAGAAGTTCAAAAACTAAAATAAAAAAAGAAAGAACAACAACCACAAACATAATGCCAATCAGTGTTGTCTTATTTTTTCCAAAAATCTTTTTAGTTGTAAAAAAACTATTTTCGACCAAAAAAAATATTTTTTTACAAATCGTTAAAAGAAATCACGAGAACTGCATGTGTTTTATTTCTACAAAAACGTTTGATTTAGCTGGCAAATTTGCATTTGGGATTTTATTTCGCATTTTTATTAAAAAAATATTTTTAATTTCTTTAGCTTAATTTTAAAAAGTTTAAGGAAAAAAGTTTATAAATTTTTTTTTTATAAATTATTATAAGTAATGACCTAAAATAGTTTCACTCAAAAACAAATTATGTATAAAATTTACAAAATCTTTTTATAAATTCTTTTAAATCGGAGCAAAAAATAGAAATAAAACCGTTTGTATTTTGTTTGTATCAGAGGGTTTTTATAAAAATTTTGATGTTTTTAGGCTATTTATGGATTATCTAATTATTAATTTAAAATTTTATTTAAATTAATTATTTAATGGTTTAAAAACAAAAAATAAACAAAAAAAAATATTTAGAAAATATAAAAAAAATTGTACAAAAAAAGTGGTGGCATCGAACCCGCGCCTAAGAAAAAAAATATACTTGTGACATACCGCTTAGACAACTGGCCCATTGAAGGTCATGTACAACCATCGTACATGAGCTTTTTTCAATAGAGATTTTGTTTAAATGACATATCTTTGTATTGGTTTGTTGTTTGTGTATAAAAGGTGAAGAGGTGAAAGAAAAGAATTTCAACAAATGGATGTGTTCGTTATGCGTAATATTCAACATACATATAAAAACAAAGGGATTTTACGGAAAAAATTAGAGGTAGTCGTGGTTTTTTGCTAATATCTCACCTATTTATCAACCCATCTGGCTGATTTTCAATAGCAAACAGAAATGGATCACATGTAACAGAAATATATAACAATCAAGTCCTAATCATGTCTGGGGTCTTCGGAAAACCCATTTGATCATATACTTTATAGGGTCTAAGATCAATATTGTAGAAATTACAAACGGAATGACAAACTTATATATACCCTTCTGGTGAAGGGTATAAAAATTACAAAATGTTTTTCTGGTCTATTTTAAACATTATACAATTTCGTTACTCACTTTTATAAAAAATATTCTTAAATATCTACAGGAGCAGAATTTAATATTAAATACACTGTAAATAACTTAAATATGCCAACCAATCAAAACTGTCAGTTTTGTATTTATTTGAAAAATTTGATTTTCAAATGTTCATTTAAACTTAAACAATAAATAACTGGGTATTAAAATTAAATTTAGTTATTGTACAAAAAATATAGTTGAAATTAAATAAATAAAACATTTGTAATAAATATCTTAAACAATGATGGTCATAAGTTGAAAACTCATAATTGACAATTAAATTTCCACTTGAGATAAAGATGTGAAATGAATTTAATATAATTAAAAAAAAATATGTTTGGCATGCCTTACTAAAATTGTAATCTAATCTGAATTGTGACTTGTGACTATTGTCTTGAACATTTTAATCTTTACATTCCAACAAAAAAAACTTAGGTAATAGTTGCTGAAAAATCTGTAATTGTTACAGAAAACGTAAATAATTTTAGGCCAGCAGAGCTTTTTGGTGTCTGTCAATTTTAGTAAAGTGAAAGTAGTTGAAAAAATTAGTAAATCTAAACAAAATTTTGTCAAATTTTAGTAAAAAAAATTTAACTTATTAAAATTAAACACTGATAATAACACTGTACAACACAAAAAAATTACAAGGTTCCGACAACGGATTCTGGTGGACAAAAAAAATATACATGTATGGGCGTTTTGAATTTTTACGCCTGAAATTTATTTTAGTGTCGTTTTGTGGCACATTTAAGCGCCAATTCTAAATGAGCATGAAATTAACCCTTAAACGCTTTTTAAGTGTTGACTTATTTCTCGCGTTTAAGTTGAATTTTGAGTCTTTGTTTATTTAGATATTTACAGTAGAACTTTATAGCAAATATTTTTGTGGACATTTTAACCCGTTATATCCCCACCTTTTTCACGAAAGGGACAAAAAACACCCATACATTTAAGAGTGAAAGGGTTAAAAAGTTAGTAGAAAAATTTGTAAACGGGTATCAATCACAATTTACTATTTTTGTACTTTTTTTTAGTAAAAAATTATAATTTAGCAAAGCTTTTTGCTATTTACATTTTACAAATTATATTTGCAAATTTTTGTTGGAAATTTTTGAAACCGATTTGCTTAAATTAGCAAAAAAAAAAAAAATCTAATTTTTAAAAAGTGGATATTGAAGAAAATGTTTTTACTAATTAAAACTTGCACTAAAAAGTTTTCTTAATCTAAAAATCAGTCCTAAAAACAATTAAAATTTTACTTTAAAAATAAATAAAAAAAAAATGAACATATTTTTGAAAACAGATATTACCAAATTAAAACAAAATGATAAATTCCTTTGTTTTACTATTTTTAAACCTTTTTTTTTAATTTTGTCTAAAATATTTCATACACTAATTTATTGGATCTTCACTCTTAAAAACTGTGAACTAACAATAATTATCCAAATCTTAAATCTAAATACTAATTATTAAGTCCAGCCAGTGTCAGACTGATGTTATGTGGTTAAGTAGAGATGATTACTGCTCCTTATTATTAGCGGCCCAGCGTTGACAGTGTCTAATAATTTCATTTTTGACCAGGGGTACATTCAGATCTTAATGTATGTTGTAATTCCTAACATACCAGGGTGCGTTCGTGATCGTCTTCAAGAATTTATTTTGCATTCTCTGTATTTTTTCTATATTGGACGCAGAGGCAGTACCCCAGAGCTGAATTCCGTAACAGCATATGGGTTTCATGATCGAATTGTAAATGAGTAATTTGCAGTCCAGGCCTAGTTTAGAGTTTCTGCCAGTTAGCCAAGCGAGTTGAGCAGTTTTTAGCTTCATCTGAGTTATTTTTGCATCTATATGATTTTTCCACGTGAGTAGACGGTCAAGGTGAATACCGAGATATTTCACACATGTGTGTTGAGGTATATTCAGATTATTAATTTTAATGGGTGGACACCAGAGAACTGCAAAATCAACTTTTTTCTTGATTTAATCATACACAAAAATTCTTGTTCACATTTAATAATTCAACAAAATTCACTGTAGAATAAAATCAGCATCATGTTACTGAACGCATAATTCGGATCAGTTTGAATCATATGTCGATTATGTTTACTGCAAATTTAATCACTCAACAAAAAGTCAGCGTTGAATAAATCAGAAAAAACAACAAACAACGCGTATGAGTGTATTCATAATTAAAACAAAATAGAAACACATTTTATAAATGATATTGTTTACATTAGGGTGGGACCTAAATCCGCTTTTTTCGAATTTTTATTAGTAATAAAAATATTCTTCTTTGTGAAATATAAATATTTTTTTGGAAAAAAAATTTAGGTCGATATC
Source organism: Eustalomyia histrio (assembly GCA_949748255.1). Lineage (NCBI taxonomy): Eukaryota > Metazoa > Arthropoda > Insecta > Diptera > Anthomyiidae > Eustalomyia > Eustalomyia histrio. The sequence continues at coordinate 57,577,103 of OX456526.1, read as the reverse complement.
TCAGGCTTGCCTAATCCGGAAAAATTTAAATATTGTCTAAATTGTTTTTCATCTATTTTGATTGGAAAATTAGGCAATATTTAACTTTAACCGGTTTGGGCGAGCCTGAGATGTCGACCTTAATTAAAAAAAAAAAAAAAAATTCACAAAGAACAATATTTTTGGTATTCCTAATAAAAATTCTAAAAAAACGTATTTTAGACCCACTCTAATATACATATAACATTTATGAAATGTGTTTCTACAAAACCACCCCCTTTTTATAGATAAGAAACTATTTTGTTTTAATTATGATTACACTCATACACGTTGTTTGTTGTTTTTTTCTGATTTATTCTACATCAAAATAATTATTGTTGGCTCGAATGAACAGAATAAAATCAATGGTTGAACAACGACCGATGATTATAAATCAGTGACAAAACAATTTGCACGTCGTTTGATTGATTTAAAATCATCAACAAATATGTGTGTTGTAGTATATTCAGCGTTTGAACGCAAATATATATTTATTCTTGTGTTGATTGCGTATGAACGTTTTGCAATCAGCAAATGCAGTTCTCTGCTGGACACGTCTCTTTTCTCAGTGTAAAAGTAATGTGGATACATTTCTGTTCATTCACCTTAATTTTCCACTTATCCAACAAAGCTTCCAATTGTGATATGTAAGTCTGTAACATTCTAGACGATATTTTTGAGTCATCATGGACGCTTAATATTGCAGTATCGTCAGTGAAAGTCGACGTGTGGGTATTAATATCTAATGCCATGTCTGAAGTATAAATGATATATAACAGAGGACCCAAAATGCTACCTTGTGGAACTCCGGCTTGTATATCATGAGGAGAGCTGACAAAACTTTTTCCAGCAAGAGTAAATTTCCGATTTGTTATATAGCTTTCGAGTAGCTTGTGAGTATTTGTTGGTAACAAGTTTTATTTTAAACAGTAGACCTTCATGCCAAACCTTATCGAAAGCCTGTGAAACATCGATAAAAAGGGCAGAGCAATATTTTTTCTCCTTAAACGTTTTTCTGACAACAGTAACTAGCCTGTGGGCTTGCTCAATGGTGCTGTGTTTTCTCCTGAAACCAAATTGGTGTGCTGGAATACAGTTGTTTTGTTCTACACAAACAGTTATTTTTTCCATTAGGATTTTCTCGAACAGCTTTGACAAATTGCATAAAAGGCTAATAGGCCTATACGATTCCACTTTTGTGTGATCTTTGCCTGGCTTGGGTATCATTTTAACGAGTGAAATTTTCCATTCTGGGGGATAAAATTCAAGGCTTATAATAGCATTAAAAATAAAGAGAATTATCTTTAATGCTATACGGGGTAACTCCAAAAGCATCTTGTTACCGATTCCATCGATACCAGGAGCTTTTTTGGGGTTTAGTTCAAAAATAGCCTTTTCGACCTCTCTCATCTCAAACATCAATCGGGTAGCTGCTCGGTGCTGGGGTAAAATCGGTGGCAACTCTGTTACAGAACTTGTTATATTTGGCGTGAATATTTAGTAAATTTTTTTTTGCTGATTTTAGCAAACAATAAAATAAAAAAATAACAGCAAAATTTTCAGTTGGCATTAAAGACTTTGTTTGGTGAGTGTACTCTTAAAAAGTACAAAATTAACCCTTAAAGGCATTTTAAGTTTTGACTTATTTATCGCGTTCAAGTTGAATTTTGAGCTTTGGTACATTCAGATATTTACAGTAGATTTTTATAAAAAATATTTTTGTGGAATATTTTAACTCGTTATATGCCAGTTTTAAGACTATGCCTCCCCCTTTTTCCCGAAAGGTACTAAAGAGAGCCATACATTAAAGAGTTAGAGGGTTAAAATGTTCCACAAAAATGTTTCTCGTAATTTTCTAAACAAATCTGCTACACACATTTTATACCTAAAATGTAAGCGTAACATAGTTTCTTATGTCGATTCACCATAAGAATGGGCAAAAGGGGTGAAACTTTAACCTCCGAATGTACGTATAATTTTTTTCCCCCTCCTACAGAATCCGTTGTCTGAACCCAGTTATTTTGAAAAAAGTTTGATTTTGTTGTACAGAGAAATCAATATTTATTTTTTTTCTAAATATGTTTATGCAAAAAAGAAACAAGTTTAACAAAATGTCAAATACAATACCAATCAGAAACCTCGTGCAGTATATGTAACTATCTTGAATGAATCGTAATATTTATTATGAAAACAGAAACCAAACAAACCCTACAAATATTTTTCATATTATTTATTTATTATCTATGGAAAATAACTTAAAATAACAATAAGATGCTAAAATGTTTTTTTACAAATACCAAAAGTATTAAAGAAGTGCTAAAAAAAAAGAGCTCTTATAATTAGCAAAACATTTTAAATTATTTTATGTTTACACGTGACACTTTGGTGTTATAAGGCGTTTACAATTGCAAAAGTAAATAGATAAAATAAAATAAATATGAAGAACACACAAAAATACAGAGTTGTTGATAAATAAAAACAAATAATGATAAACTTAGGTTTGTAATGAAATTTTGACAAACAATAATAAACTTGTTGATAACTATTATGACGTTTTAAAATACATGTCTTAACATACATTCTAAGCGCGAACTACTGATTTGCAGGCGCTAATAGAAATAAGTGTGTAAATATTTTTTTGCTAAAATTACTAAAAATTAGTTCAAAAGGTTCTTGGGGGGAAAAAACTTCTGAAGTAAGCAGATTGTTAAATTTATCTAAATGTTAATAAAATCTTATTGATACCCAGCAAAAACATGGTATTAACACACTTACCAGCCTGCACGCAGAGAAAAAACATGGTTGCAACATGATCACTGCTACTATATTGTGCTTGCTGCAATCGGGTATGGTTGTCACAACCATATTATTGGTTGTCTAACCATCAACATGGTCGCTACCATCATTATTATAGTAAATATTTCACTATTTTTTGATTGACACCTTGTATTTTATAACATGATTGGCTGTAAGCATACTGTGGTAACAAAAATTCTGACTATGAAAAAATATGATAATTATGTAACCATAAAATGCTGTCAACAGTCAATGAATAATTATACATCAAATAAAACATGACTTTGACATTTACAGTCCTAATACGAGTATTGTCTTGTTTTCATAAAAACCAAAATGTCTTAAAAACAATCATATATTGTTTACTAAAACTGGACAGAAAATATCTTTCATGTGGCATTAAAACATTTCATAAATTGATCTATTAAGATCCAGTTTATTTTTTTTTTTTTAACTTTAGAAGATTTTTTTGAGGGTTTTTTTGAAAATTCCTTACACATGTAATATTATTTACAATAAGCAATTCATTGTCAAAAATATTCTATATAAAGATTTTATATGGATCATATTATGATAATCCAGAAATCATAATATAGTTATGGGGACAATAATGTAATAACATTTTGAGCATACTATGAGTACATGCAATCATATTATGATAAATTCAACATCATGTTTATAAAGAATTATAATATTGTAATATTTGAATCATAATATAACTGTAGGGACAATATTATGGTAACATTATGGATATTTTATTATCATAATATGATAACCATAATATAGTACGACTATGGTTGGCACAATCATAAACCCAAAAATATATGATGCTCTTCGAATATGATTCTCCCAACCATGTTTTTTCTTTGCGTGTATTTAGGCGCTTAATTACTTTTGTTCGTGATGCCCAAAAAGTAGTTGGTACTCATTATTTTTTGGCTTTACTTTGTGTATTTTGTAAGTAAGAAGGTAATAAGCACTCATTACTTTTGGGTTCATCGCGAACAAGAGTAATTAAGCAAGTAAATAGGCTGGTAAGTAGTTGAAACCCTGTTTTTGCTGGGTATATAAACATTTTATTGCTGTCTTTTCTCCACTAATATTCAGCAAAATGTTTTGCTTAATTTCGCAAAGGAAAATTTTGCAAAAGTAGTAAAATTTACATTAAAAATCTAGCAAATTGGTTTAAAAAAAGAGCAAAATTAGTTAAAAACAACCACAAATGTAATTAAAAAGAACCACAAATGTAATCAAAAATAATTACAAATACAATTGAAAACTACTAAAAGTGTAGTTAAAAATAAGTACAAATGTAGTTAAAAACAACTACTGATGCTGTTCTAAACAACTATAAATGTAGTTAAAAACAAAGAACAAATGTAGTACACAATACTACTAACGTAGTTAAAAACAACTAAAAATGCAGTTAGAAACAACTACACATGTATTTAAAAACAACCACAAATGTAATCAAAAGCAATTACAAATACAACGACTAAAGTGTAGTTAAAAATAACTACTAATGTAGTTAAAAACAACTACTGATGCTGTTCTAAACGACTATAAATGTAGTTTAAAACAAGTACAATTGTAGTACACAATACTACTAATATAGTTAAAAAAAAATAAAAAAGCAGTTAGAAACAACTACAAATGTAGTTAAAAATTAATTCAAATGAAGTTAAAAATACAACTACCAGTGTGTATAATATGTTTGAAAACTGCTAATATTGTTAATATAGTTAAAAACAACTATACATTTATTTAAAAACAACAGTAAAATGTTCTTACATTTTACTCTAGCAACTACAAGTGCAGTTAAAAACAACTACACGAGTAGTTAAAAACAACTACAAATGTAATTAAAAACAAGTAGAAATGTAGTTAAAAACAACTACTAATATAGTTAAAAAACAACAATAAATTAAGTTAAAAACAACTAGAAATACAGTAAAACTTTCTTACATTTTACTTTAGAATTTTGCATTTTTCAATTACTTTTTCATTCTTCATTTTTTATATTTATTACACTAGAAAGAATCTTTACTATTTTACAACAAGTAAATAACAATTGTAAAGCAATAAAAATGCTATAAAAAAAGAATTATTCAAAAATAATCCATCAACTCTATATTTCAAACGTTAGCAAAATGTAAAAATTATTGAAAATTTTTTACCCAAATAAAACAACTGCAATTACAGTAAAAATAACTACAACTACAGTTTTCAATGCAAATAACTGAGGTGTGTAAATGCAAAGCATTTCTTGGTGAAAAAATTTAATTTACAATGTTCAATTGCAATTCAGATTTTCCAATGTTTTCCATCTACCTCTAATAAAGTTAGCAGCAGAACATTTTCACAGAACATTTAAACCCTAAAAATGCCTGCTTAAGGGGAACTTTATTGGTACTTATTATAAAAAAGGATGACTAATAAAAATGACAGAAATGGGGGTTTAAATGTTCCACCAAAATATTCCTCATAAAATTTCATTGTGAGTATCCAAAGGCTAGTTTTAGCCAAAAAACTTTAGCACTGGTTTTTGAGTTATATTCCAAACAGTATTGGCCCTAAAATTTTACTGTACCCACACAGCGCCGAACCTTTTTGTGAGTATCCAAAGGCTAGTTTTAGCCAAAAAACTTTAGCACTGGTTTTTGAGTTATATTTCAAACAGTATTGGCCCTAAAATTTTACTGTAGCCACACAGCGCCGAACCCTTTTGGGTCTGTACTAACCGCCAGGTCATCTGGAGGTAGGAATTATCCACCTCCAAAAAAAATTTTACACAGTATTATTTGCAGTAGAACTTACAAAATTCCAGTTGTAATTAGTTTTCAAATAAAAATTAAAAAATTTTACTGTATAAAATTTTACTTTATAAAATTTTACTATATAAAAATGTAATAACTGGAATATAGTTTAAAATTTTGTTTCTTAAATTATAAGCAGGATAAAGCAATTCCAATATATTTTTAGTAATGGAGACAAAAATTGTTTTTTAATAAAAATATCGAAATAAAAGTAACTGTAAAATATAGTAAAAAATTGTAGTAAACATTTAACAGTTATTTCTACAACATTGTTAGTTGTTAAAAATAACTACATTTCTAGTTATTTTAAAAATACACGCAAAGAAAAAACATGGTTGGGGTAATCATATTCGAAGAGCATCATATATATTTGGGTTTATGGTTGTGCCAACCATAGTCGTACAATATTATGATTATCATATTATGATAACAAAATAAACATATTTTTACCATAATATGGTCCCTACAGTTATATTATGAATCAAAAATTTCCATACTACAGTCCAAAATAAACATGTTATATTGCATTTATCATAATATGATTGCACGTAATCATAGTATGCTCAAAATGTTATCATATTATGGTCCCTCATAACAATATTATGATTCCTGTATTATCATTATACGATCCACAATCTAAGAAAATTTCTTAAAGGAATACTTTTTAGAAACTATGAAAAAGTTCTTTAAATTTAAAAATATTTCCTTTAGGAATGTTTTTTCTAAAAAAAAAATTGATATTAAGGACTTTTTAAAGAAAAATTGTTAAGGAAAAAATTATAAATTCTGCGAACTTTTCTTTCAAAAAAAACTTTGATTCTGTGGACTTTTTTTAAGAAAAATACTCAAATTTATTTTTAAAATCTAATGAATTTTTTTAATAAAAAATCTTAGATTTTAAAATCTTAGAATATAAGATTTTTTTTTAGAAATTTTTTTTAAGAAAAAGTCTTTAGAATCTAAGAATATTTCTACTAGAAAAAGTCCTTAGAGTATTTTCTTTACACGCAGAGAAAAAACATGGTTGCAATATGATCACTGCTACTATATTAAGCTTGCTGCAATCAGGTATGGGTGTCACAACCATGTTATTGGCTTTTTAACCATCAACATGGTCGCTACCATCATTATTATAGTAAATATTTTACTATTTTATAATTGACACCTTCTATTTTGTAACATGATGGGCTGTAGCCATACTGTAGTAACAAAAATTCTGATTATGAAAAAAATATGATAATTATTCAACCATAAAATGCTGGCATAAAACATAATTCTGATATTTACGGTCATAATATTGTCTTGTTTTCATAAAAACCAAAATTTGATCAGTTCAGACAGTTTGTTTTTACCACAAAATGTATTAAAAAATAATCATATATTATTTACTAAAACTGGACGAATGTGGGTAGAAAATACCTTTCATGTGGCATTAAAACATTTCATCAATTGACCCATTAAGATCCAGATAATTTTTTTTTTAACTTTAGAAGATTTTTTTAAGAGTTTTCTTATACATATAATATTATTTACACTGATCAGTTCATTGTCAAAAAGATTCCATATAAAGATTTTATAATTTTTAATTTGTTTTAATAAAAACGATAAGAAATATTTTTTAAAAAAATATATTTATTAATTCATTTTTTCTAAAAAGTTCTAATTATATTAATAAATTATTTAAATTATAAGAAAAAGTCTGTAGAACCCAAAATTGTTTTTGTACGAAAAGGTTTCCTACACAAAATACTAGATATTTAGAAACACCATAATAAGTTTATTTAGAATCATAATATCGTAATTTTTGAATCAAAATATAACTGTAGGGACCATATTATGGCAAAATTATGGTTATTATATTATCATAATATGATAACCATATTATAGTACGACTATGGTTGGCACAATCATAAACCCAAAAATATATGATGCTCTTAGAATATGATTGTGCCAACCATGTTTTTTCTCTGCGTGTAGAATCTATGAATTTTTCTTTCAAAGAAAGGCCTTAGAATCTAAGTTTGTTTGGAATATATGAACTTTTATCTAAGAAACAGTGTGGAGAATCTGAGAATTTTAGTTAAAGAAAATGTCCATAGAATCTAAAAATATTTTTATCAGATAAATTTATAAATATCTATTATTTTGTGTAAGAAACCTTTTCGTACAAAAAAAAAAAATAATGGGTTCTATATACTTTTTCTTATAACAAATGTTTTATTTACATTTTGAGAACTTTTTATAAGAACATATTTAAAAAAATATGTAATTGCTTTTGTTGAAAAGAATTAAAAAATATAAAATCTTTCAATAGAATCTTTTTGACAATGAATTGATTAGTGTAAATAATATAATATGTATAAGGAATTTTCGAAAAACCCCTTTCAAAAAATCTTCTTAAGCTAAAAAAAAAAATTAACTGTATCTTAATGGGTCAATTGATGAAATGTTTTAATGATATGTCAAAGGTATTTTTTACCCATCTGATATTTGTCCAGTTTTAGTAAACAATATATGATTGTTTTTTTTTTAACACATTTTGTAATAAAAACAAACTGATTGAACTCATAAAATTTTGGTTTTTATGAAAACAAGACAATATTATGACTGTAAATGTTAAAGTCATGATTATTGCCAGCATTTTGTGGTTGCATAATTATCATATATTTTTCATAGTCAGAATTTTTGTCACCACAGTATTGTTACAGCCAATCATGATATAAAATAGAAGATGCCATACATAAAATAGTAAAATATTTACTAAATAATGATGGTAGCGACCATGTTTATGGTTAGAAAACCAATAACTTGGTTGTGACAACCATACCCGATTGCAGCAAGCACAATATAGTAGCAGCGATCATATTGCAACCATGTTTATTCTCTGCGTGTTGTTACATTTGTTGGCATTTGAACTACATATACCTTTATTTTAACTAACATTTTTAGTATTTACTACCGACAAACCTCTTTTTTACGTGTATGAGTAGTGAAAAAATAAAATTCAAAGAATTAATTTCAAAATTTCAATGACATTGAATAAATAATCAATTTAGTTAACTTTTAAATCAAAATAAATCCAATGAAGTCATATTTTTTGATATGATTGTTTTAAAAGTCAATGAAACAATTGCATCAGTACAATTGTTTTCAATTTGTCATTTAACATTTAATTTAGCAGTTTTTATCAATTGTTAAAACTTAAATACTCGTGTTAAATTTATACGTATAATTATGTTAATTTTTTGCATTTGTTTATAATTTCAAAGTTTAATATCTGTTTTATATTCATTCGTATGTCAGATAATCACTTCAAATACTACCATTCAATAGACAGCTGTCGATTTTAATCAATTTTTTTCATTCACTCTCTCTCTCTCTCACTCACACTATTTGTAATTTCTAGTACTATTGCAATTCAAGTACTTATTTACGTAATTTAAGTTTTTTTTTTTATTTTTCAAATTATTCAAACTATTCTCATTTTGTATTTATTTGCAAAACACTTAAGTATTCTAAACAACTTCTGCTGTATTGTCTGTCAATTATAAAGAATAAAACAAGAAATTATCTTCAAATAATATTAACTAAATAAGTATTATACATTTTTTTTGTATTATTCTTTAAAAGAAAAAAAATCATTTATTACTTTAAAAGCTGTAGAAAATTGAAAATTGGTTCTAAATGCCGACAGCTACAAGCTGCTTAAAATGTTTGTTCATGATCATTTGTACATGCAAACTTTAAGTTTTTCCAGTTAATTATCTTTAAAAAAAAAAAAAATAAAATTATAATGCGTTACAATTTGTTTAAATGCATACATTCAAATATAAATTCTTAACTCTTGATTGACATTTGTAATTGTATATCAATTAAAGTAAACTATAAATAATTATGTAGCCAGCTACTTCGTTACCGATTCTTTTAGATATCGGAATATATTTAGATGAAAATTGAATTATTTTTTTTTTCAAGGATTTTCCTCTTTTAATAAATTTTCTTTATTTTTTTGTAGTAGATGTCACAATTTCAGCGCGACAGAATCATGATCAATGAGTTTTTATTGTCGCAAATTGATAAATTGAAACTCGAGGGGATATTGTTCCAATTCAGATCAGCATTCAGATCATAAATAAACTCACAAGTGCACAAAAATGTGTATTTAGGCACAAACGTACACTTAACTTTTCGTAACAATTTCAACGTTAAAATTTACTAAAATCCAGGCTCACTTCATTTTAATTTCTTTCCCTGGGTTAAGTGTTTCAATCTATGTATTAAATAAAAATTGTTAAATAAAAATTGTTGTGATTTTATAACTCACGACGGTCAAACCGAATTAGATTAAATTTTTTTTGGGTTTGTTCGTATGGTCGTAGTAGATGGTTTATGTAAAGTTTGCACGAAATCGGTCGACGCGTTCGTGAGTTATGACTTTTCATGTCAACATGTGATTTTGTCCATATAAAAAAACAACAACAAAACATGAGCGTCTGCGGTACACATTGTAGTGCATACACGCATACACATTGACAGTTGTCAGTGAGTGATAATTTTAAGTTTCTTTTTCATCGAACTCGCGGATCGAGAAACCAATGAACTAATGAATTTGATTCAATGTTAATATTCATGCGTAGCGAAGCACGCCGGGATCCGCTTCCAGTTTTCTGGTGTTCCAATTCCACTATTTCCCTTTCCATTCGATTTCAATCCCCTGGGGACCGATTTTGAATGTGTGAAGCTGTGAAGTGATAAAAATTTTTACTACTTCGCAAAGAATCCGATTCTTGATTTAACTTTTGCGAACACTGTCTGTAAAAATTTTATCACGAGTTTTTTTTTTTCTTCACCAAATAAATGTTCATGAAAGATGCGAGTGGTGCACTATTTTGATTATTTTTTAACATTTTATATTTTTTTTTTTTTTTGATATTGATTTTTTAATTTAATTTCGAAATTTTTTATATTCAAAAGAATTAGAGAATCTATTTAAATAATATTCCGTATACAAGTTAACAATATCGATTTTGACAACAGATGGCATAACCATCACATATGGTTTGTGTCAATAATAACAAATATGGTATTTTGGAGGGTAAACAGCTGTCATTATAATTCAGTATTCGATAGTAGCAAAAGTGTAAACACACTTTTTTTCAATCGCTATAATAATGTCGAATTTTGTGCCTAAAAAAGATGTTTTGCGGGGAAGTCTGATAACCTTCTTTCATTTGAAGAAAACGGCTGCTGAAAGTTATCGATTGTTGGTAGAAGCTTACGGTCAACATGCATCAACTCAAAAAACTTGTGAACGATGGTTTGCGCGATTCAAAAGTAGTTATTTTGACATGTCAGGCGAAAAAGTTTCAAGATGAGGAATTAAAAGCATTACTCGACGAAGATTGTTGTCAAACGCAAGAAGAACTTGCATTATCATTGGGGGTCACACAACAAGCCATTTCCCTACGTTTAAAAGCACTGGAATTCATTCAAAAGCAAGGAAATTGGTTCCCATATGAATTGAAGCCGAGAGATGTTGAAAGGCGATTTTGCATGTCGGAAATGCTGCTTGAACGTTGAAGTCATTTTTGCATTGTATTGTTACTGTAATCTTTCCATCATGACATCGCTCGGCCACATGTTGCAAGGCCGGTCAAAAACTATTTGGAAAACAGCGGATGGGAAGTTTTGGCTCACCCGCCTTATAGCCAGAAATTGGCTTGATTCGTTCTTTACCTCAAAACCGAAATCCATATCCTACCAGGAAAATGGGAAAAAGAAGTGGCTAAGAATGGGCAATGCTTTGAATAATGTATCAATTCATTTTGTTATTATAATAAATGAATTTTTCAAGCAAACAAATCGACATTATTAACTTGTATACCATAATTAAATTTTTATTATAAAAACAAAGAACGCTCAAACCGCTTTTGAAAAATCCATGTTTGGAATACTACTATAAAACATAAGATCCAAAACAAAACTTGCCTCCTGTTTCTCCTCCAGAAGCCTAAACGCGTATACAGACATTTCTTTATATAAAATGTTTATATTTTAATGAAAAAAAAAAAAATAAAAAGAATTAATTGAAGGTTTTTAATAAAATTTTGCTTTAAAACTCACGGAACGAGCGGAATGAAACAAAATTGACAAATAGTCATCATAACATTTCTTTTTTCAAAACGAGAATGGGAATCGCTCAAAATGAAAACATGAAGTGAAAAATTACTGTGAAGTGAAAATGATGAATTATTTATCACTTCGCAAAGTAACTTTGTTCGGAAGTGGCGCCCTGCTCTAGTGATTCAGTTCCACTCGTTCCCTGTTCCATTTCTTTCCCCTGTCTAATAATTTAATTCCAATAGTTCCCCTTCCATTCCATTTCATTCCCCTGCTTTAATGTTTTAATTCTCGTTCCCTGTTCCATTTCGTTCCCCGGTTTATTCTTTCAATTACACTTTTTCCTGTTTTATTCCATTTTGTTCCCCTTTGTTTAATGTTTCAGTTTTACTTGTTTCCCTTCCATTTCATTTCGTTCACCTCGTCAAATGTTTCAATTCCACTCGCTCCCCGTTCCATTACATTTCGGTTTCTTTATCTAGTGTTTCAGTTCTTCTGCATCCCCGTTTCATTCAATTTCGTTTCCCAATTTTAATGTTTTAATTTCACTCGTTCTTTAAATTTCAGGTTTTTAGGCAAAGCGGTTAGAGCAGGCTGTTAAGGGCGGCACTTTTGATATGATCCCTATTTAAATATCAGTTTGATAGCCAAAGCGGTTTAGGCAGACCGTTCGGGGGGAACGGTTCCATTTTTGAACCCCCTTTTCTGGCGAAAGTTCTAAAAAGTATTTTATATTTGAGGTTTTTAGCCAAAGCGGTTTGGGTAGGCCTGTAAGGAAAGTGATTTTCCGCTTTAAAGCACCCACTTTTATCTCGTTGAATTCGACTGTGCCTTTGATAATGATGTCTGTTAAGAAGTGTACAGAAAGAAATCGTTGCGTAAAAAAAATTTATGTTTTTCATATTTCTGCACACAGAAAACAGATTCATTGTGACAACAAAATTTTTTGCCAACCGAATGGTTTGGTTAGAGCCACCGATGTATTTGTTTGTGGTAACAGAAATTTGGTAAGTGCAACAGAAATTCAGTTAGTGCAACAGAAATTCGTTTAATACAACAGAATTTCAGTTGAAACCAAATATTTCAATTGTATCCGGAAAATATTTGGTTGGGACAATTAAGTTTTCGGTTGCTGCAACCAAACTATTCACGATGAATCTGTTTTCCCTGTGTGTTTTTTTTTTGAAAATTTGAATTGTCATTATTAATAAAATGACGTGACTTTACAATACTCACGGAAAAATGTTTCATCATATTGATGGAACTGTTTCATAAATCGCTTGTCCTCAATTCTTCATCATATTTCATTTCATAAAAAAATTAATAAAAAAAACAAACTTAGAAATTGTTCACACGATTCCGTTGGTGGTCGATGGTGAGCAAACGCGGCATCCATCTTGCGGAAAGCTTTCTCATACCCAAGTGATCGTTGAAAATTGAAACCACTGAGCCATGTGAAATGCTTGTGTCTTTCACAATCTATCGCACATTCAATCTCCGATCGGCCAACACCATATCGTGAATTTTTTTTTTTATTGTTTTGGGTGTAGAGACCTCAACAGGGCGTCCAGAAGGTTCGGCATCTTCCGTGCTTGTAAGGCCACAACGAAAGTCAATAAACCACTTTTTACCATTGAAATCGATAGTGCAAAGTTCCCATAGTATTTATCAAGCTTTTCCTTGGTTTAATTGACGGTTTTTTTTCGCAAAAAATAATGTTTAACGAGCACTCGAAATTCACTTTTTTCCATTTTTAAAAAAAATCCACAAGGTTGTATGTTTTGAACGCAAAGTAAATGACGGAACTTGCTCAAAATTTGACAGTAGTCTATTAACAGGTGGTACTTGATGGGAGCAGTGTTGCATTTCATATAACTACGAGGGAAGTTCGAAAAGTCACGGACTTATTGATCCGCCTTCGTAATATTTTTTTTTTTTAATTCAGATTTCATAGATATGAAGAAACATCTCATCAATTTGTATTTTTATGAAACAGCATCATCATATTTATAATGTGTTACATTGGACCAAAAATCTATAAAATATTTTATAATATTTATGATGTTTTTCATAAATATGATGAAGCATTTTCCTTGAGTGTAGTAGAAAAATTTCTTTACTCTTCAAGAAAAGTCCTTGGGATTTCCCTTACAAAATGAAATGTCAATTTAATTTAGATTTTGGGCGAAATTAGAATCCAAGTTTTTTTTTTACAGATATACAAAATACAACACTATGATTTTCCCCTATTTGCAGGGAGGGAAGTAGGGATTTTTGAAGAAAAGAGTGGCTACATTAATTAGCTGTTTCTGTAGCAAATAACTAGAAACTAAATTTAAATTACTTTGAAAACAAAAAAAAAAGTAATACAGAATATTTTAAATAAGTTTTAAAAATATTATAAATCTTTTTGCTTTTGTCACCGATGAAGAAAATCTACGTGTTATCATCTGATGGCGCCCCTTCAAAGCATTTAATATTTTGTCTTTCCACAAGTCTTCTATATACTAGAACACTTTTCTTAGAAAAAAAAAGTGACTGGGTATTTCCTAATTTAAATGAAATTTATATTTTGCCATTAAATAAAATGCATTTAAGAAAAATTTTAAATTTTGTTATTTGCTTGTCCAATCTAAATTAAGTTAGCGGGTCTACAAATTTGATTTTATCCGACAAATTGACATCGCTTGATAGTTTTTTTTTTAATACAAAGTGAATTTGAGAGTATAAAAACGTCAAAATCGGGCAAATCAACTTTGCTCTGAAAAACTTGACTCTCAATAGTACTTTCAATATAAAAAAAAAACACTAAAATTATTAACAAAATATGTTTAACCCAAACAAACGAAAATTTATCTATGTATGTATATTTTTATTCTAAAATATTTGTTTATTTGAAAATGCTATTTTTTAATGGTAACAAAAATTAAATAAACACATACATATTCACTCAATCATATGCCAATATAAATGAAATTATACAGAACATAAAAGTTAAAAGAATTAAATCTTATGAAAAAAAAAGTAATGAAATTTTAATATTTAAACAAGTTAATAAAATGACAAATAAGATAAAGAACCAACTTTGAATTTTTTGAAAACGTTTTAAAGTTATAAAATAAAAAAATACGTATGATTAATATGGAATTGTTTATAAAAAATATTAATCATACGCACTTTAATAAAAATACTACAAACTGCTTAAAAAATTTTGTTAAAAATGTTATTAGAGATTGATGTAATGCTGCTTTTAAAGTTTGAGAAAAAATGGATTGCCAAGAGTTTCGTGTTTTGATTAAACATTGTTTTTTGGTGAAAAAAAAACGGTCCAAGCTAAATAATGGATTAGTACGCATTATGGTGAATTTTCGCCATTATATTCAATAGTAAAAAGCTTTCTGCTTAATGGCTGCCGCAGTTTTAACAGCTGAAGAAAACCTGAAACATGTTCATGATTCAATGTATGTTTTGGAGATGCTTAAAGTAAATTCATTAAAATTTTTATGTCGGTTTAAAACAATGGATGAGACGAGGTTGGATTCATTATTATAAACCAGAGACCAATATACAGTCTGGGGAGTGGTTACAAGCTGACCAAAGCGGCCAAAGACTTAACAATCGGCTGGAAAGCTAATGGCGAGTGTTTTTTGGGATGCACGTGGTATAATATTTATTGATTACTTGGGGAAAGCAAAAACAATAGCTGTCAAGTACTATTATTGGACAGTTTGGATGAAGAAATTTAGAAAACAGGACACCACTTAAATATGAACAAAAAAAAAATTTGTACCATCATGACAATGCACCGCGCATTCATTTAAATGGCTTCAGAAAGATTTAAGTCTTTGCACTAAAAATTTCTTCTTAAATAAATTTTTGCGCTTCGTTTTTACGCTAGTGTTATAAAAACAAATATACATTACCCTTTTGCTTACAAAAAAACACAAAGTAATGTATCTAAAAATAGATTTTGCTTTCAAATAATGAAAAAGGTAACGACCTATCATTACAAGGTAACGCAGGAGAATATCGCACCCATTACCAAAGCTTTGTTGGGATGTTAGAGGATCATTGAAAGAAGTGCATTTCACTTAACAGATATAACGTAAAGGAATAAAGTTGATTTCAAGTCCAAAAACTTGTTTTTCATTGTTAGGCCTTCGGAATTTTCGCTTCATTACCCAACAAAACTTTGGTAATGGCTGCGATATTCTCATGCGTTACCTTGTAGTGATATCTCGTTACTTTTTTCATTATTTGCAAGCATAAAGTAATAAGTTACTGATTATTTATTACGTAATATATGATTTATAAATGTAAAGTAATAATTAAAGTATTTTTGAAAATCTATTTTTAGATACATTACTTTGTGTTTTTTTGTAAGCAAAAGGGTAATGTATGTTTGTTTTGACAACACTAGCAAAAAATACTATATGCTTCGATAGCTCAGTAGGTAGAGTTCTTGACTGGCAACCAGAGTTCCCTGGTTTGATTCCCATGTTGACCGCATTATTTTTAATTACAAAAATTTTAAATAAAATATTTGTAATGATTTTTTTTTAATAAAAATTCCTCTTTTGTTAAAAATCAATTTTTAGACACATTACTTTTTCCATTCTCGTAACCATATAAGTAACCCCTTACATTATCACCTCTAAAGTAATGGGTATATACATTACTCTGAGGCTCATCGCGTATAAAATTCATTAATGAAGTAAGGTGTAAAGTAATCCATCGGCCCCTATGCCTAAACATTACTTTACCCATTATTTGGTAATGTGTGGTTTTGCTGGGTAGTACAGCTGCAGTTGCACAAATAATTTCGAATCATTGTCCAAGCGAATTGGTCAAATCTTTGAATTAAAAATTTAAATCTTTTTTAAAAAACAACAGCTCTTTTAAATCTCTTTACACTGTTTATTTAAAACATTATGCATCGTTATCATTAAATAACAGCAATAGACTTTTAACGAAAAAATTGTTTTATTTTTTGAAAAAAAAAAACAAAAAATTTTAAATAATTTATCTGTTTATCTTATTAAAAAAATATATATATATGATAATTCATCAAACAACATGTTGTTGCGGTTACACTTTTTGTTTTTGCTGTTTCACACTGTTAATCTCAATTGACTGGTTTGTTAAAAGTTAACAAAAGAAAAAGCTTAAATTATTAGTATTTGTTTAGGATTATTTAAGAGATTTTTTTCTATTTATTTAATTTTTTAATATATATTTTAGTTGAATTTATTATTACGTACATCATCCATTTTTTTTAAATTTTTGTTTTGCAATAAATATAATGAAATAAACAAAACTACGCATAAATTTTATTTTATGCGTATTTTTTTTATTTTTAATATGTATTGTTAGTGTGTTTATGTTATTCGGATATTTTGTGTGAATGGATGGACTCAGACAGGGACAGACAAATAGACGCATAAGAGGAATGACGGAATAGACAGATATGGGCCACAAAGTATAATTAAATTTTTCAGGCACAACATATTGCTTCGATGTTAAAATGTCGATTTTGTTATTTTTTTCTGAAAACGGTGTTTATTTGTCTTTTCTTCATCTTAAAGATTGTTCGAAGATTTGATTTGTTGCTTTCAGTACTTACTCGATGATGGAGTGAAATGATTTATTTTGTTTTCTAATTGAATTGTTTTAAAAATATACAAAATTAATAAAATTCCCTGTGGGAAACGGATTTGTTGCAGGAAAAGTCACGTATTTGGACCGCTCCACCGTCCAAGCAATTTCCTACAAGAAAAAAGGGGTCAGTTGGAATTGGGACCTGTCCCGTGGTAGGTGGACCGGTTCCAAAAATACATATCACGAGATCGGTGAAAAGAGGACCGGTTCCTAAAGTACATATAACGAGACCGATTTAAAAGTCATGACATTTTTTTTTTGACCAGTCCTGTGACATGTCACAGAGGGCAATTGACCAGCCCCTAGGACAAGCCCATGTTAAAGTAACCGGTACCTATCACAATTAACCGGTCACGTGACTTGTCCTGGGATAGGTCCTTTTCCGCAGGGTTGTTTCACATGAAAAGTTGTAATTTTTTGATGTTCTGTAAAAATAAATACAAAATGGAGATTACAAGACAAAAGTAGAAAAAAAAAAGAAATAGGAAAAGCATAAACACTACAAATACTTTGTACCCCGGGTGATCGGTCACGGCATATATCCCTTACGCCAGTAGCGTAAGCAAAAATTAGAGAACAAAATGAAATTTTTTGTTAAAAAAAATCCTCCTATTTGTCGCAGTCCCTATAAAAAAAAACCCACCTTCCCGATATGTGCTCAAATGAACTTTTTCGGCAATTTTGTTCATATTTATCCCTGTTCATAAAAAATGGATCAGAACCTTCCCGGAGATTTGACCGCTTCCCCAAATTTATCCAAATTATAAAGATTGATTTTTTTGCTATTTGGTTTTTCAGTGTTAAAAAAAAAAAATCGTGACATGTGGCAATCATTAACATTAATCCACCAGCCCGTATGCGAAGAGTGCATACCGAGGAGAATAATGCTGCTGCATCGGCCAGTTTCAATGCAGATTGCTATATGTCAATTCGTCTCCGTTGTCAACAATTGGGCTTGTGCTATTCCACCACCTGGAAGGTTTTACGTAAGAACCTCGTAATGAAACCACATACAGCTGCTGCAAGAACTGAAGCCAGGTGATTTACGATTTACGATGTAGTTGGATTGAGTAGTTTGTATCTCCAGCACTGCGACCAGGTAGATCTATTGTGCACCCTCTAGTATTTTCTTCAGTTGTTCTCCAGGGCAGCCTTTAGTAGCAGTACAATGTTCTTCAACTCCAGTTTCTTGTATTGTTCCTCCATGATATCAGGTCTGCCAAATGTGATAAATCGTAGGTATGCAAAGACAGGGCATTTAGTCATTACATGCTCAATGGTCTCCTCATCTTCCATACAATATCTGCATGTCGTGTCTCGATCATGTCCCATTTTTATTAGGATGTAATTACATGGATAGTGTCCTGTGAGTGCTTAGATTTGGTCTTAGATTTGAGTCTTAGATTTGGTGTGTTCATCTGAAAGGCTTCTCTGCTCCTCTTTTATGATAAGAACTTCTTTGGATGTTTCAGTGGTTTCTGTTTGTTCCAATATCCAATGGATTTTGTCTTGATCAGATCCGATATCATATTTGTGATGTGCTTTTTCGTCAAACTAAATTTAAGACTTGGGCCTATAAATGGCAGTTTCGTTCCTAGTCTCGCTTGTTCATCAGCTTTTTTACTGCCTTCATGCCCACTGTGACCCGGTACCCAAATAAGTGTTACCTTATTATTGGTCGCTAGCTGGTTGAGGGCATTATGGCATTCTGGCACTGATCTATGGTGATATATAGGGTTTTCAGGGCCTTATTACAGCCTGGCTGTCCGACATTTAGTTTATCTTTGTTCTCACAAGCCAGGTGACGTACCACGTCATTTGTTTGGTAAATGGGCCTTAGGAAAGTTGGATTAAGATCCATTTTCCTATCAAAAAATTGTCTTAGCGACGAAGCTCATTTTTTGCTCAATGGGTACGTCAACAAACAAAATTTACCGCATTTGTTGTAAACAGCAGCCAGAGGCAGTTCAAGAGCTGCCAATGCACCCTGAATCATGCACTGTTTGATGCGGCTTGTGGGCCGGCGGCATCATTGGACCGTACTTCTTCACGAACGATAAAAATCTCAAAGTTACAGTCAATGGAGCAAGGTACCGTGCGATGATTACAAATAATTTTTTTTACCCAAAATGAAAGATTTCGACTTGGTTGACATGTGGTTTCAACAAGACGGCTCGCGATACCAGAACCTATTGAAAGGTGAGTTTTGCAATTATTCTCACGTTTTGGCGCACTCCATTGGCCCCCAAGATCATGCAATTTGACCACATTACACAATTTTTCTGTGGGGGGTACGTGAACTGTCTCTTGTACAGGGACAAGCCAGCCAAAATTTCAGCCAAAATTACAGCTGCCTGAAATGCTGGAAAAAGTATGCCACAATTGGAGCTCACGGCACAGGCATTCACCTGTCGCCCCAAATAAATATTTTATTCACTTTAATAAAATTTCTGTACACTCAGAATATTACGTAGTTAACTGTTTGTAGTTTAACAAAAAATTTTTCCGTTCCATTTAAAAATAAAGGAACATCCATTTATTTTTCAAAGAAATATCTATATTAACTTTTTTATAAATTTATTCGAAATAATTTACTATCATTTCATTTGTTTAAAATTTAATAAAAATTTACCCACAAAACGGAAACTTGTGGTTTATTTGTGTCCGTAACAGTTATTACAAATTTAAATTTTGTTTGCTGTCTGTTTCAAAAAAAAAAAAAATATTCAAAAAATTAAAATTTTTTTATTTAAATTGGTTGTATATATACAAAATTTTTCAACACAAATTACAAGAACTTCATAAACACACATACATACAGAAACACATTCACACAAAAAGTGTCTATAGCTATGCATACACACATTTTGAATTGTACGAATATATTAAAAAAAAACAAATGAAAAAAAACATTTATTTTTTAAGGAATTGATAGGTAAAACTTTTACATTTATTTTAACTGATTACATCATTTGTTTCTTACGGATGTGTCAGTTGATTAATCAATATTTAATAAATAAATAACAAATGGCATTTAATTTAAATGAAAATTAAGTAGAGCGGTTTTTAAATAAAATATAATTTTTTTTAATTGATATTTTCAGTTAGTTTAATTTTTTTAAGTGTTTTTTTTTTTAAATTTTCAAAACCCAAACGGTTAAAAATCACTCTTTACATGGTGTAGAGTATCATACAGTCGCCATGCTCGACTTCAAAAGACGTCTCTCCTTGAACAGGAAAGACTTAAGGACTTTAACAGGATTTTTCATTGAACACTATAATCCCAAGAACCATTAGGAGACTAGGAGTCTACTTGATACGGACACTTGTAGGTTTTGCGGAATGGACGTTGAGACAGCGAAACATATACTCTGCGTATATCTTAAGCTTCGCGGCAATAGACTATAATTCCTTGGCGGATATACACTTGAAAATTTGGAAAATTGTGCCTAATAGAGTGATTGGCTTCATTGGGAGCTTCAATATTTATGGCAAATTGAGGCTACACAAGAGATATATTTTTATCGTCGCGGTGCATAGGATCTTTTTAATCTAACCTAACGATCAATCTCACCCCTGGAAAAATCAGTATACATGTGATGGAAAAGGTCATGTAAAGTTAAACTGTGTAATCAGTTTTTTATAAACTTTTCAGATGTTTTTACAAATTTCCACATTCTGTGATCCTAATATGGGTACAAATGAAAGATTAGAATCTATATATTTTAATAAAAAAAAATTAAACGCCATAAATGTTCATTAAATTTGTTAGTTTTCAAAAAAAAAATTATGATTATCAAGCTATTGAAAGCTTTTAAAATAGTTTTTTTTTTTTGTCAAAATTTCCATTATTATTGAACTTTGAAAATTCTCTGCTCTTATTTGATACACATTTTGGACATAAGTGATACAAAATATGTTGCCATTATTGTACACTTTGATATTTTGAAATCCTTTAAAAAGATCATTTGACATTATAAAGAAAAACTCATTACGAGGTCCTACTTTCATGTCAATATCGATTTGTCCATGCTAGAGAGCAAATCTTGAAAATTGTACCAAGGAGTAGTTTTTTTACTGAAACTGTTAAACTCTTTAGAGTTTACGCTTTAAAAAACTTATTAAACCACCCAGTTTTGAGCATAGATTTTTACCAAGGGTCAATGTCTGCTCAATGATTATTTCAAGAATTATATATAAACAGTATTTTTTTTTTTGTTGCCTTTATTGCTTTTCTAAACTCATCATCATTTGAACAATTTTCAATGCGTAAAAATAAAACCTCATTGACATTTATCATAGTCAGTGCAAAAAAAAAAACTGAAATTCAAGAAGAGAGGGAACAAAATACCCCAACTAACTAAATATATAATTGTCATGAATAATTTGCATATTGTTAGTTAAGATAATTTTGCAAAAAAAAAAAAACAAGTAGTAAAAGAAGTTAACTGGTTAAATGCAACGCATGGTAGCACACACATACACACACACACTTGATGTGCGTAACTAAAAAAATATTTGTTGACATATGTAACCATAATGAGCATGCGTGAATGCATTTTGAGTTACAGATTATAAAAAAAGAAATACAAAACAATCCATAAAATACTAAAAGGCAACAGGTTTTTGTTTGTTTAGTTCCTTTTTATTTTATTATTATTGTTCATGTGTTGTTAATAAAAATTAATTTAAATGTCAATGTACGTTTGCGATTACAGTTCTTTAATTTATTGTCTATTTATGATACTCCTTTGATAGCATTTGTATGTACGATGTAGCTATAACACTGTGCAACAAATTTTTAATCATCCTCTCTTAGATACAGAAAGAAATCACCCAAAGTAGTTTGTAAAAGTTTACTTGTACTTTTATCCTCCAGATTATAAGAAAAAGAGTTATTATTCAAAGTTTTTTTATTTAAAATTACACTTTAAATAGTTTGTAAGTTAAAATAACAGAAAATGCAATTTAAAAGAAATGATCTTTCATTTAAAAATCAGTCTACTTACTTTTCATTTAAATTAAATGGTTTTTGTTATTTATTTTTAAATATTGTTTAAACAACTGACACATCAGTAAAACACAAATGATTAATCAGTTACAAATAAATGTTAAAAATTTACCTACCAATTCCGTAAAAAATAACTGATTATTCATTTATTTGAAATTGTTTCAATTTTTTGTATTTTTGTTTGTTTTTTAATCTACGAAATGTATATTTACACAGTCTATAGACACATTTTGTGTGAATGACCATATGTGTGCATGAGCCTGTGTTTAAAAATTATTTTAATTTAAATTGAAATAATTGTTTTGAAATACGGGTTGGTTGAAAAGTTCCTACACTCACCAAGAGATGGCACTGCTAGCTCCAAACTTTTTTTTTCTCAAGTTGGTATAACTGTCCTGAGAACACATGCAAAGTTGCAAGTCATTTTGTCAATTCTTTCTTTGTTTACAAGCCATTTGTAGTTGATGTGTCATTGATTTTTTTTAATATGGAAAAAATTGAATATCGTGCAGTCATTAGATTCTTTGTTTTGAAGGGTTTAAAAGCAAAGAAAATTTATGACCAATTGTTAGAAGTGTATAAGAAGTTCTCACCTTCAAAACGCACCGTTGAATTTTGGGCTGGTGAATTTAAACGCGGTCGTACCAGCCTTAAAGACGATCCACGCGAAGGACGACCAAAAACTGCAACCACAGCAGAAATCATTGAGCAGGTACATAATATGGTTAGTGAAGATCCAAGTTTGACTAAGCGTGAAATTGCTAATGCCATAGGCATCTCAGACGAACCAGTACTCCATATTTTACATGAAGAATTACGTATGAAAAAACTGTTTGGAAAGTTAGTGCCGCACACATTAACAATTCAACAAAAACTGGATCGAAAACAAATTTCTCAGCGTAATTTGGAGCGTTTTAAGCCGAATAAAACCGACTTATTGCGTCGTTTTATAACTATAGATGAGACTTGGATCTACCACCATGATCCTAAATTGAAACAAGAACGTTTACAGTGGACTGAAGCTGGTTGTTCAGCTCCAAAGCCACAACGATCATCAAAGAAGGTTATGGCATCAGTTATTTGGGATGCAAAAGGAATTTTGTTGATTGATTATCTTCAAAAAGGTAAAACAATCAACTCTGAATATTACTGCAGCCTTTTGGATCAGCTGGATGAAAAAATTCGTGAGAAAAGACCTGGTTTAAAGAAGAAAAAAATCATTTTTCATCAAGACAATGTACCTGCTCACAAAAGTGTTTTGACGAAGGCTAAATTCAAAGAAATAAAGTACGAATTGCTTGAATATCCACCGTATTTACCAGATTTGGCTCCCAGTGACTACTATCTCTTCAGAAATCTCAAACAATTCCTTCGTGGAAAGCATTTTTCGTCGAATGAAGAGGCCATAGCAGCCGTAGACGGTTATTTTTCAGAGCTTCCGGAAAACCATTATAAGGATGGGATAAAATTATTGGAAGATCATTGAACAAGTGTATTGAGCTTCTAGGAGATTATATTGAATAAAAAAATATATTTCGTAACAAAAACAGTATTCTTTCATTTCGAGCGCAGGAACTTTTCAACCAACCTGTAGATAGCAAACAAAATGTAAATAAACCACAAATTTCGGTTTTGGGTAAATTTTATATTAAATTTCAAACAAACGAAAGAAAATAAATGAAACTGAAAAAAGTCGATAAATGACAGTAAATCATTTTGAACAAATGTATAAAAAATGTAAAGTAAATATTTTCTTTAAAAAATAAATATATGTTTCTTTATTTTTAACTAAACTGAAAAAGTTTTTATTAAACTACAAACAGTTAACTACAAAATATTGCATTAATGTTTCACAATACACGCCCAAAAATTTGACAAAAATCTCGCATTTTTAAGTTATACTCCCAATAAGAAATTGCGTTATTTTTCCTAAAAATATCTGACGTATTGAGGATTTTTTTTTTACAGAGAACCTTCAGATTCTGACTATAGGAAAAACATCAGATTCCCAGTGTTTTTTTTATAGTAAATTTTTTTTAGAATCCTAAATAAAAAACAATAAGATTGTGAGTACTTTTTCAAATAGGAAAATTTTAGATTCGGAGACTTTTTGTCTAAAGAAAATAACTAAAATTATATAACTTTATTCGATCTTATTTTAATATTAATATTCAATTTTTTAAGCTAAAGATATTTTTTTATAAAATTTCTTATTTTATTTTCGATATTTCGCTAAAAATTTGTTAGCATCTTCTATGCATCTTCTATGCTAACAAATTGTTAGCGAAATATCGAAAATAAAATAAGAAATTTTATAAAAAAAGATTTTTAGATTAAAAAATTGAATATTAATAAAAATAACTAAAATTTTTCCTTTAGAAATACCCCTTAAAATCTAAATTCAACACTCCAATTTTGATAATCGTTGGATCTGTTTATTTTAAATTGAATCTGTAATTTTATTGAATCTCTTTAATTTTTTTGGCCACCTCGGGGATCTAAAATAATATATTTTCCAAATGACAAAGTAGTTCCAAAAAGTACCAAAAAAGGGCTTCGGAAAAAAATCGTAAAAATCCAAAGTACGACAAATTAAAAAAAAAAAACAAGAAAAACGTGTCCACTTAAATTTAATAAGAACAACAGTATACATCTTCATATAATGAACCCAAAATTTTTAAATTTTTACAACAGCAAATTCAAAAAAGCCAAAAACTATCAAAAAAGGTACCAATTAAAAAGCCCTCAAAAATCCTTGTGCAAGATTACCAAAAAAAAATCAATGGGTTTAGGTTGTGGCACTCTCTTTGTAAGATTTTTTTAGATCAAAAGAAAACCTTAGAATCTCTAACAATTTCTTTAGGAAAAAGTCCTCAGAATCTCAACGTCTAAAACTTTTTCCAAAAAAAAATCTGAAAGGTTTTCTATACAAAAATAAGTTTTTAGAATTTTTTATACAAAAAATTTTTCAAAATCTGAAATATTTTTTAAGGAACACCGATGTTTTTCTATAGTAAAATATTTTATAAAGTCTTGAAAATTAAAATTGTTTTTACCTCTAGCAGAAAACTCACAAAGTGTGAGGTTTTTCTGTTAGAAAATAATTATTAGAATTGAATGTTTTTTCTATAGGAAAGGGTTTTTAGAAGCAAAAGTTTCTTGTGAAAGAGTTTCAGAATCTGAAGTTTTTTTCTAAAAAAAAAAGTTGTCCAAATCTGGGACTTTTTTCTATATTGAAAAGTCTCCAGAATGTTCTCTGATTCTGGGCATATATGAGCTTTATTTTAATTACATTATTTTTTATTAATAAAAATATTTTTAAAAAATGTTTTGATTTTATATCTGTGTTGTGTTTTTATTTACTTTTATTTAATTATTATTTTTTTAATAATTACTCACAAAAATGGTAAAATTACGCATAATTTCTGTACACATTGTTAGTGTAAATACACACACTTTGTGTGTAATAAATTTACGCATAATGTGTTATTAGAAGAACAGTTTCCTAAAATAAACAAAAATAGACAAAAATTATTTAAAATATACTCAAAATAGTTTATAGTTTAAATTAACTGAAAACATAATTTAAAATAAATGAAAAATCATTAAAAACAAACTGTTAACAAAGTAACTACAAAATTAGTAAATATTAATGGTTTTTTCATTATTTTATTTTTTTTTTAACTGTCAACAAATTAACTACATAATTCGTAAAAGCAAATGATATTCCGTTAATTTCCTTCTTTTAAATATTATAAAAATTAACTACAATGTATATAAAAATTGACGAATTTACATTTATTTTGTTTATTTTAACTATCAGCCAAATTAACTATAAAAAAATAAAAACATTTTGAATGAAAATCTTAACTTTAACAAAAAATCCGTCTTTACACATAAGATTAATAAAAATATTTTAATAAATTCCCTTTGAAATTGCAAATAGTTAATTCGAATAATGAAATTGCCACATTAAAATGCAAAATTTAACCTCTTCCACATTCATTATTATAATAAAATTTTATACACGAATGCAAATAGACCCATATTATCGAATTGTGATCAAAAACATAAACAAATATTTGTTTATAACAGTTTGCCACTTTTTTTTTAGTTTATTAGATAACTTTTTTACTAAAAACTAGAACTTAACTCCCTAAAAATAAGAAAATATTTTCTAACATCAAGTGAAAATTATCCTTAAATTTGATAAAAATTTTCTAATAAATATGAAACTATTTCTATGGTTAAGGTTATGTATTTTACCATATATTTACACACATAGTTTTCCGCTTTGGGAGGACACTGCTTTGAACAAGCGTTTTGCTATACATTTTGATCTTTAAATTAAATTCAATTATACTAAACTCATGTACTGGAAATATAAATTAAATTTCATTAGCAAAAGGGTAAACAAATTACAAAAATATACTACAGGACATCCGCAAACGTAATAAATTGTGACAAAGTCAGATCCATTTCGCAGTTAAGTAATAGCTCTCTTTCAGAGAACTACAAAAAGGGACGCCCTAAGTGACATACGGAATATATGGCTAAGGAACACTGGGGGTCCTTTGTCTTCTTAAATTAACTAATTTATGTAAATTGTTGCAAAAATACAAAATATTACAGTAACATTTCTTGTTATTATTGGAAAATGGAAAAATGTCATAAGTGTATTTTATGACATTTTTATAATTAAGGGAAAAAAATAGTTTTAATGCCTTCGATAAATATAAAGTTTAATAGGCACAACGTCAATTATATTATGATGAAATCTATAGAATGTGATTGCAATATTTTGTATTGTAGTTAGCAAATAAAAATATTACATACAAGCTCAAATTCGAAATTTTATATTTTAAGCTACTTTATGTTCAATATTTAAGACTGTTAAGATTGGAAATGAACATTTTTGACTCACGCAAAATCAGGAACCAAAAATTAAAATCATGCACGATATATTTTTTAATGGATACTTTAACTTGTTTCCTGAAATAATATAATTCTCTTTAAAATTAGGAAAATTAACATACTAATAATGTTTTTTTTTAATATTGAAAATAAGATATGTTTTCCCACAAAAACTAAATTTTTCCACGATTTAAGAAAAATTTACTCAAGTTGTTTTTAATTTATTTGCAGAAATTTTTAGAAAAAAAAAAATCCTATACCTAAGTTTATTATTTCCCATAAATAAGAAAACTTTTACTTGAAAAAAAAATATATTTGATTAAAATTTTTTAAATTTATCTGAACTAAGTTGCTTGAAAATTTTCCCTCAAAATAGTTCATTAGTTTCTAAAAACAAATAAATTTTTATTATTACATATGAAAAAATTTATTACTTTTTGTTTTTAATTGCCTGAACTAATTTTTAAAAAACAATTCTTAAATCTGAATTAAGAAATGGCTTTCTAAAATTTAGTTAATTTTACTACTCGCGACAAAATAAAAACACATTAATTTTAAGTATTTTCTCATTTTCGAACTAAATGGGATCAAATTATGTTCTATTTTTTTTAACTAAACTCTTAGTTTTATTATATTTTAGTGTGCAATTTTCTTAAAACTTTTTCTTAAAAATTGATAAATTTTTTTAATATAATTATTTTTTTTTTCTAAAACCAAGAAATATTTCTTAGGAAAGATATGAACTATTTCTGAGTATATAAATCATTTGAGTTTTACCCAAACATAGGAATTTTTATTCATTGTAAGAAAATTTTTCTAAGCTTTAATAAAATTTGACTTAAATTAGGAAAAATTTTTTAACTTTTTTAAATTTATAAAATTTTGGATTAATTTTTAGTTCATGTCTTTTTTTTTTTTTGAGTGAAGTTACCAGCAAAAATTTTAAATCAAGATTTTATTTTTGGAAAAACTAAAATTCGCTATCAACTTAAAATAATTATTTTTTTCACAATTTTTTCTCTAAAATGCTGGTTTTTAATGAATTTATGAAATAAAAACTAATAATATTTGAAAATTAAGGTTTTCCTGAATTAATTGCCAGTTCGTTCATAACAAATTATTGTTTTCAAAATAAGAGCCGGGAACGGGCAACTAAAAAGGCTATTTAATAAAACATACGAGCTAACTTTGCAAATCCCTTGAGGCATTTGTTTGCGTAATGGTCTTCTTTAATTTCGATTTGGGGATTATTGAGCCTGAAATTTCTTGTTATATTGTGCAACATAACATTAACAATTTTTTTAACCATATGCAAAGCTTAAGGGGTATGATGACTTCTTTTTATCGTCAGTATTTATGCCGGCTTTTGTATTTATAATAATTAAATTGCATTGCACTATGGGGCATACGGCAAGAAAATTTCACTGTAAAACTGTGCCTTTACTTACAATTGAGAAGTTTTCTATAGAAAAAAGTTTTTAGAATACAACATTTTTTATAGAAAAAATTGTTTAAAATCTGATATACTTTTTAAGGAACTCCGATGCTTTTTCTATAGTAAAATACTTTAGAAAGTCTTGAAAATTAAAATATTTTTTTACCAAAAGCAAAAAACCCACAAAGTCTGAGGTTTTCTTATTAGAAGGGTTCCCAGAAGCAAAGGATTTTATGAAAAAAAGTTTTTCTGAACTTTCTTCTAAAAGAAAAAGTTGTCCGAATCTAGGATTTGTTTATATTAAAAAGTTTCCAGAATGTCCTCTGATTCTGGACATATGTTGCACTTAATTATTATAACATTATTTTTTATTAATAAAAATATTTTTAAAAAATGTTTTGATTGCATACCTGGGTTATGTACCGCATTTATTATATATTTTTTTGTATTTTACGCACAAATATGGTAAAATTACACATAATTTCTGTACACATTGTTAGTGTAAATACACACACTTTGTGTGTAATCAATTTACGCATAATGTGTAATTAGAAGAACAGTTTCCTACAATAGAAATTGAATTGATACCGATTACGCTTACTTAAGGTACATAAAACATTTTATATTTAAAAAACTAATTACCCATAGTGAAATTTCGACATAACAGGCCCATAGTTTACGCAAGTCTATTCAATATAAGTGATGGTGTATGTTTGTGAATATTTGTTAGAAGTCATCAAATTCCTTTTGATGTGATGATGATGATTGAGTGACTTTATAGCTAAATGTGTATGGTTTTGAATTTTTAATTCCAAAACATTATTGAAAAGACAAGA
Source organism: Eustalomyia histrio (assembly GCA_949748255.1). Lineage (NCBI taxonomy): Eukaryota > Metazoa > Arthropoda > Insecta > Diptera > Anthomyiidae > Eustalomyia > Eustalomyia histrio. The sequence goes on along the minus strand of OX456526.1, from coordinate 57,547,499 downwards.
AACCAAACCAAATAAAAAGGCAAAGGCAAACAGAAAAGAAAATTCAACCCAGACCACAGACGTTCTTATTATGATTGTATAGTCAGTATTAAAATTGTGTGTAAAAGAATGGCCGATCGCGTTTGGGTATGTATGATAATTGAAACTTTGTTGTTTTCCTTTTCTTTTGTGGATTTTCTTAGAATACAAAATGCATTCAATTGGCTACTTTGCAACAATAACAATTGTCTATTTAACAAAAGAAAAAACAAAAAAAAAAGTTCTTTCTTTTTCTTTCAAGTTTACACAACACATCAAAATGTATGTATGGGAAAAATAAGGGTTTGGTTAGATAAAAGTTTTATGCACAAAAAAAAAAAACAATACCGACGACCATATGAATTTCCATTTGTTGATTTCCAAGAAATTAAGACATGTTAAACAATGTAACATTAACTTCCTAGAGTTACTTTATATTAAAAGAGTTTTATTGAAATTTTTAAAACTTGTATTTTATGATACATTTCTACTTACTTTTCTACCGGAAGCTAATGTCAATTTTGTTAATGTTTTCAACAAAATTTATAATGTGATTATAATTTTTAAATTACCTGCAAATAAAGTAAAGAAATACAATCATTATTAGTTATGGGACAACAAACTGTTTTATGGTTTTATTTGTTTATATTCTTAAGCAAAAATTTTAAAATTTTTATTGCGGATGAGTAATATAATATAATAAATAAATAAATATTAAGTATACGCAACTAATATTTAACTATTATAACATAGAAGAATTAATTCCTCAGATTTGCTAAAATTATATTTGTCTTAACTCAACTTGTTGACTAAAAACAAAATCTTAGGAATTTTAATAAAATATTCCTATAAATGGTACTCAAAAATATACACAAATACCATAATTACACACACATTATGTGGCACTTTTAACCCCAGCATTTAACATCAAAAAAAAATATAAATATTAAAAAAAAACATCCAAAATCTACATATTGTAAAATTATAATGACAGACCCCAATATTAAACTCACATCACACATATTGACAACTCAACACTAATTTACAAGCAATATCAACATGTGTATTACTCCTGTATGAAGAATAAAGAATGTAGAATTATCAGTATGCAAGGGGGGCAGTCAGTCTAAAACATGACATATTCATAATGAAACAAATTAGTAGTATTTTATTTTAAAAAAATTTTGTTAAAACAAAAATATTTTAAAAATATTTAATGAGGGGTGAAACAAACAAAATGAGACAATTCACAAATTAATTTATGTATTGTTTAGTGATGTTGTTTTTCTTTTTAAATAACATATTTTTAATTTTTGTGGGAAAATCCAAAGAAAAACAATATTTTATAATAAAGGTATTAAAAAAATATTGACTCCAACTGTGAATGTAGGTGAACTCCCGGGCAACAATTTTAAGTGATTTGCTTTTAAAGAAATATGGATTTTTAAACGCGTACATTTTTAATAATTTTTTTTTTTAATAAAAATATTCTTGTTAAAAAAAAGCCTTTTTTTAAATAAAAGGCATCTTTTATTAAAAAGGCTCTTTTGATGTACTTTTTTATTAAATCTACTTTTTTAATAAAAGGTACTTTTACTAAAAATAAGTATCTTTTTAAAAAAGTACCTTTTTTAAAAAAGGCACTTTTTTTATTAAAAGGTACTTTTTTAATAAAAGTTACTTTTCTAATAAAAGCTACTTTTTTTATAAAAAGTACTTTTTTAATAAAAATTACTTTTCTAATAAAAGGTACTTTTTTAATAAAAGGTACTTTCCAGGTAATAAGTATTTAACCTCAAGATCTATTTTATACAAAATTATTTATTTTTCATCCAATATTTCGCTATCTCAATGGATAGCTTCTTCAGGGATTTTTTGTTTTTTTTAATAAAAATATTCTCTTTTATTAAAAAGGCTCTTTTGATGTACTTTTTTAAGAAATCTACTTAAAAAAACAAAAAAAAAGGAAAAAAACAAAAAAAAACCCTAAAGAAGCTATCCATTGAGATAGCGAAATATGAACTGAATAATTTAAAAGGTACTTTTTTAGTAAAAGCTACTTTTTTAATAAAAGGTACTTTTTTAATAAAAGGTACTTTTTAATAAAAGGTACTTTTTAATAAAAGGTACTTTTTTAGTAAAAGCTACTTTTTTAATAAAAGCTACTTTTTTAATAAAAGGTACTTTTTTAATAAAAGGTACTTTTTTAATAAAAGGTACTTTTTAATAAAAGTTACTTTTTTAATAAAAGTTACTTTTTTAATAAAAGTTACTTTTTTAATAAAAGGTGCTTTTTAGTAAAAGCTACTTTTTTAATAAGAGGTACTTTTTTAGTAAAAGCTACTTTTTTACTAAGAGGTACTTATTTAATAAGAGGTACTTTTTTAATAAAAGGTACTTTTTATATAAGAGGTACTTTTTTCATAAGAGGTACTTTTTTAATAAAAGGTACTTTTTAAATTAGGGGTACTTTTTTAATAAGAGGTACATTTTTAATAAAAGGAACTTTTTTTATAAAAAGTACTTTTTTAATATAAAGTACCTTTTTAATAAAACAGATACTTTTTAATAAAAAGGTACTTTTTAATAAAAAAGTACTTTTTAATAAAAAAAAGGTACTTGTTAATAAAAAGGTGCTTTGTAATAAAAAGGTACTTATTTAATAAATGGTACTTTTTAGAAAAGGTACTTTTTTAATAAAAGGTACTTATTTAATAAAAGGTACTTATTTAATAAAAGGTACTTTTTCAATAAAAGGTACTTTTTTAATAAAAGGTACTTTTTTAATAAAGGGTACTTTTTTAATAAAAGTAACTTTTCTAAAAAAGGTACTTTCTTAATAAAACGTTCTTTTTTAGTAAAAGGTACTTGTTTAATAAGAGGTACTTTTTTAGTAAAAGCTACTTTTTTAATAAAAGGTACTTTTTTAATAAGAGGTACTTATTTAATAAGAGGTACTTATTTAATAAAAGGTACTTTTTAAATAAGAGGTACTTTTTTAATAAGAGGTACTTTTTTAAAAAAAGGAACTTTTTTAATAAAAGTGACATTTTCAATAATTTTAATAAATAGTACATTTTTAATAAAAAGATACTTTTTAATAAAAAGGTACTTTTTAATAAAAAAAATACTTTTTAATAAAAAAGGTACTTGTTAATATAAAGGTACTTTTTAATAAAAAGGTACTTTTTAATAAAAAAAGTACTATTAATAAAAAGGTATTTTTTAATAAAAAGGTACTTTTTAATAAAAAAGGTACTTGTTAATAAAAAGGTACTTGTTAATAAAAAGGTACTTTTTAATAAAAAGGTACTTTTTAATAAAAATGTACTTTTTAATAAAAAGGTATTTTTTTTAACAAAAATGTCCTTTTAATAAAAAGGTACTTTTTAATAAAAAGGTCGTTTTTAAAAAAAGGTACTTTTTGAATAAAAGGTCCTTTTAAATAAAATGTACTTTTTGAATAAAATGTACTTTTTTATAAAAAAGGTATATGTTAAATAAAATTACTTTTTTAATGAAAAGTACTTTTTTAATAAAAATGTACTTTTTTATAAAAATGTACTTTTTTAATAAAAAGATACTTTTTTAATACAAACGATTTTTTTCATAAAGAGGTTATTTTTTAAAACAAAGGAACCTTTTTAATAAAAACGTTCTTTTTTAATACAAAAATATCTTTTTAATACAAAAATACCTTTTTTTATAAAAATGTACTTTTTCAATACAAATGTACTTTTTTATGAGGTACTTTTTTTAATTTAACAGATACTTTTTAAATAAAGATGTAATTTTTTTAAATAAAAAAATACTTTTTAAAGAAAAAGGTACTTGTTTAAGGAAAAGCTACTTTAAAAAAAATACTTTTTTAATAAAAAGCTGCTATTATAAAAAAAACGGTACTTATCTAAGCCATTTCTTTTTATAAACCACTAAAGTTTTTAAAAATAAAAACTGCCAAATCGACTTTTGCTAATGCTGGTAAAGCGTTTAATGTACTTGATTTTTTGTATTACTGGCAATTTCCGATTAGGCATATTTACTTTTCCGATCTCTTATTGCAGCTCTTATTTTTACTTTTTAAGCATTGAGAATGTGATGCAACTAAAACTTGAAAAATTTAACAGCAAACAAATTTTAAAGGTGGAAATTAGTTTATTTAATTTACATTCGTAATATTGTTGGCTTAATGTAGAAAGGTCCCAACTCAATTTTTTTATTTCTTTAGACATGAAGCAATGAACTTAATAAAATCTGAAAAATTTTGAATATAACGTTTGCATTCACGAAAATATTAGATTCAAAATTTTATTATATTCATTCCTTCCTGTCTTAAGAAATTTTTTATTTCACTGTTGACAGTATTGATTAGAGACTATGTGTGAACTTTTGGCAAAGCAATTTAAACCGATTTAAGTTGTTTTGTTAAATTATCTTTTTAAGATCATTTATAAATACTTTTTGTAGTTTTAACTTTCTTGATCCTCAAAAAAAAATGCACAGAACGGTTAATTCTAAAAAAAGGTTTCTTGAAAAAAAATTAAAATATTAGGCAGTAAAAAATTTTTCGATTTTATCATGTCATTAGAAAATTATATATACACACTTAAAAATATATATTTTATAATCAAGCAGAAACATTATTAAATTGAATAGAAACAGCTTTGAAATCAGATGAAGTTTGTTTCCTTTTAATTTAAAAATGCGAAATACGGAAAAGTTAATTTTAACTAAAAACATATTTAATTTAATGAGGTATATAGTTATTTTAAAAATTTTGGTAAAAGCAAAAAGATGTTAATTCAAATATGATATAATAATTGATTTATCTTAAAATTTTTTATTAAATGAATATAAAATTTTAACTGGGTTTAAATTTAAATATTAATATTGAAATTTTTAAATACGAAGTACGGAATATTGTTATCAATTTTTTTTTTTTGCAACAAAAAAAATAATAAAAAATTTTATAAACAAACCATAAATTAACTTGTAAAAAAACATAACCTACGATAATTCTTATCTATGAAGCACAGAATTTTAATATAATTAATATTAATAAAAATCGAGAAATACAAATCAACAGCAATTTTTAAACATAGAAAAAATTAAAAGTTAATTAGAAAAAGACAAAGAGAAATACTTTTCAAATATGCACAAAAAATATTATATTTACAATATAAAAAAAATCACTAGAATTAAAATATAAATTCTCAAAAACACTAAACTAAATAGAGATCTCAAAAAAGAAATTATTTAAAATAAAAAGAAAAACAAAATTAATAAAAAAAAATAATTATAATAATTTTTTTGTTGGCTAAAATCCAAAAGAAATATTACGGAAAATGAAAATAAAACAACAACAAAAAAATCCTATACTTATTAATCGTTAAAAGAAAAGTATCTATAGTGATAAAAATATTTTTAACAAATTTTTATATAATTTTAATGATTTTTAAATATTTTAAAATGCTTTTCATGTTGTGTTTTTTTTTTTTCTTCCTCCTTCTATAAATTATGACAGTTTTACGATAAAGATATTAAATTTTAAGATTTTAGTGCAAATGTTTTAGGTTTGTTGTATAAATTGTAAGGCGCCAAATAATAATCGCATTGTAAACTGAAATAGAATGTGTTTTTTTTTTTTTTTTGTTAAAGGCTCAGAATATTTGTGAAAAAAAAATCACATATTATCATTAGCACTGGGGCGGGAAAATTGTGTCAATATAAGTTGGCAACTAATCAAAATTTATTAAAAAAAAAAAAATATATAAAATTAAAATAATGTTGGAAAAATATATTTAATTCGAGTATTTGGGATTGTAAGAAAAAATGCCGTTAACATATTACGATGAGCCAATTTTACTTCATTTAGTCGAAACTAATAATACGTTAATTTTATTCAAATTTTTCGCAGTGATCTTTTCTAAAGACAATTATGTTTGACTGAAGATGCAAGCAGGGCTACTGATTTTTTTGAGTAAGTATAATGGACATTCTCCCGAGCAAATCGGTCTAGCGGTTAAAAAGTTGTGAGTAAAAATGTGTTGATAATTCTAAATTTTCCTTACATGTTGGTGTATTTTAGTAAAATTTCATAGAAAATAAAATAAAAATAGTTTGTCTTGTTTTTTCACCACACGCTTAGGAGCGAATAGTATTTTATATAACCAAATTTTATATTCACCACATTTTTTACCACAAAATTTGTTAATCACCTCAAAACTTTTTTTCACCACAAAAATTTTGTTCACATCAAAAAAAAAAAAAAAATTCTCCACCCTAATTCACTTTGAAATTGTTTCACATTATTATACCCTTCACCATAGGTGGAAGGGTATATATAAGTTTGTCATTCCGTTTGTAATTTCTACAATATTGATCTTAGACCCTATAAAGTATATATATTCTGGGTCCTTATGAATAGCGAAGTTGATTTAACGATGTCCGTCCATGTGTTGAAATGGGTTTTCCGAAGAACCCAGACATGATGAGGACTTGATTGTTATTTATTTCTGTTACATGTGATCCATTTCTGTTTGCTATTAAAAATCAGACAAATCGGTTAATAAATGGCTGAGATATTAGCAAAAAACCAGGACTACCTCAAATTTTTCCAGTAAAATCCCTTTGTTTAATATGTATGTAGAATTTTGAGCATAACAACACATCCATGTGTTAAAATTCTTTTCTTTCATCTCCACCTTTTATACACAAACAACACACATACAAAGATTTGTCATTTAAATAAAAACCAAACAAATCTCTAATTAACGAAGACTTTTATATATGTACCTCTACTGACGATGATTTTGTGTGAGCTTCAATAGCTCAGTTGTCTAGACGCTGTGTCACAAATACTTTTTTTTTTTCTCTAAGGCCGTGGGGTTCGAGGTTCAAATCTCGGTGAGGTCAATTCACTTTTTTTTTGTACATTTTTTTTTATTATTTTCTTAAGACTTTTTTTTTGCTTATTTTTGTTTTTTTTTTAACATTTAATAATTAATTTATATAAAATTTTATATTAATAATTAAAATTCTTTTCTTTCATCTCCACCTTTTATACACAAACAACACACATATAAAGATTTGTCATTTAAATAAAAACTAAACAAATCTCTAATGAACGAAGACTTTTATATATGTACCTCTATTGACGATGATTTTGTGTGAGCTTCAATAGCTCAGTTGTCTAGACGCTGTGTCACAAATTCTTTTTTTTTCTCTAAGGCCGCGGGGTTCGAGCTTCAAATCTCGGTGAGGTCAATTCACTTTTTTTTTACATTCTTTTTTTATTATTTTCTTAAGACTTTTTTTTTTGCTTATTTTTGGTTTTTTTTTAACATTTATTAGTTAATTTATATAAAATTTTATATTAATAATTAAATAATCCATAAATAGGCTAAAAACATCAACATTTTTATAAAAACCCTCTGATACAAACAAAATACAAACGTTGTTATACCTTTCACCACAGGTGGAAGGGTCGCGGGTTCGTTAAGATTTTTTTTTTTTGTTTATTTTTTGTTTTTTTTTTACATTTAATAATTAATTTAAATAAAATTTTATATTAATAATTAAATAATCCATAAATAGGCTAAAAACATCAAAATTTGTATAAAAACCCTCTGATACAAACAAAATACAAACGGTTTTATTTCTATTTTTTGCTCCGATTTAAAAGAATTTATAAAAAGATTTTTAAACCATTTTATTTCTAACATATTAAGAAAATTTTATACATAATTTACCTTTGAGTGCAACTATTTTAGGTCATAACTTATAATAATTTATAAAAAAAATTATAAACTATTTTCCTTCAAATTTTTAAAATTAAGCTAAAGAAATTACAAATATTTCTAATAAAAAAGCGAAATAAAATCCCAAATGCAAATTTGCCAGCTAAATCAAACTATTTTGTAGAAATAAAACACATGCAGTTCTAGTGATTTCTTTTAACGATTTGTTGAAATTCTTTTCTTTCACCTCTTCACCTTTTATACACAAACAACAAACACTATTCTAGAGCTTTATTATGACCTATGGATACGTCTTATGTAGCAAAAGATCGAAAATCTTTAGTATAACATATTTGCTGAAAAACTCGGTTCAGATACAAAAAAGTTATGCCCAAAACATAAATTTTTTTAAAATACTTAGTTTCTGGAACCATAAATCCAAGTTTTATCTCCAAACTAAATGGTTAATTTCCTCTTAAAGGCATCCGTATATAAATCTGTCCATTTCATATATGTCCATATATAAACTTCAGTTTTTTCCCAACCATGGTGAAGGGTATATAAGATTCGGCATAGCCGAATTTAGCCGCTCTTACTTGTTTCTATATTAAGTCCGTACTATAATATTTTTTGTGGTATCACTAGAGCATAAAAAGTCCTAGGGAATTCCTATGACTCATTTGATAATTTTTACTCATTTGATACAGGTTGCTTGAAAAGTTCCTGCGCTCAAAATAAAAGAATACTGTGTTTGTTACGAAATCTATTTTTTTTATTCAATATAATCTCCTAGAAGCTCAATAAACTTGTTCCAATGATCTTCCAATAATTTTATCCCATCCTTATAATGGTTTTCCGGAAGCTCTGCAAAATAACCGTCTACGGCTGCTATGGCCTCTTCATTCGACGAAAAATGCTTTCCACGAAGGAATTGTTTGAGATTTCTGAAGAGATAGTAGTCACTGGGAGCCAAATCTGGTGAATACGGTGGATGTTCAAGCAATTCGTACTTTAATTCTTTGAATTTAGCCATCGTCAAAACACTTTTGTGAGCAGGTGCATTGTCTTGATGAAAAATGATTTTTTTCTTCTTTAAACCATGTCTTTTCTCACAAATTTTTTCATCCAGCTGATCCGAAAGGCTGCAATAATATTCAGAGTTGATTGTTTTACCTTTCTGAAGATAATCAATCAACAAAATTCCTTTTGCATCCCAAAAAACTGATGCCATAACCTTCTTTGCTGATCGTTGTGACTTCACCTGCTTTGGAGCTGAACAACCAGCTTCAGTCCACTGTAAACGATCTTGTTTCAATTCAGGATCATGGTGATAGATCCAAGTCTCATCCAAAGTTATAAAACGACGCAATAAGTCGGTTTTATTCGGCTTAAAACGCTCCAAATTACGCTGAGAAATTTGTTTTCGATCCAGTTTTTGTTGAATTGTTAATTTGTGCGGCACTAACTTTCCAAACAGTTTTTTCATACGTAATTCTTGATGTAAAATAAGGAGTACTCGTTCGTCTGAGATGCATATGGCATTAGCAATTTCACGCTTAGTCAAACTTGAATCTTCACTAACCATATTATGTACCTGCTCAATGATTTCTGCTGTGGTTGCAGTTTTTGGTCGTCCTTTGCGTGGATCGTCTGGTAAGGTTGGTACGAACACGTTTAAAATCACCAGCCCAAAATTCAACGATGAGTTTTGAAGGTGAGGATTCCTTATACACTTCTAACAATTGTTCATAAATTTCCTTTGCTTTTAAACCCTTCAAAACAAAGAATCTAATGACTGCACAATATTAAATTTTTTCCATATTAAAAAAAAATCAATGACACGCCAACTTCAAATGGTTTGTAGACAAAGAAAGAATTGACAGAATGACTTGCAACTTTGCATGTGTTCTCAGGACAGTAATACCAACTTGAGAAAAAAAAAGTTTGGAGCTAGCAGTGCCATCTCTTGTTGAGCGCAGGAACTTTTCAACCAACCTGTACTTTTTATCCATTTGATACTTTTTACAAATGTTCCTCTTTTTATAAGTTTTTTTATTTATGATAATTTCTTACTTTTTCGCGGATGATAAAGTTGGTACTATAGTACTTTTTATGCTACAATTAGAACCTCAAAGTACTTTTGTGCCTAAAAAATTAACTCCCCTCGGAAGGAAACAATGCCTGCCCCAACAAAAAAAAAACTTGAAAAATTTTAATTTTTAACAGATTCGGATTCGGGACTTCCCATCAAACTCCTTCACCAAAATTCAGCATCAAATACGAAAAAAAAATGCTTGTGGCTTCCACACCAGTCACGGTAGCTGTGGTCTTACAGTTTGTATTACCGCAAATTTATGAATTGGGGCTAAGTCGTCTTATGTCTCGTTTTGATAATTTGCTGCTGGCCAGAAAAATTTGTCTATTTAATTGCTCCAGACTTTGTTCTTTGGGGATTTTTGAAGTCAGGGGTCTAATCTGAACAAGCAACAGAGTCTATAAGTTCCTAAAGAAAATATCGTTTAAGAGTACGAGAACTTGTAGCCCGAAGTTCTCTTCATAACGATGGAAAATTATTCGATTTTTAAATATTTTTTCTAAAGTAAATTATTCTGACTTTTTATAAATTTATCAGATTTTATTCTAAAAGTCATTCCGTTTTGTTATATGAAAAATATTTGAAAAATTATATGGAAGTAAAACAGTGCCCGCAAAGAAAAAACATGGTTGGGGCAATCATATTCGAAAAGCATTACATATTTTTTGGATTACGATTGTAGTCCCAACCATAGTCGTACTATAAAATTGTTATTATATTATGATAATAAAATAACCACAATTTTACCATAATATGATCCCTACAGTTATATTATGATTGGAAACTTAGAACATTTCTTTAAGATATGTTTTTCTTAAGAAAAATCTTTGTATTAAGGAATTTTTGAAGAAAACTTCTTTGATTCTACGGACTTTTTTAAGGAAAATATTTCAAAAAAAATTTAAGTTCTAAGGACATTTTTAATAAAAAAAAATTAACAGATTCTATGGACTTTTTCTAATAAAAAAATTCTTAGATTATAAGGAAATTATTTAGATATTTTCAGATAGTACTTACAGTCTGAGAATTTTTCTTTTAGAAAAAGTCTTTAGAAACTAAGAATATTTCTACTAAAAAAAGTCCTTAAATATCTTAGAATCCAAGTTTTTTTAAGAATATATGAATTTTTGTCAAAGAAACAGTTTGAAAAATCTGAGAGTATTACTTTAAGGAAAATTACATAAAAATATTTCTATCAGAAAAATTTCTAAAAATTTAGAATTTTGTATAAGAATCTTTTTCGTCAAAACAACTCTTTAGTTCTACAGACTTATTCTTATAAAAAAATATATTTTATTAATATTCTGAGTAGTTTTTCCATAAGAAAGTCGCTATTTCCTAAGAAATTAATTAATAAACATATTTATTTTAAAAAAAAATTATTATATATTATATAGAATATTTATATAGAATCAATCTGACAATAAATTTTTTCAACAATGTTATATGTATAAAACATTTTCGAAATAAAAACCCCCAGGTGAAAATTATCATATATTATCATTTTTACTTGGGTAACTTAACTGATACAGTTTTTTTACTAATCCAAGACAGTATTGTGATTGTAAATTCCAAAGTCATGTTTTATTTGATTTATAATTCTTCATTGATTGTTGTCAGCATTTTATAAATCCATAATTATCATATTTTTTTCATAGTCAGAATTTTTGTTACCACAGTATGGTTACAGCCAATCATGTTATAAAATAGAAGGTGGCAATCATGAAATAATAAAATATTTACTATAATAATAATAGTAGCGACCATATTCATGGTTAGAAGCTATTTATAAACCAATAACTTGATTGTGACAACCATACCCAAATACAAAAAGCATAATATAGTAGCAGTGATCATGTTTATTTTTCTTCATGTGTGGGGTACTATTGGGTCCAAACGAATCGGAATATTATTTTGTTTTCACGAAATTGTTAATTAGACATCTGAAAACACATTTGAACATAAAAATTTTCAAATTCATCCCAAAAATGTGATCTATAGGATCGAAAGTATCTAACGACCTGTAAAATCCCCAATCAAATGGTTTACAATTTTTGAATCTGTTTTACTAAAACTATTATATTAAATCATTAAAAACATATGCATTCGAGCTTAAATTAACAAATAAAACCTTTTTTGGAGTAAATAATTCCAGTTTAAAACAGACACATTTTTAAAAATTGTATACAAACTGCCTGAATTTATTACACCCATGGAAATTTTCACATAAGATTAATACAAAACAAGTAAAATAAGGCTTAAATTTGGCTGTGCCCTCCACCAATATCATAAAAAAATGTTCTCTACTTTTTTTGATACAAATAATGTAAAAATGTGAAATTATGGAGGTGAAAAAAAATTATAAGGTGAAAAACTTTAAAGGATGTGAAAACAAATTTCGTGGTGAAAAAAATTTTTTAAGGTGAAAAAAATTTTTTCAAGAGAAAAAAAAATTGTGGTGAAAAATAAAAAATAAATATTATTTAATTTTGAACGATTGGTAAAAAACAAAAGAAAATATTTTATTTGTGAGTCGCTACTATGAAAATTTAGAGGTACCTTTATATTTTCACTCATAACTGTTTAACCGCTGGACCGATTTTGCTCATTTTTAATATCAAACTGCTCGAGAGGCAGTCCATTAATCTAGGTGAAAATGAGCACTTCGCTTGCGTCTTCACGCCGTGATAGCTATTTCAACAGACTCGACGTGAAATCCGTAAGGATCACGAATAGGTAAATTTTATACTATACGGAATGACAACTGATATTGGGTATATGTACCATATATGATGATATATTTTTATACAAATATGTATTACCTGAATAATTTAGGTATTTTAATATTTTATAATTCCCTAATGAGTAACTTTACAACTTTTAAATAAAAAGCCAAAGTTAGCCAATTTAATAAGCTTTTATTTACTTTTTGTTCACCTGTGCTTGTTAAGCTGATCCACAGAAATAATGTCGTTCAAAATTTGTTAATATAAGTGTACAATTTTTTTTTTTAACTGTATATCCCCAACAAAAATGTAACTGCCAAAGAAGCAATAAAAGCATCACTATATACTATGGCAAAGTCATCAATTCTTTTCTCATGGTTTCATCGATGAATTTAACATTGGCGTGCCTTGGGATAGAAGTATTCAAATATAGACGCACTCTAAAAAATGATTGTGAATGTACTACAATAAAATGACTAAAGTTTTATGTAATATTAGGAAAATTCGGTAAATATAAACAAAAAAAATGGCTAAAAATGTTTTGTACACACTTTCATATACAATAACACACACAAAAAGTATTTTTAGACATAATGTGCTTAAAATTAAACACTTTGTGCCTAAAATTAGTATTCTTTTGTTAAATAAAATTTTAAGCACAAATTTTGTAAATATACTAACTTAGAAGAGTAATAAATATTTTGACATTTGGAAATTGGAAAATATTAAAAAAATAAAAAAAGCTAAAAACAAAAATTAATTTTTCAAAAGTTTATAAATATAATATTTGTGGTGAATATTGTGAATTTAAATTCAAGATGACCATTATGACAGCACGTACCCATTCGAAACAAATTATGTATTTTATTTGAAATTTATTATAATAAAAACATACATAAATAAAATAAATTTAATGCGTATATTTACTCTTCAAATAGTTTTTTTACGCACAACCCAGAAAAACTTTGGTAATGGGTGCGATATTCTCATGCGTTACCTTGTTATGATAGCTCATTACCTTTTTTATTATTTGCAAGCATAAAGTAATAAGTTCCTGATAATTGATTACGTAATATATGATTTATAAATGTAAAGTAATAATTGAAATATTTTTGAAAATCTTTTTTTACATACATTACTTTGTGGTTTTTTGTAAGCAATAGGGTAATGTATGTTTGTTTTGACAACACTAGCGAAAAAACGAAATGCAACAATTCATTTAAGTTTAAAGCAATCAAATACTATATGCGTCGATAGCTCAGTGGGTAGAGGAGTTCTTGGCTGGCAACCAGATTTCCCTGGTTCGATTCCCATCTTGACCACATTATTTTTAATTACAAATAATTTAAATAAAATATTTGTAATAATTTTTTTAATAAAAATTCTTTTTTTTTTAAATCTATTTTTAGACACATTACTTTTTCTTTTCTCGTAACCATATAAGTAACCCCTTATATTATCACCTCTAAAGTAATGGGTATATACATTACTTTGAGGCTCATCGCCTATAAAATTCATCAATGAAGTAAGGTGTAAAAAAATCCATCGGCCCCTATGGCTATACATTACTTTACCCATTATTTGGTAATGTGTGGTTTTGCTGGCAAACGAAAGGCATAAAACAAATTATTTTGATTTGTATGAATTTGATTTTGACTGTAAAAAATCACTTAAAATAAAGCACAATACAAGCAATATTTAAAGCACTTGAATTTTTAACTTTTCAATGTTTATTGGGTATTTAAGGCTGAAAAAAAAAATAGCAGGCCAATCTAGTTTCAATTACAGGTTAAAGATATATCTTTTACTTGATTTCTCAAAATTTTTATTAAAAATTGCAAAACTCCATAAACTCTAACCTACATGAAATTTTAAACAAATATATAAAAAATTATTTAATTAAAAAAAAAATTTAAAAAAATCATCAGAACTATATTCTCATTGAAATTTTTGATTTTGAATGATCGAAAGCAATATTCTAAATAACTGATTTAGATTCAGAAAATATATTCGATATACTAAAACTTATGCTTTAGAAGCAATGAAGAGTGATTTTTAAAGATATGAATCGGGTTTATATCAAAATCTCTACACTTGAAATATATGAATTCTTTTGCAAGCTCCTTAGAATAACACCAAAAAATCATAAATTAATGTTAACTGAAGTTTAGGAATTGGGTCTTTTCAAAGGGGTTTGATATTTTATTTTAAGATTTTGTGAATTTTTAATAAAAAAATTTTGGAAAAATACATTTTTGTTTATACCGAATTTAACGTTTTTACTTGTTTTAATTGTTATCATATTTACTTTAATAAGATGCATACTTAATTTTAATATGTTAGTAAAAAAAAATATAAGATGCTAATTCAAACATGATTTCATAATTGATTCAAAAATGATTTTTTTAATTATAGTATTTTGTATTCCTAAAATTATGGCATTAAAATTCGGCATATTATGGGAAAATTACTTTTATGTTTACAAAAACTAAAATATTTTAAAAATTATGAAAGTTCTCCTAAAAATTGCCACAATCAAGCAAAAAAATATATAAAAATAATACTAATGAGGAATTTCGTATTTACAAAGTATAAAAAAAAACATACATAATATCTTTTTCCACATAAAAATTAAAATTTGAATATTTTTTTTTTTTTGCTTTTACACATATTCAAAAATAAAAAAACAAAACAACTTTGAATATTAACTTGAAACTGTCATATATTAATAAGTTATGGTTAATGAGTGGGAGTGTTAAAAATGTCAGCATTGCTAAAATGAAAATAATTTAAAATTTTTCTTTTAGCAGAAAAACAGAAATACACAAACAAATTGTAGCATTTAAAATTAAAAACAACATGTTAAAGTGTGAACATCTTTAATATAATATGTTTAACTAAATTAAAAATTCTTTTGAGATATTAATATGTTTTCTTAATTATTTGGCTTTAAAAAAAATATGATTTTTGGTTTTGTATTTATTTTTTTTGTCTAATACTTATTAGAGAAACTATGCGTAGTGCTGTTTAAAATTATGTTATTTATGACGGTGTTTTTTTTTTTGTTCTTCTTTCTTTTATTTTGGCTAGAACGCAGCTAGACTGTTTTATATATCTTTAAAAAGAAAAAATATTATATGAAAATATTTTGTAATATTATTTTAAATTTGCACAATTATCGTAAGTGATGTACTATTTGGAAATAAATAGGGTATACCACATTAGCCTCATATGCCACATGTGCCACATAAGTCTCACATTCCGTATTAGCCACACACACACTCTAACATGTATTTTCTATTACATGAAATATGATATTTTTTTTTTTTTTTTTGTATAACATGAATGTCAGTATATATTTAATATTTATTGAAAGTCTTTGACATTTTAGTAGTTTCCTTGACTTCACAGCTAATGTTACCATTGGCCTGTGAAAACGAGACATAGATGTTGAGCAAGTCAGAGAAAGAGGAAGAGAGAGAAAAAGGATATATGTACTCGTATGTATTGTATATAAAGAGCATAAGCAATTCAATTAAATAATACGATAGCAGTGACGTAGAATATTATTAAAACTAGCATAACAACATCCCAATATACCATATAGCAATCAAACTGCAATACAACTTAAGAATAAGCTTATATTAATAGTGTGTTTTAAGCTTTTCTTAATTTTGCTTATTTATAAAATGTGAATTCACAAGCAGTATTTAACAATGCTAGAGAGAAGATTATTATACATAAGTTTTTCTCAAGTATGCTTATGAACGACATACAACAACAACGCAATATGACGATTGAAATAGAAATATTTTTCAATACATTCTAGTCTTGTTGTCTTTGTTCTACGCTTATAATGCATACAACAAGTGCCATTACTTTTTCTTTAAATTTATCAAACGTGTTTTGCGTGTACATTTAGTTGTAAATTTTATATAGTGAACGTGTAATTGCATATAAAATTTCATTATTTTTATTTATGGTTAAAAATAATTATTATTTATATTTAAAATGAATTATTATTTTTTATATTTAAAATGAGTTATTATTATTTATTTTTAAAATTAAAATAAAAAACAAATTAAATTAAAGAAAATAATTATGATCTTTTTTCAACTATTAATAATATATTATTTTTGTAAGCTTATTCTACAATTGCAAGAATAAGCTTATAGTAATCATACACACATAATATTTTCATGAGGGTTCCGTTTTGATTTTTCTACAATTGTAACGATAGCCTTTTTCAATATATTCTCAATTCTTTTTCAAGCTTAAGGCTTGTCTTTGTAAGCTTATAATAATATTTTTCTCATGTCATTTGGTATGTTGGGATACTTCAAATACTCCTGCTGCTACTTTATAAAAAATAAAAACAATCTTACTATAAAGACAAATATCCATTCTGCTGTTACCAATACTAATGTAAGAGAATACCAAGAACCGAGCAACGACAGCAATGACAGCAACAACAATAGCAATAGTCAAAGAAATAAAAATCCTTGAAAGGTTAAAGACTTTGTGTGTACTGTTGTTATTGTTTTTTTGTTTTTATCTTTATCAGGACTATACTGCTTCAGAGCAAAGAACTTTCTAATAAATACACTCAACAAAAAAAAGTTTGAGAGTTACTACTACACAGAAAAAATTATTACAAAATTTTAAGCAATTACAAATATTTTTTAAAATTCAAATTCATTTGCATGTTTGTAATTCTTTGTTGTTCATATAAAAACTCTTTAAAAATAAAAAATAACAAAAATTTTTTGTATTTACAAATTTAATGGTACCTTACTAAAAAAAAAAATGTTTAATTCAGAGCAAACAAATTCATTGTAACAACCGAATTTCTTGCCAGCCGAACTTTTTAGTTGGAGCTACTGATATATTTTTTTGTCGCATTTGAAATTTAGTTAATGCAACAGAATTTCGGTTGAAAAGAAATATTTTAATTGTATCAGAAAAATATTTGGTTGGGACAACTAAATAATTCGGTTGCTGCAACTAAAATATTCAGTTTGCGAGAAATTCGCTTACCACAATGAATCTGTTTCGTCTGTGCAAAAATATTCTATGAAAGATGTTTAAAATATTAAAAACATAATTTTGTTCATATTTTTTGTGTAGTAATCAGTATGGGTAATTTTTAACTGTAATTACAGTAGTTTTTCTGTAGAAAAAATACAAAACAATTATTATCACAGTAATTTAAGAAAACAACTAACCATATTTCGGAACAGTTGTTTGGACACAAATAAAGGGTGATCCATTTCGAGGTTCCCTACTTTTTTAAAGAAAAAAACACAGAAAATTCAAATTTAATGCGGAATGTTTATTATCATTTGAAATAACATTCTTTGGCATTTATTTTTTGAAGATTATGTTTATCAAATGTTGGCTGTTGCTACGTCGCAGATGGTCCATCCGTTGAGTCCAATTTTCGATGACTCGTTCGAGCATTTCGACTGGTAACTGGCGAATGACACGCGTGATGCTTTCCTCCAAGGCCTGAATCGAAGCGGGTTCGTCCGCATAAACCTTAGACTTTACATATCCCCACAGGAAAAAGTCTAACGGTGTGATATCACACGATTTTGGTGGCCAATCGACCGGCCCAAAACGCGAAATTATGTGCTCACCGAAGTGTTCTCTCAATAAATCCATTGATTGATGCGATGTGTGGGAAGTGGCACCGTCTTGTTGAAACCAAATGTGGCCGAGATCACGAGCTTCAATTTCAGGCATCAAATAGTCGGTTATCATGGCACAATAGCGCCGAATCGACTCTCCACGGTCTTTGTGTACACTCTTCACGGCCTTTGTGTACACTCTTGACAGCGTGCTGGACGTGGTCTATTCGGTCGAATATTATCCAATAATGAATGATGGGTCTCAAAATGTGTGATGGTGTTGCGAATAGTACGCTCAGTAGGCCGATTATGTTGACCATAAGTTGAGATGTAAACGTTGTTCAGACGTAAGTCTTTCCATTATGAATTGCCAAACAATACTTAACAAAAATAACATGACAGCATGACACGACTCACTCGTGATATGTCAAAAAAAAAGAAGAGGCTATTGAAAAAAGTATCTCAAAATGGATCACCCTATACTATTACAACATTGAACATACTCATTACAATATTAGAATTGAATATACCACACGGTTTATGAAAGTTGACTTCTCCTGCGCTAAGGCAGAATTAGTTTGTACGTAACGTTCCGTGACAAATCAGCTGATTTATTTTTGGTTTATGAAAAAACGTGTGTGTCGCTAGTTTGTCTGTAACGTAATGTTTCGTTCCGGACCAACCTATTCAAAACAGAATTTTCAGTACTACGTTAAGTGACAGCTAAGAACATCTGATTTCACTTAAGACTAGACTAGTTCATTTTGATGAGCGTTCTTTTTAGTTCAATTTATTGTAAAGAACTAGTTCATCGCTCTCTTAAATTCAATCGCCTGTACTAAGTTCATTCACTCAACAATTTATTCAATCGTTCGCTAGACTATTTTATCATATTGTTCAGTTTTTTCATTGTCTTTAGTAAGCAAAGATACCAGCAAAAAAAATTTAATTTGTATAAAATTACTACTTAGCGGACCTTTAAAAACATAATTCGTTAAATCAATTTTCAAATCTGACTTAAATTTTAACGAATTAATTCGTGAATTAGTTTTTCTGATTGAATTATTTACTACTATGATTCAATCTTTATCTTATTAGATGAATTGAATTAATTTAAATAATTATTTTTATAAGGCAAACGAAATAATTCAATTTGAATAATTCAATTTTAAATCAAATTTTGATTTGATTCGCGAATCAAAAAAAAAAATTATTTTGATTCTCGAATCCCGATTAATTTAATTTTAAACCCAAAGGATTTCATGTCACAGAGTGATTATTTTTTTTATCAATTTATATGATTATATACATTAACACACTCCGATAATACAAATTTCGTTTCCCGTTCCATTACATTCGTATAAAAATGGGTCACCCTGTGGCTGTTTTGTAAAAATAGATACCTCGGGATGTCTTCCGAACCTGACCAATTTTTATTATTGTAGTATATTAATACTCTACTAAAGCATTAAATTTTGTCCGTTTTGCCATATCTCGATTAGTTTTAGAGATACCGGCCATCAAAATTAAACGATTTGAGTGAATTTGTAAATATGCGAAAAATTGGTCACATGGAAAAAAATTGGCCAAAATCAATGAATTGGAGTTCGAGTAGCTTCATCACGCACATTTTTTGCCAGAATTTGCTGCCTTGGATTATTTTCTATTCCCAACTTGAAAAATTGCGAAATTTGCGCTTGATTTTCGGACTGCCCTCGTAATAATGGTTTGAATTTAGTACAATACAGTGCAGACAGCATTTTTTATAGTTCTGGAAAGAACTTCGGGTGATTAGTTTTCGCACTCTTGTGGGATATTCTGTTTGAAAACTTATAGAGTCTATGGCTTATTCACATAAGCCAGTGTTTTCAAAAAACCCCAAAGAAATCTGGCGATCTTGCTTGCTACTGAAAATCGCTCAATCGAGGCATTAAGCGATCCAGAAGCGTGTCCTTCAAAATGTCCATTGTCGTGCGAGTTGTATGTGCAGCTGCACAGTCTTGTTGGAACCACATGTCCTCCAGTCTCAATTCATCGATTTGATGCAAAAAAAAACTAAATGATCATGGTTCAGTATCGATTACCAGCCACAGTAACCGTGTTTCCACGATTGTTTTAGTGGTCCGATCCTCACTAAAAATTCAAATCTAGACGAGAGCGCACAACAAGCCGAATTTCGGGCTTAAGTCCATGCGGTATTTCTGGACATGAGTCGGTTTTGAATAGTAGCTTCTCTTTGGACTTTTGTTTTTCAACCTAACCTAAAGGTAAGGCCATCAATTCACACATCATTACAAGAGACTTTTGCATATCAACGATATCACGATATTAATCGTCTTCTGTTGAAATAAAATCAGTTTGAGAGTTGCTTGGATATCATTTTCTTGCATGTGAAGACACCGGGTTACAACATTGTATTAATGATGTCTGTGGTATACATTTGCGGGGAATTGTTTTCTAGTTAAAAGTATTTTGTATACGTACAAAGTAGTTGTTCCATTGAAGCATTCATTGGAAATTATATTTATGTTTATGCCACTCATCCTTTTTTTTATGTATGTATGTTATTTGTTGTTTTTTCTTTTGTCGATCTAAAAGATGATGATGATGATTTTACTTTAATTCTATAGTTTTTTCTTCGTTGTATTTTTTTTTTCTTTCCTTCTCTTTTGCTTCTTAAGTTCATTTACACTTTTAGCGGTTTAAATAACCTTTGTGCGTTTTGGGTTTCTTGCTGTTGTTGTTGTTTTTAATGCGGTACTTTATTATGATGTTATTGTTAAGGGGTAAAATTCTTCTAAACACGCATCATATATCCTTTTTGTATGTTTGTTAGCTTTGACACAAAAGACATTTCCTTTTTCTATTATTTAAAGTTTTTGTATTTCAGTTTGCTTTTTATCACGAAAAAAAGGGTAAAACGCAATTATAAAGCTTTATAAGCAAATGAACATTTAGCATTTCTATGATTCTTTATAATATCGGAAGTCATTTGCTAATTCTAAGGAATGGTTAATAAAAAAAAATTGCCTCAGGACTTTAATGGAATTTCTATGATGAGAGTTTAAAAAAAAAAAAAAGATCAAGTATTTTATACTGAAAATAATAGGTTGGTTAACAAACAAACTTTTTTAAAGAGAAGCAACACTCAGAAAATTCTTCCTGAAAAATAAAGGGCTTCAGATATGGCAACACTGTAATTGCGCCATATAATGAATATTTAAACAATTATTGCGCTCCATCTGATGGAGAGTTGTCGCCTAAAACATCGAGATTATGTGCAACATATGTAAAATTCAGATTGGGATTGATATGGGATCAAAAAACTATCATCATTTAGAATCTCATATTATTTTCATTAACATTTAAAATTTTAATAACTCCGGACCCTGTAATCAGGGTATACCAAATAAAGGGTGTCCCAAGAAGAACGCAATTTTTAAATCTGGCAACATTCGAAGTGTCATTGTTTGACATTTGAACAATTGTTATTGTTTGCTAGTAGAAGGTACGAGGTTAGTAAAAATGGAGCGCTACACGAATGAACAACGCATTCTCAATTGTTTTACCAAAATGGTGAAAGTTTTTGCGGCTACAGTTCGCAAATTGCGATCAATTTGGGGTCACAATGATGCTCCAAAAGAGTCAACTGTAAAGAGATTAAACGATAAATTTGCCGAAACTGGGTCTCTTAGTGATGTAAAGACAACAACGCGCCATCGACCAGGTCGATCGACCGAAAATGTCGCAGCTGTACGTGATGATGTCGCTCAAACTCCATCCACCTCAATTCGACACCGAGCTCAGCAAATTGGTATCTCCAAATCCACTTTGCAGCGAATTTTGACGAAATATTTGCATCTACATGCATACAAAGTTCAATTGACTCAGCAACTGAAGCCAGCTGACCATGGACAGCGAAGGGAGTTCGTTAATTGGGTATTGGAGAGACAACGTGAAAATGCTGATTTTGCCGATAAAATCATCTTCAGTGACGAGGCCCATTTTCATCTTGATGGCTTCGTCAATAGGCAGAATTGTCGCATTTGGGGTGAGGAAAATCCTCGAGTGATTCACGAGAAGCAAATGCATCCTCAACGTGTCACTGTGTGGTGTGGTTTTTGGGCTGGAGGAATCATTGTACCTTTTTTTTATGAAAATGAGGCAGGTCAAGCGCAAACAGTCAATGGTATTCGGTAGCGTGAAATGATAACCAGTTTTTTCTTGCCTAGAATTGAAGAAATGAATGTGGAGGGCATGTGGTTCCAACAAGACGGCGCCACATGTCATACAGCCAGAGAAACAATTCAATTGCTGCATCAGTCATTTCCCGGTCGTGTTATTTCGCGTTTTGGAGATCAGAATTAGCCGCCTAGATCGTGCGATTTAACACCATTAGATTTTTTTCTTTGGGGTTTTTTGAAGTCGATGGTTCACGCGAATAAGCCGACGACGACTCAAGCCTTAAAAGAGGAAATTGGACGCTGCATTAATGAAATACCGCAGCATTCATGCAAAACGGTCATTGAAAATTTCATTAAAAGATCGCGTGCATGCCAGCAAAGCCGCGGCGGCCATCTGCACGATATATTGTTCCATACATAACCTCATTCTGTCTACTTTACGATATAATAAAGTTTCACGATTTTTTTTTAAATATCTGTGTTTTATTTAAAATTTAAAAATTGCGTTCTTCTTGGGACACTCTTTATAACGAAAAAGCGTGTTTTGCATTAGCTTAGGATAACACAAAACCCCGATGAGATAATTCTGATTGAGTGCGCCAAAGCCCTATTAAAAACGAGTTTTGGTAAACGAGTCCGACTAAATGAGGATCAATTTTGTATTACAGAGGATCCGAGCGGCCACGGGCCTGCATAATTTTCCCAAGGACAATCGAATACTCAGTGTTAAGGCCAGAACATTGTTGCAATAAGTTTTGCGTTATCGCAAAGAGGGTGTAAAAAGCTTTTACATTGAGCCAAAAAAATATTTTAAGGATGCTGACTGGAACATTTGCCATCTCATGCAAAAGAACTATAAGAAGAAGGGCAGGCAAGCCAAACTGGATTCTTTTAGAAGTTTTTGTATGGAGGTAAATGCCGTGAGAGAAAGAGCTGAAATCTGTAAGCTCTTCCATAAATATTAAGCTGCAAAGCTTGATTGTCTTAAGACATGGTACCTTTACGAACAACCAAAGTCAAAGATAGTCTATTGTAAATACGCTTTCAAGAATCCAAAGTGACGGCACCGGTAAGGAATGCTAATGAACGATCTGCTGTTGGTACAACTGAGGGTGTCTGATATATAGCATCCAGGGTAGTTAGGAAGGAATCGGTCAGGTACGCCTTGAGTGACGGATATTTCCTATTTCCCAGTGACTCTAGTTAAGACCAGTTTTTTATTTATTTATATTTATATTAATCATATAATTACAAATTATATCACAATACCCTAACCGAGCACTAGCAACAAAGGCCATTGGCTCGTTGTAGCGAAAACAGACCGGAGCCTCTGGTGGGAATCGAACCCACGACCCCCGCACTGATAAGCCAGCACGCTACCAACTAGCCTACCGGGGCGCTAAAGACGTGTTTTTTAGCTTGGATATGTTCCATCATTCTGGTGCGATGTCAAAATGGTTTTAATTTCCAAACCTGAGAAGGAAGACAATACTTTGGTTAAGAGTTTTAGGCTGATCACTTTATCATCCTTTTTACTCAAAAGTTTCGAACGCAATAACATGCGTAGTAAAGTGGTATATCCTGGATCATGATCTTGTAGACAAAAAGGAATACAAGGCTGTTAATTGCTGATAGTGAGTGGTGTACAAATCTCACTGTTAAGGTACCTTTAAGAGGGTATACTCTCCCCTCTGTTGTTGGGTTTCACTTTAAGTGGAGATTTAGGCTTTGCACATCCAGACTTATCCGAATGATGTTTACGCTTTGGTGTCTGGTAGGTCATTAAGAGAATTTTTTAGGAACATTTTGTGAATCTGATGGCCATCTGGTGCACCAAGCATGGGCTATCTCTCAATTCGAACAAGAATACGCCTGTGTTGTTTTCGTGTAGGACCAAACATAGGGGTCCTAGACTTTCGGTGTTAAATGGGGCTACTCTACAACTGTCTACAGAGGATAAATATCTAAGGATGACTTTAAACTGATGTGGACAAAGCATAAGGGTATTCAAGGGGCTGCGGATTTTCTGACTAAAACCTGCAGTTTACACTGTGTGTATTTTGCTGTTATCAGACCTACAGTGACATATCCATCTGTAATCTGGTGGAATAGAAAAATGGTGAAAACCAATCGATCTAAGATGAACAGATTACAAAGAGCTGCTGCTCTGAGAATCACGGGTGCTATAAGTACCACATCTGATCGAGCTCAGGATGTTATTTTGGACATGCTACCTCTGGGTCTTAATATATTTAAAATTGATATAGGTACAGACTCCGGAAAAATGGAAGCAGACACATGGATTGCATGGCCAAGGTCTTATCGTTAAGAGGCTTTCCAAACTTTGCCCGATGTTTCTAATGCCTAAGTATGGAGTAATCATTTCGAGTATGAAGGACTGGAGAATGAGGACACAATGAAACATTTTGATTTTTTCATTTCCTTCCTGATTTTCATTTTCCTTCCTGATTTTCTTAGGTTTTTAAGTAAGACTGGAAAATTATCTCTTCTTTTTCTCTAATTATAATTCCATTTATATTTTCCTCCCTTTTTCTCACTTTACTTTTCCTCTCTAGGGTATGGTACAATGGACAAATTTGTGTCTGAGCACCATAGATGTTCTTTTGTGCTTGTCGAAGCCACCCCAACTCATCTATAGCTATCAAAAAGTATAATTTGGTTTAAGAATCTTGAGGTTTGTTAATTTTAACTTTCTTGTTCAAAACAAAATAAAAAATTTAACTTTTTTAAATTGGGAGTTCGCCGCCAAGGAAGCAGTTTCATCAATATGATGAACGTAAACTACACTAAACTTACATAAACACAAAAAAAAATTTTGCAAGTTTTCAACTAAAATTCGATTTTGACTAAAATCGGGCTCATTTTGGCTCTTTTTACGGCATTTTCCTCTATTCTGGAGATAACTTCGGGCTACAAGTTCTCACACTCTTGCCGGATATTCTCTTTAAGAGCTTCCAGAGTCTGTGGCTTGTTTACATAGAGACAAGACTTTGAAACACCACAAAGAAAAAAGTCCGGAGCAGTTTAATCGGGTAATCTTGCTGGCCACCGCAAAAACAAGACAAAAGGTATCGCATCCTTTAAAATGTCCAATGTCTCGCGAGCTTTGTGCGCTGTAACGCCGTCCTATTGTAACCACATTTCTTCCAGTTCCAATTTAACAATTTGCGGTAATAAGAACTTTTTTATCGTAGTTTTGTATCGCTCACCAGTTACAGCAACCGTTTAGGATATCTAAAGAAACTTAGCATAAATACATCTAAAAAAGATGATCTTCTTCTGGGTCACCCAAGAATTTGGATTAATTTTTAATATTTGATAAAGGAGACAATTTAGAGCATGATATTATGAGTAAAATCCGTAAATGTACCATGTATAATCCAAATGATCATAATATGACTCTAATTGATGATAAAATCGTTCTCGATGATTATAATATTATCAGTTAAAAGAATATTTATGGTCATTATGATCATACTTTGATAATTTGTTCTCCAATCATGTCCAAAAAAAAATTTTTTCGCTTGTATCTTGGGATTTAAAAACGGAAATTTTTAGTTTTTTTTTAGTTTTATTAAAATGTCCCAAAATTAATCATAATTAAATTAGGTGACAAACGAAAAGCATTTGAAATGCCAAGAATATTCAAGGTAACGAAATTTCGGATGAGCTGGCGAGAAGCCGGGTCCAGCTGCCGGTCGAAAGGGGAATGGACATATGTGTGCCACTCCTGTTCATGAAACGGGATACAGACTCCACTGTAATGGACAGATCTGAGGTGGTTTGGTGAAATACCGGAACGTCCAGGGTGCCAAGGATTATTGTGGAATTAAGACGACGAATCTTCTGTTACCCTTAACCAGAAGCAATTGCCGAATTCTGGTGGGGATACTGATGGGTCACTGCTGGACTATGGTTCTTGCCAAGACAGCGAGAAAGCTGCCAAGTGATAATTATAGGTTTTGAGGGGTACCTTCCCCTCCTTGTACGTATCATATTTGTTTGTAATAGAATCTTTAAGGGATTGAAAAAAAAAAATATTAAATAAAATGATAATCAGAAAAAGATAGTTCTTTTTACGAAAAAAAATAAATTTTGCGTAATGAACGTTTTTGTTGACCAACAAATAATATAAATAAAAAAAAACCATACCAATCTTATCTCAAGATTTGCAAAAGAATTTCCCCTTGTATGGATTCTTATGTTACATAAACATTTTTATATGTTTATATAACAAATACAGTCATTAAGACAAGAATCTTTAGCTCAAACGATAAATACACACAAATAAATTGTAGTATAAATTATTTAATGAAAATACGACTTTTGTCTTCAAAAAATATTTAAATACTTTTTCCCCTATTTTTTTTTTTTTTTTTTTGTGACGTACACACACCCTAACGCATGTTAATAAATATTTGCAGAAAAAGACGACGAGTAATTAAAAAAGTATAATTTTGTTTAGAGGGGCATAATAAAAAAAACGGGGGTTTTCTTGACAAAACAACTACAAAACAGTTAATTATTACTGTAGAAAAATATGTATGCAAGTGCAATTTATGTTGACTTTGATGTTGAGATATAAAAATTAACTAAAGGGGGGTTTTTAAAAAATAAAAAATAAAACCAAAGCAGAAAAAAATTAAAAAAATAAGAACAAACTCATTTCTAAGGATTGTTTTGAGGGGGAAAATATAAAGAAACACAGTTTAAAATAAATTTGAATATTACTGTATTTTAACGGCTACTCGTTATTCAGTTACTTGAATAATTCAAAATTTAAAATTAACCTGGCGATACTTAGAGGCAATACGAAATCAGCAGGATTAGGCAGGAGTACCCAAATGCAAATAAGCATTCCCTGGAGTATTGATTAATTCACTGATATGGTACTTTTTTAAATCTTCGCCAGAAATGTGTTAATGGCGGGGGGGGGGGGGGGGCGGTTTAAAAGGTGAAAAGTGATCTCCTTAATGGACTGCCCAAACTAGATTGTCTAGAAACATGAAAATTAAAAAATGTGTTCCCTGAAGTATGTTCTTTTTCATTGATACGCTATTTTTTACAATATTTATCAGGAAAGTAATAACAATGAGGGCTCCAAAGGAAAAAAGTCTCACCCCCTTTTAGGATTTGCCTAAGCCGCTTTGTCTTGATATATAAAATTTAAAATATGCGTGCCCTGAAGTATGAGAGAATTCACTTATAAGGTACTTTCTTTTGCCAAGAATATGAAAAAATTGAACTTTAAATGATCTAAAGTTTCCCCCTAATTGCTTTGACGTTTTGGCTAGAAATCTGAAGTTAAAAATTTGTATTCCTTAAGATTTGGAATAATTTACTAAAGAGATACTTTTTGGAATCTCCAAAAAGAACGTGCTCCTCCGGCGTAGACATCCATGAGTATGGGAATATTTTACATTTGAGTGGCAAAGGGTAAAAATAGGAAAACCCTTGAAGACCTGCCTTAACCCCTTCAGCTAGAAACCTGAAACTAAAAACATTTGGAGTGTGGGCCAAATCGCAGTTAAGAATTTTTTTTTTATTTGGGGAAAAAAAGAAAAACAGCCTGGCGCTGAGGGCTAGATACATACAGACCTTTAAAAACATAAGTTCTTTAATCAATTTTAAAATCTGATTTAAATTTTGATGAATTAATACGCAAATTAATTCTTCTGATTGAATTATTTACTACCATAATTCAATTTTTATCTTATTAGAAGAATCAAGTTGATTAAATAATTCCTTTTATAAATCAAACGATATAATTTGAATAAATCAATTTTAAAACAAAGAATCAAATTAAAATTGATTTGATTCGCGAATCAAAAAAAGAATTATTTTGATTCTCGAAAATGATTTGATTCGCGAATTAAAATAATTTTTTTTAATCGCGATTAATTTAATTTTAAATCCAAAGGGTTTCATGTAATTTTTATACAGCCTCCTCGTGATGTCTTCCGGACCTGGCCCATTTGTGTTGTTGTAGTATATTAATACTCTACAAGAGCAAAATTTTGGTCCGTTTTGCCATATCTCGCTTAATTTTCAAAATACCGACCATTTTAAAAAATGGTCATTTAATAAATTGGCAAATATCTCGAAAACTAAGCGAGATAGCGTTAAATGGACAAGTTTTTTAAAAAGCTCAATAATACATACCCTTTGATAGAATAGATTCGGTAGGTCACCGAAGGGTTTCCTGGAATTTTTTTCGTTTTTTATTCCATTTCGTTTGTCTAAAAATGGGTCACCCTGTGGCTGTTTTATAAAAATAGATACCTCTGGATGTCTACCGGACCTGTTTTTTTTTTTTCATTATCGCAGTATATTAATACTCCACTGAAGCAAACATTTTGCCCTATCTCGCTTAGTTTTCGAGATACCGGTCATTTTAAAAAATTACCATTTTACAAAATGGCGAATATCTAGAAAGCTAAGCAAGATTTGCAAGTCAATTTTAATGTTTATTTATTTTGTTTTAATTCGCAAATCAAATCAATTTTTGTTTTAATTCGCGAATTAAAACAAAAATTATGTTTGAAATGTTTTAATTCAATTGAATCAAATGATACAAATGAAATTGATTAATCAACTATGATTTTAAATCTTATTTTAAATCTGACTTTTTGCAGCATTTTGATTTATAAAATATAAAATTTCGTGAATTAATTCAATAAAGATATATCTTTTTCAAGGAACTTCAAACATGTGTCCCCTGGGGTATGGGTTAATTTACTGAAGATGTACTTTGTGCTTTGTGCAAAAATGCATTTAAAGGGCAAAAATTTTCCCTACATTATATAACCCAAACCACTGTAGCTAGCAACTTAATATTTAACAAGAAAGGTTTTTTATCCGGGCTGGACATTCACCAAGATGCTATTTTTAGAAATTTTTACAGAGAAGGGCAAGAAGGGAAAAGGTTTCCCCCTTAACAACCTAACCTAAGTTAGCTTAAAAAATTAAAATTTAAAATATGTGCTCGCCGGAGTAAGAGATAATTCACTAAAAACAATATTGTACTTTTCGAATTTCCTATAAGAATGTCATAAAAGAAAAAATGTCCCTTAATCACTCAACACCAACCGCTGGAACTTTAAATTTGACATGTGGGCTGCTACTACGTCATAGACATTCACGAGAATATGAATATTTGAGAGGTTTTGGGCATTTTTACTAGGAGGAGCATATTAAGGAAAAGTCTTTCCCTGCCTAATCCCCATCGGCTAGAAATGTTATATTTCCATTTCACTGACAATATAATTTTAAAAATTTCCAAAAAAAATTTGGTCCAGCTGACCCAAATCCCTGAAGCTAGGAGCATAAAATTTGCCATGTAAGTTACTTCATTAGCGTAAATGATGGAACTTTTAAAAATTTAAGGATCAAAAAGTGGAAAAGTTTTACACTCTTTGTTTCTGTATTTCTCGCAGCCATAAAGTTTTCTCAAAAAAACATATAAAACGAAACCTTGTTCTGTGCTTTCTATAGGGTGAGACACAGAGAGCTAGAAATGTATGAAATATTTATTTGGGGCGATAAATGAATGCCCGCCATTTACTTTTAAAGATTATTTTATGTAAATGTTTCCCACGGCTACGACGTAGATGGTCCATCCGTGAGCTTCAGTTTTGGCCAATAGACTGCTCCAAAAACTTGAGATTAATTGCTTACCAAACTCGCCTGTCAGTAGGTTCAGGGTAGGGTATGGCGTGCCGTGTGGCATGTGCTCTTAAGATTGCATTTACAATACGCTCAAAATCGTGTATATTATTATACACGAACTAGATTACGAACTCCAGTTTCAACTAAATTTTGAGCGTAATGTGAAGGTAACCTTAAGCTAGATATATAAGACTTGAAATGGCACCTGCAAATTTCTTTTAAATCTATTCTTTAATTTTCTACTAAATATATTCTGATATTAAAAACCACCAGTAATGAAGTATCGGGATTTTAATGTAATATTCCCATACAATTTGATGAAATAAAAATGTATTTCTTATTACAAAGAAGATAGAGGGTTAGGTTAGGTCGAAAGGAGGATGAAGCATCGAAATGCAACCTCATATCGCTACGATATACACCTAGGCCTCTGCTGGGCCTGTTGTGCGCTCCTTGAGAACATGGAGATTGTTAACGTCCGGCATTTAGAAGCCTGGTTTCCCGGACTTAACTCCTCAAGCTTTTCCAGTCGACGTTCGAGGGTTACTATTTATATTTCGGGAACTGGCAACATAGTGTCAATAGCTAAAATCTGGCAACACCAAAATAAAGTTTTAAATTTTTTGCATAAATGTACTCCCAACATTTCCATGTGCAAGTGCTATTTGTTGTGTTTACGGTAAGTTAAGAAAATCAATTTGTCAAAAAATAATTGAAGAGAGAAGATTTTCGTTGAATTATTTTTCACAACTTTCGACGTGGATTATCTCAACAAGAATGTGTCGATGGACTCATTTTTTTGTATGGCGATAAATCAGCATCAAAAATCTCAGTATATCGCTGTGAATTCAATCGTGGTCGTAGTTCGTACGCCGACGAATTCCGCGAAGATTGTCCAAAATCGATTGTTGTGCCACAAAACATCGATGCAGTGCGTGAACTGATAATGCAAGTTCATCATGTGCCATATTGTGAGATAGAGGCATCCTTGCACATTAGTTCCACTTCAATACATTCGATTTTACATGAACACTTAGTTGTTTTAAAAAATTTGTTCTCGTTGGATACCCAATAATTTATCAATCGCTCTAAAAAAGTCTCGCCTCGATTGGTGTAAGGAAATGATTAAAAAGTTCTACCGTGGTGCTTTAAAAGACGTGTATAAAATCATGATAGGTGACGAATCATGGATATATGCGTATGAACCCGAAACAAAACAGCAATCGACCGTGTGGATATTCCAAGACGAGCTAAATCGTGGAAGAAGCACAGCGAAGCAAAGGGTCGCCTGTTTCTTCGGCCGAATGGGTCATGTCGCCACTGTTCCGCTTGAAGCAACGTAGGACGGTCAATTCTGAGTTTTACACGACCATTTATTTGCCCAAAGTCTTAGGAGAAATTCGTAAAAGCAATTGCCGAAGACGAATCATTCTCCATCATGACAAGGCGAGCTCTCTCACACATCTCGTCAAACAGCTGAATTTTTGAGCAGTCAACACATCGAATTGATGACTCATCCTCCGTACAATCCTGATTTGGCAACCAATGACTTCTTTTTGTTCCCGAATATCAAATGTAAAATGCGTGGACAACGATTAACGAGCGCCAAAGAAGCAGTTAAAGCGTTCAAAAAACAGATTTTGGAGGTGTCTAAAGAGGAATGGAAAAACTGCTATGACAAATGGTTTGAAAGAATGCAAAAGTGTATTAATCATCAAGAGGAATATTTTGAAAAACAATAAAGACATTTTCATTTAAAAATGCTTGTTATTATTTGCTATTCCCGAAATATAAATAGACACCTCGTAATTTCAAAATAATATTTATTCATTTCTATTACTTAAAACACATTCTTAAAAGTATCTTCCAAATCTTAGCAGGGTTTAGGTTGATTTCTTAAAATTTTAAATTTCATATTACCTTCTAAGCCTTAATGAAAAACTATAAACTTGTACTTTTGTTTACTATTTAATATAAAAAACAAAACATGTTTTAACAAATGTTCTGCACTTTTTATTACATAACTTTTTTTTCCAACGTTATGAAAAAACTTATTCTCGCTGATAAAATACAGCAGCAGAAATATACAGCATAGAAAAACTTGAATGATAATTATGAAAAGTTGCTGGGATGAACTGTGGATTGAAGAGAAACATGTTAATTCTAAAATAAATATCATAACTTTAACCATTACAAAATGGATAATTGAAATCGCCCTTGGCAAATATCTACGTATGAGTTATGTAGAAGTTTTATAAAAAATATTAATCATACGTAACCTAATACTTATAAAAAAGTGTATGCTTATAGTATTGATAACTAAAGCATTTAAACCACTGTGCTCACTCTGCTAAAACTATATTACAAAAAAAAAAAAAAAACAAATCCCAAAAAAGGTCAAAACAAGTGCAAAACATGCACCATTAAAATGAAATGCAATTGCACAAAATACTTAAACAAGAAACATGTTCATACAAGACTCATTTATTTTTAACCATAACAAATAATACAATAATAAAAAAAATTCAATATAAAAAACAAAACAATTTAAAAAATTAAAGAGGAAAAAAAAACGGCAACTGCTCCAATATGGAACAGAGGGAGGAGTGTTTGTAGCACTCAGTCAGTTAATCTCTTTAATGTTTAGTGTAAAAAAGGCAAACAAAATTACAGAAATTTTTTAAGGTCATGGTAAGAAATCGGAAAATGAAAAGTAATGCAGTATGTATGTATGGAACGCATGCTTAACCAGTGTAATAACCAATCTATAAATATGGTCATGTGGAAGTAGAAACGTGCAAGTAAAAACCTGCATTATTTTGTTAATGTTTGCCAACATAATTGAACAGGTTGTTTATGACTGATTACCAAGCAGAAAAGTAAATGAGTTAAAATATAATTTTAACTCATTTAGCGTAAACTCCTAAACTGGTCATATTGTTACTACACTCAAAAAAAAAAAGAACTAAAAATCGAAATCCAAAATTTCCTTTACAATAGTTTAAAAATTTTCCTCAATTTAAGTAAAATTTTATTAAAAAATTTTTTTTTAAATCAATGAAAATTCCTATGTTTGGCTAAAACCGAAATAGTTCATACATTCAAAAATAGTTCATACTTTTCTTAAGTAATATTTCTTGATTTTAGGAAAAAAACAAGTGTATTAAATAAAAATGTATCAATTTTTTAGAAAAAAATCTCAGTTTTAAGAAATTTGCATACATTTAAATGTAATAAAAGTTTAGTTCAAAAAAATTAAATTTAGTTCAAAATTTAATCCAATTTTGTTCAAAAAATGTGTAACTTAAAATGAGAAAGTACTTGACTTAATGTGTGTTCACTTTTTTTCGAAAGCCATTTTTAAATTCAGTTTTTAAGTCTAACACTTTCTCATTTTTAAGAATTGTTTTCTAAAAATTAGTTCAGGCAATTAAAAACAAAAGGTAATCAAATTTTTCCTATGTAATAATAAAAATTTATTTGATTTTAGAAACTGATGAACTATTTTTAGGGAAAATTTTCATTCAACTTAGTTCAGATAAATTTTAAAAATTTTAATAAAATATTATTGTTGTTTTCAAGTAAAAGTTTTCTAATTTTTGAGAAATAATAACCTTAGGTATACATAGGATTTTTTTTTTTTTTTTGTTGGAAGACGTTTAATTTATTTTCAATATTTTTTACCAAAAAAATATAAACTCAAAACAAACTCGTTATTTTTCCTAATTTAAAGAAAAAATATTATTAGTTGAAACAAATTAAAGTAACCATTTAAAAAAATTATCATGCATGATTGTAATTTTTGGTTCGTGATTGTGGGTGAGCGTGAGTCAAAAATGGTTTACGTTCCCATCTCTAATCTGAACAGTCTTAAATATTAAATTAAAAGTAACTTAAAATATATTTTAAAATTTTCTAAACAAAAGGTAAAAAATTTCAAATTTGCGTTTTTTTTTTTTTTGTAATAATTTTGTTTGCTGACTACGAAGACGGAACAATAAGTCCGTGACTTTTCGAACTTCCTCGTAGTTATATGATATGCAACACTGCTTCCATCAAGTACCACCTGTTAGAAGACTACTGTCAAATTTTGAGCAAGTTCCGTCATTTACTATGTGTTTAACAACTGTTCAAAACATACAACCTCGTGGATTTTTTTAAAAATGGGAAAAAGTTAATTTCGATTTATCAATAAACATTTTTTTTTGCGAAAAACCCGTCAATTAAACCAAGGAAAAGCTTGATATATACTATGGGGACTCTGCACCATCGATTTCAAGGATGAAAAAAGTTGTTTACTGGCTTCCGTTGTGGTCTTACAAGCACAGAAGATGACAAACGTTCTGGAGACCCAATTAAGGACTCTACAATGCCATTAAATAAACTTTGACATTTTACATTTTCCAATAATAACATGAAATGTAACTGTGATATTTTGTATTTTTGCAACAATTTCCTTCAATTAGTTAATTTAAGAAGACAAAAGACCCCCAGTGTTCCTCAGCCATAGATGCCGTGTGTCACTTAAGGCGTCCCTTTTTGTAGTTCTTTCAAGGAGAAACATTAATTAACTACGAAAAGAATCTGACTTTGTCACAATTTATTACGTTTCAGAATATCCAGCAGTACATTTTTTTAATTTGTTTACCTTATTGCTAATGAAACTTAATTTATATTTTAAATACATGAGTTTAGTATAATTTAAAGACGAAACAGTATAGCAAAAAGCTTGTTAAGAGTAGTGTCTTCCGAAATTGGGAAAATACTTACACAATGAGTGTCAAATTATTTTAGAAAATTTTTATAAAATTTAAGAATAATTTTCACTTAAAAGAAGTAATATTTAACTTGATGTTAGAAAATATTTTCTTATTAGTAAAATAAAATAAAATTTTTCTTAAAACCAATGAAACATTTCCTAACTAACAGTAAAATTTTAGATGATGTATGAACTAATTAGGAGGAAACTTTACTGTTTTCTAATAAAAATTTACTTCTCAGTAGTAAAATTTTTCTATAATTTAGAAATTTTGACCAAATTTGAAGTAAAATTTGTTTCTTAATTTTAAGGAAAATTTTATTAAATATTAGTACAAAATGTATTTGGGACCGTTTTTATTTCAATTTTTCCTCCAAAAAGTTAATTTTTCTAAATTCTAGGTTATTTTTTTTTTCTTGAGTGTACTACATTTAGTAATTGTAATGTCATGATGATAATATACTCCAGCTTTTTAGTATAACTTATAATCGATACATTACGAGACATTCAGATATGTTTTGGTAAAACGGCAGCAGTTATTTAACCAGCCAGCCAATCAGTATGTCTGTCCGTCCGTCAGTCCGTCCGTCAATCCGTCAATCCTCCAACCAGACACTTTACCTAGTTAGTAGTTGGTGTTATACTCCAAAATAATCACAATGATGTCGACAAACCACAGCCGCATACCTTTAATGCTTAACTACAACTACACCTAGATACAAATATTTTTAAATCAAGAAATAAATTAAATAGAAACAGCTTTGAAATGAAACTAAGTCTGTTATGTTTGAACTTAGTTGTAAATTGCGAAAACAAAATCGAAAATGTTGACTTATTAATTTGAATACGAAAAAGTTTATTTTAACTAGAATCATATCTAATTTAATTAAATTCATACTTAATTTAAAAATCTTCTGAAAATGAGATTTTAATTTCAATATGATCAAAACAATTGATATAACTATTTTTTTTATCATCTGTGTACAGAGGACATTATATTTCTAATAATGTCACTGTCAAAATTACTTTTAAAGAATTTAAATTAAAAAAAACGTCGCCTAACAACATTTTACGTTTTATGAAAATTGCATAAAAATGTTTTTGTTCCGACTATGGCCAATGAATCCGTTTTGGAATTAATCTCAGATATCAAAGTCAGTTTTTAGTAATTATATCACGTTTTTAATTGTAATTTATTAACAAAGCCATGTGGTTGCGGTTTGTCGCCATCATTGTAATCAAACTCTTAGGAATTTTTTTTCTACAATATTTTGTTATTGTTATTCAGTGATTAGTAACAGACAAGTAAGTATAAAATATAAGAAAAATTATTACGACTCACTTATAGCGAGGAAAAGTTGAAGCTGAAAAAGTAAAATTGTAGCGCATGTGCGCTTCTAATAAATTTTTCTTAAACAAATGTAATTTTTTGCTGAAAGGTTTAAATGGGCATTAATAATGAATTAAATAATTTTTACAAAAAAAAGGAAGAAATAAAAATCTTGTTAAATTAGCCCAGTCGATTGTTAAAGAAATTAAAAATCTTTTCCAAATATATTAAAATTGTAAACGATACTCTTGTTCAAATTAAAGATTTAATTTTTTATGTTTATAATAATAAATTCATAGAAAAATAAAAGCTATTGTGTAATTCTATAAAAACAACATTTAAAAACATTTGCATGCATGTTGAACACACTGAAAATAATAGGTTTGTAATTTAAAATAAATTGCATGTCAGTTTCGGCCTAATAGAAATGAAAAATTGTTTATATAAAATTTTACTCTATCTATTCCCATGTGAAAATCGATATATAAACGTATCTGATCATACATGGGTTTGTATATGATCATATATGAGCATAAAAAATCATAGAAGACCATTCTTAGTTCCATATATGACCGAAATTTGAGGATCCGCTTTGAGGATATGATCATATATACCCATATATGATGAATGTATGCTCATATATATTATGTATTAAATCTCGGAGCCGAAAATATATGAGATTATGAAAAGTCATATATTGAGCTATGCATGTAAGCATATACTCATGTATGATCAGGTACGATCATATATATTTCAATTTTGATACGGGTTGTAAAAAAATTCAAAACCTTGAAACATTTTTCTTTCGTAATAGTTTTACGAAAATTACTTTTTTTAAATAAATTTGTTCAGAGAAAGTCTGTTTTCAAAATTAATGAGCATTTTTCGAAATTTATGGATTTATTGTGAACAAATTGTTACAAATATATTATTCAAAGTATTGTCCATCGCTGGTCACAACTTTTTTTTGAGGCTACTCGTTTTTTGAGGCAACCCAAATATCGACCCATTTTTCGCATTGTTCATATGAAATAAATTTCTGCTGAGACAGGCTATTAGTCATCGACCGGAACAAGTAGTAGTCGGAAGGAGCGATGTCTGGTAAATATGGCGGGTGTGGTAGGACCTCCCATTTCAGCGTTTCCAAGTAGATCTTGACCGGTCTTGTGCTTCAAATTCACTTTGTCGTGCCTTTCTTCATATTTCGGCCGTTTTAGCTTCAGTGCGCGGCTCAAACGCATGAGTTCAGTTCGATAGCGTTCTCCCGTGATCTTTTCATTCGGATTGAGCAGCTTGTAGTAGATCACTCTGCGCTGGTCACACCAAATACAGAGCATATGCTTCCATCCATGAATATTCGGCTTTGCGAAGGATTCCGATGGCTGTCAGTGCAAAACACAGAACTTTTTGCCTAAGGGATTCATTTTTCAATGCATCCATTTTTAATCGTTAGTCACAATGCGATACAAATAATCCTTCCTTTCTTGGCATTAGATTTATAGATTTTTTATACCCTTCACCACAGGTGGAAGGGTATATATAAGTTTGTCATTCCGTTTGTATTTCTACAATATTGATCTTAGACCCTATAAAGTATATATATTCTGGGTCCTTATGAAGAGCGAAGTTGATTTAACGATGTCCGTCTGTCCGTCTGTGTGTTGAAATGGGTTTTCCGAAGAACCCAGACATGATGAGGACTTGATTCTTTTTTATTTCTGTTACATGTGATCCATTTCTGTTTGCTATTAAAAATCAGACAGATCGGTTAATAAATGGCTGAGATACTAGCAAAAAACCAGGACTACCTCTAATTTTTCTAGTAAAATCCCTTTGTTTAATATGTATGTAGAATTTTGAGCATAACAACACATCCATGTGTTAAAATTCTTTTCTTTCATCTCCACCTTTTATACACAAACAACACACATACAAAGATTTGTCATTTAAAAGAAAACTAAACAAATCTCTAATGAACGAAGACTTTTATATATGTACCTCTATTGACGATGATTTTGTGTGAGCTTCAATAGCTCAGTTGTCTAGACGCTATGTCACAAATACTTTTTTTCTCTAAGCCCGCGGGGTTCGAGGTTCGAATCTCGGGTCAGGTCAGGTCAATTCATTTTTTTTTGTACATTTTTTTTATTATTTTCTTAAGACTTTTTTTTTTGCTTATTTTTGGTTTTTTTTTAACATTTAATAATTAATTTACATAAAATTTTATATTAATAATTAAAATTCTTTTCTTTCATCTCCACCTTTTATACACAAACAACACACATACAAAGATTTGTCATTTAAATAAAAACTAAACAAATCCCTAATGAACGAAGTCTTTTATATATGTACCTCTATTGACGATGGTTTTGTGTGAGCTTCAATCTCGGGTCAGGTCAGGTCAATTCACTTTTTTTTGTAAATTTTTTTTTTATTATTTTCTTAAGACTTTTTATTTTGCTTATTTTTGTTTTTTTTTAACATTTAATAATTAATTTATATAAAATTTTATATTAATAATTAAAATTCTTTTCTTTCATCTCCACCTTTTATACACAAACAACACACATATAAAGATTTGTCATTTAAATAAAAACTAAACAAATCACTAATGAACGAAGACTTTTATATATGTACCTCTATTGACGATGATTTTGTGTGAGCTTCAATAGCTCAGTTGTCTAGACGCTATGTCACAAATACTTGTTTTCTCTAAGCCCGCGGGGTTCGAGGTTCGAATCTCGTTTCAGGTCAATTCACTTTTTTTTTTGTACATTTTTTTTATTATTTTCTTAAGACTGTTTTTTTTTTTTTGCTTATTTTTGGTTTTTTTTAACATTTAATAATTAATTTATATAAAATTTTATATTAATAATTAAATAATCCATAAATAGGCTAAAAACATCAACATTTTTATAAAAACCCTCTGATACAAACAAAATACAAACGTTTTTATACCTTTCACCACAGGTGGAAGGGTCGCGGGTTCGTGAAGATTTTTTTTTTGTTTATTTTTTGTTTTTTTTACATTTAATAATTAATTTAAATAAAATTTTATATTAATAATTAAATAATCCATAAATAGGCTAAAAACATCAAAATTTGTATAAAAACCCACTGATACAAACAAAATACAAACGGTTTTATTTCTATTTTTTGCTCCGATTTAAAAGAATTTATAAAAAGATTTTTAAACCATTTTATTTCTCACATATTAAGAAAATTTTATACATAATTTACCTTTGAGTGCAACTATTTTAGGTCATAACTTATAATAATTTATAAAAAAAATTATAAACTATTTTCCTTCAAATTTTTAAAATTAAGCTAAAGAAATTACAAATATTTCTAATAAAAAAAGCGAAATAAAATCCCAAATGCAAATTTGCCAGCTAAATCAAACTATTTTGTAGAAATAAAACACATGCAGTTCTAGTGATTTCTTTTAACGATTTGTTGAAATTCTTTTCTTTCACCTCTTCACCTTTTATACACAAACAACACTATTCTAGAGCTTTATTATGACCTATGGATACGTCTTATGTAGCAAAAGATCGAAAATCTTTAGTATAACATATTTGCTGAAAAACTCGGAAATATCGGTTCAGATACAAAAAAGTTATGCCCAAAACATAAATTTTTTTAAAATACTTAGTTTCTGGAACCATAAATCCAAGTTTTATCTCCAAACTAAATGGTTAATTTCCTCTTAAAGGCGTCCGTATATAAATCTGTCCATTTCATATATGTCCATATATAAACTTCAGTTTTTTCCCAACCATGGTGAAGGGTATATAAGATTCGGCATAGCCGAATTTAGCCGCTCTTACTTGTTTGTAATAAATTTGTCAGATTTTGTTCTAAAAGTTATTAGGTTTTGTAAAAATACATAAATTCCAAAGTTATTAATTCCAGTTATATGAAAAACATTTGAAAAGTCATGTGAAAGTAAGACAGTGCGGGGTACTCTTGCATGGAGTTAAAATTCCATCAAAAACCAGTTTTTCGAATTTGAAATCAATTTTATTCTTTAACATAATCTTCGTTAAGTGAAATCCACTTCTTCCAACGATCCTCTTAACATCTTAATACCCTTGGAAAAAAAAATAAAATTTGTCAAACTCTTCAAAATAGGCTTCTTTCTCTGATATGACTTCTTCATTTGTGGAAAATCTCTTTCCCTGGAGCCATCTTTGCAAGTTTGGTAACAAATAATAATTTCTGGGGGCCAGATTTGGAGAATACGGGGGTTGGGGAAGCAAGTCGTTATGTAAAGACTTTAATTTTTCTGAAGCCAAAGCAGATGAATGCGCCGGTGCATTGGGATCGTTTTTTTTTCTTTGTATATCTTCACATTTCTGAAATTCAAAACGTATATTTCAAAAATCACGTCTTATTTTATGTGTGTCATACATGGCACTAATTGATTGAGTGGGCAAAATAATTATTAATTTTATACCGGCATATTTCATTAACATATCATTACATTAGCATTCATATAAATTATTTTTATTGACTACAAACTGTTAACAATATGTTTGCCTGCAAATATATAACATGTTTCCCTTGTATGGATGGATCAGATGAAATGCATGCGCCAGCAAACATATACAAGTTTATCATTATTATGATAAACAAATAATGATAAATCCATGTGAAAATCGACATAAATATGAACATATATGGGCTTGTAAAGGGTGTCCCAAGAAGAACGCAATTTTTAAATTTTAAATAAAACACAGATATTTAAAAAAAAAATCGTGAAACTTTATTATATCGTAAAGTAGACAGAATGAGGTTATGTATGGAACAATATATCGTGCAGATGGCCGCCGCGGCTTTGCTGGCATGCACACGATCTTTTAATGAAATTTTCAATGACCGTTTTGCATGAATGCTGCGGTATTTCATTAATGCAGCGTCCAATTTCCTCTTTTAAGGCTTGAGTCGTAGTCGGCTTATTCGCGTAAACTATCGACTTCAAAAAACCCCAAAGAAAAAAATCTAATGGTGTTAAATCGCACGATCTAGGCGGCCAATTCTGATCACCAAAACGCGAAATAACACGACCGGGAAATGACTGATGCAGCAATTGAATTGTTTCTCTGGCTGTATGACATGTGGCGCCGTCTTGTTGGAACCACGTGCCCTCCACATTCATTTCTTCAATTCTAGGCAAGAAAAAACTGGTTATCATTTCACGATACCGAACACCATTGACTGTTTGCGCTTGACCTGCCTCATTTTCATAAAAAAGGTCCAATGATTCCTCCAGCCCAAAAACCACACCACACAGTGACACGTTGAGGATGAATTTGCTTCTCGTGAATCACTCGAGGATTTTCCTCACCCCAAATGCGACAATTCTGCCTATTGACGAAGCCATCAAGATGAAAATGGGCCTCGTCACTGAAGATGATTTTATCGGCAAAATCAGCATTTTCATGTTGTCTCTCCAATACCCAATTAACGAACTCCCTTTGCTGTCCATGGTCAGCTGGCTTCAGTTCCTGAGTCAATTGAACTTTGTATGCATGAAGATGCAAATCTTTCGTCAAAATTCGCTGCAAAGTGGATTTGGAGACACCAATTTGCTGAGCTCGGTGTCGAATTGAGGTGGATGGAGTTTAAGCGACATCATCACGTACAGCTGCGACATTTTCGGTCGATCGACCTGGTCGATGGCGCGTTGTTGTCTTTACATCACTAACAGACCCAGTTTCGGCAAATTTATCCATTAATCTCTTTACAGTTGACTCTTTTGGAGCATTATTGTGACCCCAAATTGATCGCAATTTGCGAACTGTAGCCGCAAAACTTTCACCATTTT
This sequence comes from Eustalomyia histrio, assembly GCA_949748255.1. Taxonomy (NCBI): domain Eukaryota; kingdom Metazoa; phylum Arthropoda; class Insecta; order Diptera; family Anthomyiidae; genus Eustalomyia; species Eustalomyia histrio. The sequence goes on along the minus strand of OX456526.1, from coordinate 57,505,499 downwards.
GGTAAAACAATTTCACAATGAGAATGCGTTGTTCATTCGTGTAGCGCTCCATTTTTACTAACCTCGTACCTTCTACTAGCAAACAATAACAATTGTTCAAATGTCAAACAATGACACTTCGAATGTTGCCAGATTTTAAAATTGCGTTCTTCTTGGGACACCCTTTATATGATCATACATGGGCATACATCATTATTAACGACCATGCATAGTTCAATGTATAACCATACATGATTTCATACATTTCCATACATCTTCGGATCTGAAATTTGAGGGTATATGGCCGTATATTTTCTTATATGAACAAATATTCTCATATATGAGATATGACCCATTTTAAAGAAAAGAGGGCAATTGGGACCGCTCACAAATATAAAAATCGATCACTGGAATGTTTTAATCCAACTAGACAATTTCTTATTCGTTAAAAAATAAATAAAAAAATCAATATTGTCATTTGAAACCTGAAACTAATTTATTTTCACAAAAAATTTATTATTACCAACTCAAACAAAAACAACCATAACTTATTATGATATGTGAACAAACCCCAATAAAATTTTTTGAATTATTACATGTAGTCCGAATTGAAACTATTGGGTTTTAACAATTACACTTAAATTAAGACTGTTTAAAGTTATTTTCTTTTTTCCCATTTTTGTGATCAAAAATCAAATAACTTGTTTTGCTGGGTGGTTTGTATTTACTTGACCATAGAATTGAAATTTTTACTAAAGTCAACAAATATTGCTTTAGGAACAAAAATCGCATGTGTGCAAACTGTCGCGTCAAAAGTGTAATAAGATCTACATTATGTATACCTAAAGCAAACAATACATGCAATTGTAAATAAATAATTATAAAATTGTATTTAACAAGTGTTCAAATAAATAAATAAATAACACTTAAATACACTCAACAATTGTGTGAACTAAACAAAAAAAAAAGAAACAAAAATTTCAGAGTCTTTATTTTTATTATCTTCGATGGAAGTATTTAAAAGTTCGAAAATATCTCTAACTTTATTTTTTTAGTTATTTATCATAAATTTGCCAAGATCTCAGATATTAAAATTTTTAGCCTATAAATTCCTACAGGTATTGATATTTCTAGCCTATAAATTCCTAAAGGTGATTGCATTCTTTTTTAAGGACATATGTGACGTATGAGTAATATGGAATTATGATTCAAAAAAATATTGTTAATTCGCACTTTTAATATTTTTTTTACAAAAATTTTACAAATTTTTAAAATTAATAGTTCTGTCAACACATGAGACGCATTAGTAATATCAGTGTTGTCAGTTTTTGAGGGATTTTTCTCCAAATTGGGGATTTTATTTCGTGAATGGGGATAAATTTAAAAAAAAAATTCAAAAATTTTTTGAAGTAAAAACATATTTGGATGTGAAAACAAATTTTTGTTGGAAGAAATTTTTCAGGTGAAAAAAATTTTTTGTGGTGAAAAATTTTAGTGGTAAAAAAAATCTTTGAGGAAAAAAAATTTTTTAGGTAAAAAAAAATTTTTAAGGTGAATACAACATATTATTTCATTCTAAGCAACTGGTGAAAAACATGTTAAAATATTTTACTTTCTAGTCGCAACTATGAAATTGTACTAAAATACACCAATTTTTATGTAAAATTTAGAGGTACCTTCACATTTTCACTCATAACTTTTTAACCACTGGACCGATTTTGCTCATTTTCAATACCAAACTTCCCTGCAGAATGTCCATTAATCTAGGTAAAACTGAGCACCCCGGCTGAACTGATATATACCCTGACAAACTGATATATACCCTCACCATATATGGTGGAGGGTAAAAAACATATGCCGCCATGTGGATAGGATTATCTATAACGATTTGGGAAAATCTATATCGAGAGTTTAATTTCAATACCCTCTATGAACCAATAGACATTTTTAATTTTTTCGTTTTTATTTTTTTTACATTTTTGATTGCTAGAGCAAAGCGTTTTATTAATCATAATTAAAATTTCATTTAATTTAATTTTTTTTTATTTAGATTGAATTTTTTTGATTTAAATTTATGTTATCTGATGTTTTAATGTAATTGTCTAAATTTTAATTGATTTTTTATTATGTTTTCTGGAATTTAAAAAATGTGTTCTTATTTTAAAAACAACTTTTATTTTCTTATGACAGTTTATTTTGTGTAAGTTCTGCACAGGTTAATATAAAAAAATGTATGTAGGTATATACAGGTCTAAGAATCTATATGTGTCCCAATGAACCAGTCACATTTATTAAATAGCAAATTTTGTTTAAAAAGGGTGCAGATCTAGTATTTATTTGATTTCGTACACTGTCTGGTGAATTATTTCATCAAAATATGCCAAATAATTAATTTCATTATAAACAACTTCTTTCTTTTGTTTAGTTTTTTTTTTTTATTTCAATATAAGCAAACTGGTCAACATAATTGCCAATATAAAACTTTATTATTTTTAAGTATTTTAATTTAAAAATAAAAATAATGATATCAAATATCATGCTTTTATAGTAATTCGAACTATTGGTGGAAAATTTTAGTTGAGTATAATATTATTCTACAATTTACACGTTGACAAATGTGTACAAATGATTGGTTGTTGCCAAGCAGCCTACCTGCCAGCCAGCCAGCCAGCCTACCTTCCAATATAAATTTCCACTTCGATTTTTGACTCGTTAAATGTAAATGATATCATAGCATGGAGCATAAATATGTGTACATAAAATTATCAAACAAGACGACGTGTCTACTAAAGCCGTATGACGTTTATGACAGCAACAACTATAACAAAAACAAAAGCAACAAAATCATGTACTACAACAATAGCACTTTATTGCCTTCGCATTCTGACATTTACTAGTGACTAGAACAGAATTTTAAAGGAAATATTTCGTTTCAACTGATATGTGCTGAATGTGCCCTATTTTCATCGGTCACGACTCATCCAAGTCTAAAGCCTACACAGAAAAAACTAAATTAGGAGTTTCAATTAAAATATTTGTAAATATAATTAAAAATTTAATTAAATTTGGACCAGCAATAGAATTTGTTATATCAATATAATTTTTTTTTTTTTTTGTTAAAATTAATTCAAATTTTCAATAATTTTTTTAATGGTATCAATTAAATTTTAATTAAAAATCTTCAACCAAAAATCAATTAAAATTTTAATAAAATTTTTTATAAAAATTCCAGCATCAAATGAATTCAAATTTTAATAAAATTTTTGATTAAAATTCCAAGTTCAAATCATTTAAAATTTTAATCAAATTTTCAATATCTTAATGTTTGTGTGCAATTCATAAACATATGAAAATTTATAAATACTTTGTACCAAATAGTTCCTAGGAGTACCATAGTACTTTTGAGCTTCCAAAAAAATACAATGATAGCAACTTTATCATAACTGGTGCATGCGTATCCGCAATGTTGCCAAACAAGTTTGTTCTCATGTTCCCATTTTCAAAGTTGAAATACCCAAAAATCCCTAACAAATTGTTAAATAAACAAATTCTCCATATTTCTAAAATCATTTTTCAAAGATTTTATATGCTAAAAATTAAAAATTAATATTCTAGAAAAAAGGGTGGCATCATAAAAGAATTCAAATTTTAACAAATTGAAATTTTAACAATTTTTTTATATTTTAATATACACCTTTAAAACATAATTCCTTGAGTGAATTTTTAAATCTTATTTTATTTTTAACGAATCGATTTGCAAAATTATGTTCAATAGTCCGCTAATTTTGTATTAAACATTTTTTTGTTGCACCGTAAATCAAAACTGCGAGCTTTCGCCGAAATACACCAAAATATTTACCAAAGTCTTACTACGAAAATAATTCCAATTTGCCAATTTTAATTGAAATCAATCAAATAATTATTCAATATATTTAAGAAATAATTCTTTTTCAAATATTGTTTCACATTCAAACATTTAATTAATTCGGTTTAGGTCTTTACCCTTCATCAACCTTCATTAACTTCCGATATTCTACTCTTTTTTTACATAATTTTCTATATATTGTTTGAATTATATTCTTTTCATATTGTAAATATAGTGAACAATTTATATTTATTTCAAAATTTTCTTGCTACTGATTTGTAATTTACACGCAAAATACTCATAACGAACATGTAGTCACGTTATGATAGTTTTCTAAAAATATGTATATAGAAAGATTGTATCCCCGAGTAAAACAATTGATCTACCGCAATTTTTAATTATATCCAATTTGGCATTCTTTCATATCTGCTGTAATATCTAGCTGATCTTATTTGATCCGAAAAATGGCAGATCAAATTAGATCCAGCAATATATTTGGGATTTAGAACGATCTTAATTGATCCAAAAAATGGCACATGAAATTAAATCCAGCAATATATTTGGGGATTTAGAAGGATCTAAATTGATCCAAAAAATGGCAGATCAAATTAGATCCAGCAATATATTGAGGATTAAGTAAGATCCAAATTTATCTGAAAAATGTCAGATCAAATTAGATCCAACAATATATTTAGGGATTAAGAAAGATCCAAATTTATCCGAAAAATGACAGATCAAATTAGATCCAACAATATATTTAGGGATTAATTTATCCGATCGAACAATACAATATATATCCGATCGAACAATACAATATATACGGCATCTAGTACAAAAAAAAATTAAACTAAAATATTAAAATTCTAAAAAAAATGCCTTCGCCAGGATTTGAACTCGATCTGTCAGATTTGTACTGAGTTAAGCACTCAGCAGTGTATCGGGACTTATATGTAATTATATATTCGGAAATTTGAAAAAACTGATACAAATGTCTATTATGGCTGAATTAATGAGACTAAATTGCTCCTGTACTTATCTAATTTATAATTTATTAAACATATAATTACAAATTATATCTTAATACCCTAACAGAGCACTAGCAACGAAGGCTTTCGGCTCGTTGTAGCGACAACAGACCAGAGCCTCTGGTGGGAGTCGAACCCACGACCCCCGCACTTATAAGCTAGCGCGCTACCAACTAGCCTACCGGGGCGCTCTACTTATACAGGGGCTCCTGTACTTATCTAATTTATAATATGCTGATTATATAATAAGTTAATAATGTCGATTTTTTTTGCTTGAAAATGCATTTATTATAATAAAAAAAAGAATTGACGCATTGCTTAAAGTATTGTCCATCGTTAGCCTCTACTTTTTCCCATCTTTTTGGTAGCATATGGATTCTGCGCCAAAAGAACTGCTCCGATTTTGAGTTAAAGAATGAATCAAGCCAATTTCTGATACCCTGTTCTGAATTGAAGCATATTCCAGTAAGGGCGTTCTGCATCGATTGAAACAAATGGTAGTCAGAAGGGGCAAGGTCTGAGATATAAGGTGGCTGAGCCAAAACTTCCCATTCACTGTTTTCCAAATAGTTTTTGACCGATCTTCCAACGTGGCCGAGCGATGTCATGATGGAAGATTATGGCCTCGTGTCTGATCGAATATTCTGGTCGTTGATTGCTTTCTTCAAACAAATAAATTGTGTTCGGTACAGGTCCCCTGTGATCGTCTGACCCGATTTCAACAGCTCATAATACAAAACACCCTTCTGATCCCACCAAATACAGAGCATTACCTTGGCGCCATAGATTTTCGGCTTCGGCATTGATTTGGCTGGTTGGCCAGGCTTTACATATGACTTTGTGCGCTTGAGGTTATGGTAATGTATCCAGTTTTCTTCACCAGTAACAATACGATGCAAAAATTAGTTCTTTTTGTAGCGCTCAAGCAGCATTTCCGACATGCAAAATCGCCTTTCAACGTCTCTCGGCTTCAATTCACATGGCACCCAATTTCCTTGCTTTTGAATGAATCCCAATGCTTTTAAACGTAGGGAAATGACATATTCTGTGACTGCCAAAGATAATGCAAGTTCTTCTTGCGTTTGAGTAATGCTTCCGATTCCTCATCTTCAAACTTTTTCGACTGATCAGGCCTCTCCTTGTCTTCTGTGTCGAAATCACCACTTTTGAATCGCGCAAACCATCGTTCATAAGTTTTTTGAGTTGGTACATGTTGACCGTAAGCTTCTACCAACAATCGATAGCTTTCAGCAGCCGTTTTCTTCAAATGAAAAAAGGTTATCAGACTTCCCCGCAAAACATCTTTTTTAGGCGATTGAATTATAATAACAGCTGTTTACCCTCCAAAATACCATATTTGTTATTATTGACACAAACCATATGTGTTAGTTATGCCATCTGTTGTCCGAATCGATATTATTAACTTGTAAACCAAATAATATTATATATAATTATCATATTTTATTGAATGAGAAAAAATAAGGATAAATAAAATATATAAATTTTGGAGCAACGATCATATATAATTTTATATGTACCTAGATTATTATAAACTAATAATATCTTATATTCTAGGTCTTGTGCCGATTTTATATGACATATTATATCAAAAATACTCTAGATTGGCAACTATATACAACAATATCTCATATTTGTTTGCAAATTTTGTACCATATATTATTATATCTCAAATACTAGATAGCATCTTTCATTATATATGGTTCTGTATAAGTCATATGAAATTATATATAGTGTTATATATAATTTTCTAATACACTCAGAATATTATGTAGTTAACTGTTTGTAGTTTAATAAAAAAGTTTTCCGTTCCATTTAAAAATAAAAGAAGATACATTTATTTTTCAAAGAAATATCTATATTAACTTTTTTATACATTTATTCGAAATAATTTACTATCATTTACCGATTTTTTTCAGTTTTATTTATTTTTTTTTATTTGTTTGAAATTTAATAAAAATTTACCCACAAAACGGAAACTTGTGGTTTATTTGTGTCCGTAACAGTTATTACAAATTTAAATTTTGTTTGCTGTCTGTTTCAAAAAAAATATTCAAAAAATTTCAATTTGTTTTTTTATTTAAATTGGTTGTATATATACAAAATTTTTCAATACAATTTACAAGAACTTCATAAACACACATACATATACAAATAAATTCACACAAAAAGTGTATATAGCTTCATATGCATACATACATTTTGTATTGTACGAGTATATTAATAAAAAAAAACAAAAAATACAAAAACGGAAATAATTTCAAATAAATGAAAAAAACATTTATTTTTTAAGGATTGGTGGGTAAAATTTTGACATTTATTTTAACTGATTATATCATTTGTTTCTTACGGATGTGTCAGTTGATTAATCAACATTTAAAAATAAATAACAAATGACATTTAATTTAAATGAAAATTAAGTAGACCGGTTTTTAAATGAAATATCATTTCTTTTAAATGATATTTTCAGTTATTTTAACTTACAAACTTTTTTAAGTGTATGTTTACCATATCTTACCATATAAATCACAACCAATTTTATAGAGATCAATATATAATTAGATATGATTATATACGTCACAATTTACTTTAATTAAAAAAACATATTGTAATATAAAATTATATATGGTACTGTAAATATATGTATATAATAATGTATTACAAGCTTAAGTCACATATAATTATATCTAAACTTTTTTACTCGGGTCGTCTGTAGGAAATAAAGGTATGTAAAAAATGTATATACATTTTACATATACATTTTGTTACATATTATTATACCTTAGACTGTAAAGAATTATGAAAATAAAGCTAGGAATGTAGTAGATGACGACAAAACGCAAATTTGTTGTATTTTCTCAAGTTTCTTTTTAGCGCATTTTATGTATATTTGTTGCCGGCATATTGCCGGTTCACATATTATGTATAGTTAGTCTTCACTATCAATTACAGACGTAAATACATACATATCTATATAAATATGAACGTCATAACAAGAAAATATTTTTAGTATCTATTACACAATTGTAGAATTATTTATACTCGTCAAGATACATAAACACACCTATTAAATAAATGAAGTCAGAGTGGTTAGTGGTAGTAATTTAGTAGCCTAGAATATTTTCCCATGTCAATAATAATTTTAACAGTTCATCACACTAATTTTTCTCATGTAAATGTCATGACATTGTTTGAGAATCATTAATAATTTTCAACAATAATCGATATATAGAAAATTTTGAATAAATTGTAAGTTAAAGAATGATTTCTATTTTTATGTCCCTGCTCAGGCGCCATGAGGAAAATTGCCTTCGATATAGTGCTGTTTTATAAATAAAATTAATTTAAAAGTCACTTTCTTATAATTAGTTCTTTGTATAGGGAAATATATTTAAGTTTTAATAACTTTTAAATCCCTTCCTTTTGTTTTTACATGACATTATACTTCTAAAAAATTATACTTTTAAACACAAAAACCGCAACCTAAATTTTTCTTAAAATAACATGAAAAACCAATAATAAAAAATAGTTTTTGGTATAAAACTAACTTCAAAATTTCTAATAAAAATTTACTAGCACCACAAGTGACAACCTACATATAAAAGTGTTGGTTGCAAAATAACAAGAAGTAGTAGAAGATAAAAATATGCATGTTTAAAGCTAACAATTTACCCCCAAAAAAAGAAGAAGAAGAAGAAAAACAAATATACCAGGTATTTTTAGAGAAATTTTGTATAAAGTACACGATTTGCATTCAAACTCAAACTTAAAACTTATATAGAAGACAATTTATACTTTACACTTTTTACAATTGCACCAACAACAAACAACATCAACAAAAGTGTTATGGGCCACATATAACATGACAAGTGAACAAGCAGTCAACAGCAACAACAACATTTGTGGCATTGACACAGGTTAGTTTTTGAGGTTAGTTAAGGTTAAAGTGCAACTATGCAACCAAATGTAGAAACAAGCCAGCAAAAATACGAACGTTTCTAAACAAATAAGAAAGTAGGGTTGGGGAAATAAATTTGTAGAAAATTGCAAAATAAAAAAGACAGAGATTTGAAGAATGATTTCTTTGTGAACAGAATTTTATAAAAAAATATATATAATTTTGATTAAAAATTCTCGAAAATAGTATGATAAATAACATTAAAAAATCTTTTGAATTTTGTGTGATTAGTTGGTTGATTCAACTGGCAGCTCAAGACTTCGACTTTTGATATCCGGAGAATTAGACCCAACCCGAAATATTGAAAACACGGATAAGAGCTATGTCCGATATCACCGATAGGTCGTCCAGTCGCCCGACCGAATTTGTAATTATGACTACCTATCTGTCAGTGACCAGTCAGAACCGCCGTCAGTCTCGAAACATCTCTCCTACTGAGGCAAGCTGTAGTACACCCAGATCGTATTTGGCCCACTTAAGCCTCACGGCCCTTTAAGTGTGCAGTCCTCGCCATCTGTCTCTCGCCTTCTGAAGGAAGTGCTTGAAGATTCCACCCTAATTGGTTTGTAGCCGTATAGCAGCTAACATCGCTGAGGAGACATTTAAGACAGACCTGCCCTTGCTACGTCGTCTGTCCGCTCATTACCGCAATCAAGGACATAACGTAATCAGACACTGGCAACTTAGGCTTGAAAGTTCTTTCCTACACTGCAGAGACATATGCGCCACCTGGCTATCGACAAAAATACCCACGGATCTTCGGCCTCCAATGGCACACACGCGTCTGCGAACTTCCCTGATATCTTGAATCTCCGCCTGAAGGATACTAGTATAATCAGGTAATCTGAGGTAGGCTTGTACCTCGCAATCACCGGTGAAGAACCCAGAGCCCACACTGCCGTCGGTGCACATCCTGATGTCAAATCCAGCTGTTGGACCGCTCCTGTCCCATTCCTCTCTAAAATGAAAGCTGGCCCGAAAAGGTCTATCGAGTAAAATAATCAGATTGTACTGCGAGTTACGGAGGCACCTGGTTGAGAAGTCTAGCATGTCCGTAGATTCCGGCCTTCCAAGAACCTGTAGCAGCAAACCATGCAAATCAGAAGATATTTTATACGGTTTTCTTTTCTTGAAAAATGTTGCCTTTTTCGCCATTTTTTTATTTTAAATAATTTTGTTGGCCAGAGTAACAAAAAATAAGTAACATATAGACAAATTAGGTATTAAATACTAACACCCCATCTACGGGTCTGTTCAATAGAAAAGGTGAATTTTAATTTTTCTCAAAAAATATTTATTTATTTATTAATCAATTTCTTTTTGTCCCCTTCAAAGTATTCCCCCTTATGTTAGATATAATACACTTGTGTCAGCGTTTTTTCCAATCCTCGAAGCACTTCTCATATGCACTTTTTGGTATGGCCTTTAGCTCTCTCAGCGATTCGGTTTTTACCTCCTCAGTCGTCGCAAAACCCGTCTTTTCATGTGATGCACTGCGCCACGGTAATCGAATGAAACGGTGAGCAAAACCTTAACATTTGATCAAACTTGGCGTGCTATTTTTGGTCTTGACTCTTCCATTGGGACGATTGGACTTTGGTTTCGATATCATAACCATATACCCATGATTCGTCAACAGGTTATGAACCTTTTAAGCAAATTCAACATTTCCTGAGCGATACCCATGCGACGGTTTTTTTGTTTAAAATTCAACAATTTTGGAACGAACTTCGCTGCCACGCGGTTCAAGTTCAAAATTTGCGAAAAAATTATATGGCATAAGCCAACCGGTATGCCGACCTCCCCTGCAACTTCTCTAAGAGTGATTCGACGATTCTCCATAATAACTTTCTTAACTTTCTTAAAATTTTCATCGGTTTTTGATGTGATGTAGCTTCCAGGACGAGCGCGGTCATTCACAACTTCTCGAACTTCTTTGAAAAGCTTGTACCACTTGTAGACATTTTTCTGACTCAGAGTACAATCACCCTTTGCCACTCCCAACATTTCAAATACTTTTGAGCACTTAATTCCATTTTTTACACAAAATTTGATGCAAATTCTTTGATCCATTTTTTTTCCACAGCAGAAAATTTGTCGAAAAAGCAAAATAAACTATACACAAACAAACTCAGCTAAGAACATATGTTCGAGACAAGTGTGCCAACATACAAAAAATAACGCTATCGAATGCAATGCCCGAGAAATTTCAAAATTCACCTTTTCTATTGAACAGACCTCTATAACAACACTTATAGTGCGATCTTGTAGATAGCTTGAAATAAATCGAGAAAGCCTTTGAAATATCTAGACAATCACCGAAAGCAACGCTAACAAGTCTACGGTAGAAAGACCTCTAAGATGTGAATTGGATTCCATATAATATACAAGATGGTTATAAAGCATGCTCTTCATTACCATCGCAATCTTAGTAATTGGCTGAAGCCTTCCAGAACACGGTGAGACGACCTAAAAAGGTTAGCAAGTGGACGAGCCGGTGCTGGTATACCATTCAGCTCCTTTGGCTTATTTACATTGAAATCCGCAAGAATCACTGTATGCTCGACAAAATATCTTAGACATAGTACACGATACTCTTTTGGATGATCGCATTCCGGCAAGAAAGCGATTATCCAAAAGGTTAGCTTTATTAACCGGGTTGGTGAATGTTTGGTTGTCCATTATTAGATTCGTTATGGATGAACTAGCATTATTCTTTACTCTTTAACGAATGACCAAAAGGTCTTACTGCCGTGCAGAAGCAGAAAGAGCTTTGGCACGAAGAAGCTTTTCACGTCTAAGTACTTTGGAATGGTCAGTTTCTGCCTGTTAGTGTAGCAAATCAAAATTATTTTTTTTTTTTTTTTTGTTATTAAGATAATTTCTGTACGCCTCATCTTTGGATCTGACTACATTCTTGCAGGTCTGGTTAAACCAACATTTATGTCTTGGTTTAGCCAAAATGCTCTTCACGGAAATGAATAATTTCATTTCAATCATATACGTATTCCACCATTTTCGCAACGGCATCAACTTTATCATTGAGGAAACAAAGTTTTCAGTTGAAGTGTTGGAAAAATCGTTGAGCTCTGCCCAACGAATTGTTTCACAAATAACAACGTAACAGTTCGTAGCTGTTGTCGAAACGTTATGAAGTGCAAAAATGATACAATAATCGGAATTAACATTCTTAATTCGTATTCATGGGAATGAGAAGTGAGAAAGACATCGAGATTATTCTGGTATTAACCACCAAAGCTCTTAATAACCGTTGGCTCATTTACTACTTCCGGCAAGTGGTGGTGCGCAGCAAAGGAATCAACGTAATTGCCAACGAGAGTTGAGTGGCTGGAATGGTCGATGCAGGAAAAGTTGTGAACTTTCATTTGACATTTCTCAATTTCAGACTAACTCAATTTAAACCATTGAAAGATACACAATCGAACAACGCGTTAAAGTTATTCAGGCTTATAATGAAAATGGGCGTTCAAATCAAAATGCATTTCGTGCACTTCGTGATTTTTTTTTGGTCAGCATAATCGACCAAATGTGTCCACAATTTAGATAATTATGGGCAGATTTCAGCAAACCGGGTTTGTTCTGCGGAAAATATTGCTGTTGTTCGCGATAGTGTGTCATGAATTTCGGCCAAGCATTTACCGTGAATTGTGTTCGCTATCGCGAGATGATGACGAACTTATTGTGGCCAGGAATTGAGGATATGACCCTGGACGATATGTGGTTTCAACAGGACGGTGTCACTTGCCACACAGCTAACGATGGCCCTGTTATCTCACGTGGTGGCGAAGTCAACTGGCTACCAAGGTCATGTGAATTGACACCGTTGGACTTCTTTCTTTAAGGATATTTGAAAGAAAAGGTGTACGTCGAAAAGCCAGCAACAATTCAAGAACTAAAGGATGAGATAATTCGGCAAATTAACGGCCTCAATTATGCCTCAGCGTCATCGAAAATTTGGACCATCGGAAGGAGGTGTGCCGCCGTGGTCGCGGCGTCCATTTGGCCGATATTTTGTTCCATACATAATTGAATCATACCATATTATCATAATAAAAAGAAATGACAATAATTTCCTAAATAATTTGTGTTTTATTCAAAATCAACATCGGCCCTTAAAATTTAACCACCCTTTATTATTTGGGTTCTGATTAATTAAATTGAACCCATAAACAACATCATTACGATTGTAAGATTTACAAGCTCCTAATAAAAACAAATAGGGCTAGCAGGTGAGGTATGTGGAAATCCTGTGGATCATGTGAGTCCTTCATAAGGTGAACACATCTGACCGATGAAAGCGAATGTGAGCGTATACAGGCAAGAAATTCGCTTTAAATCTGCATATGATGTAGAAGTCAATACGAAATCTGTTTGACAATACAACAGTTAAACCTATAAAAAGAATATTTTTTTTTTTTTTGATATTTTCTAGACTTAAAATGCAACTCTGAAAATATCAAGAATTTACTTTTGATAATAGAGTATCCAAAATTAAGTCAAATACTTGGTACTCGTTACCCACAACTCATATTTCCTCCAGCACTGCTAGGATAGTTATATAACATGTCATAAAAGTTCAGTCTCATCTATGCTATGACAATGCCAAGCGACAGACCGGTCCATCGGGTCTGGTAAGCCCACCACGAAGGTTAGGTTTGAGAAGTTAATGCAAAATGGTTCATGCTATAAAGTGCTTTATTCTTTTGACAGCAGTATGACCAAATTCATAAATTTTTTATTAAAAAAATTTAAAAGAAGACGTTTTTGTTCTTTTTAGAAATTCATCCAACAAAAAAACAGACAAATAACATAATGTAATTTATTTGGACATTTGACGTTAAACTGAAAATGTTTGGTTTTTTTTTTTTTTTTTGTCAATAACACTTAGGGTTGCCTGACTTTAGTAAATTTGCCATCAAGGTGTTTTTAATATACAACAACAACTAACGATATTTATATGTTAATACTAATGAGTTTGACTCATAGTACACTCGTAAAGAAACCACAACACAAAAAGGGTTCTTTAACACCACTAGAATACAATTTTTACAACTAGTGTTGCGGGTGTTGCCAGTGATTATTATTATGATGATGACTGACATTAAAAACTAAAAACAACATATGATATTGCGTCTCTCGTTTTTTATATCAATTAAGGTTTTGCTAAAAAACCATGTCAAGCAATCATATTTTCCATGTTGCTGATTTTTATAAACATTTTCATTATTTTTTGTTTAATTTTTATTCTGCCATTAGTTATGATTTAGAAGCATTATGCACTCATTAGGGTGGCAATGAACTAATAGGGGATATATTTTATTTCAGAATTTTTACGAAACCCGAGTAGTCTAATAGTACTCATATGGTGATACACTCAGAAAAAAAAGTTAGTAGAAAAATTTTTAAACTGTTTTCAATCCCACTTTACTATTTTGGTACTGATTTTTAGTAAAAAAAATAATTATGTAGCAAATCTTTTTGCTATTTACATTTTACAAATTACAGTGTTTTTACAGAATATTTACAAATTTTCGTTGCTAATCTCAGAAATCATTTTACAACTTTTTGAAAACCGATTTGCTAAAATTAGCAAAAAAAAAAAATTACTAATTTTAAAAAAGTGGATATTGAAGGAAATGTAATTTCTAATTAAAACTTACACCTACAAACTTAAATTGTCCCAAAATAGATTAAAAATCAGCCATAAAAAAATTAAAATTTGACCTTAAAAGTAAGAAAAAATAAAATATTTTTTAAAACAGAAATTACTGAATTAACAATTTTTAAGATTTTTAAGCCTTTGATTTGTTTTTATTAATTTTGTATAAAATATTTTTTGAAAAATTTAAATCAAATAAAAGAATTTTGATGCTCGATAAAAAAAATAAATTTCAAATTTTGTACTAATATTAATAATATTTAGCAATTTTTTAAATTTATTTTTTTTATCGAGCATCAAAATAATTTTATTTTATTTAAATTTATTTTATTTTTATTTTTAATTCCATTTTACAAAAAGTTTACTAAAATTTAGTAGCGGCTACTAATTTTTCTACTAGTTTCATTGTAATACACGTCAGCAGATATGTATTGCTAAGAGTAGCAAAAAATACCGCTGGGCTCATATATATATATATATATAAAATGCGCTGTGCCCTGTAAAATGTCTTCGGAGTAAACACTAGAATAACGAAAAGTTTAAGGACAGTCCCCAAAGTATCAAAATGTCTTCATAGTAACTTGTGGAACGAAAACCCGTCCCCGCAACATGCGCTATGCACATATATATATATATATATATATATATATATATATATATATATATATATATATATATATATATATATATATATATATATATATATATATATATATATATATATATATATATATATATATGTGCACAGTGCATGTTGCGGGGACGGTTTTTCGTTCCACAAGTTACTATGAAGACATTTTGTTACTTTGAAGCCTGTCCTTAAACTTTTCGTTATTCTACTGTTTACACTGAAGACATTTTACTGGATACAGCGAATATTATTGGGACTTTTTTGGCTGTATATACAGATGTCTTCAAAATGCGCTGTGTCCAGTAAAATGTCTTCAATGTAAACAGTAGAATAACGAAAAGTTTAAGGACAGTCCCCAAAGTAACAAAATGTCTTCATAGTAACTTGTGGAACGAAAACCTGTCCCCGCAACATGTGCTGTGCACATATATATATATATATATATATATATATATATTGAAATTATGTCTTAGGACATATCGTTTCCGTTAAAGTTTAGTAAGTTCAAAGAACTTACTACTTTTATATTTGAAGGTGCACCCGACACACCTGCCAATTTTTCTCGTCAGTCATATAGAAATATTTACTA
The DNA here is from genome assembly GCA_949748255.1 of Eustalomyia histrio. Taxonomy (NCBI): domain Eukaryota; kingdom Metazoa; phylum Arthropoda; class Insecta; order Diptera; family Anthomyiidae; genus Eustalomyia; species Eustalomyia histrio. Next base: position 57,489,754 of record OX456526.1, on the reverse strand, counting down.
ATCGTATTTAGGACCTTTTCCCCAATTTTAAAAATTTTGCTCAATTTAAGTCGCTTTTTATTAAAACTTTGAAAGATTTTCTTAGAATAAAAATTCCTTTCTTTGGGTAAAAACTTAATAGTTTATATACTCAGAAATATTTCATATATTTCCTAAGTAATATTTCTTGGTTTTAGGAAAAAACCAGTATATAAAATAAAAGCTTATTAATTTTTAAGAAAAACATCTTGGTTTTAAGATAATAAATAATTAAACTAAGTTTAGTTAAAAAAATTTAGGATATAATTTACTCCCATTTAGTTCAAAAAATGTGTCTAACTAAAAACTAAAAAATACTTGAACTTTATGTTCAATGTTAATGTTTTTTCGCGAGTAGTAAAATTTACTCAATTTTAGAAAGCCATTTCTAAACTCAGCTTTTAAGTCTACCACTTTCTCATTTTTAAGAATTGTTTTCTAAAAATTAGTTCAAACAATTAAAAACCAAAAGTAATAAATTTTTTCCTATGTAATAATAAAAATTTAATTGAATTAAGAAACTGATGAACTGTTTCTAGGGGAAATTTTCATGCAACTTAGTTCAGATAAATTTTAAAACTTTTAATAAAATATTTTTTTTAAGTAAAAGTTTTCTAATTTTTGAGAAATAATAACCTTAGGTATAGGATTTTTTTGTTCGAAAACGTTTAACTTATTTTCAATATTTAAACAAAAAACAAAAAAAAAACTAAATTAAAAATAAACTAGGTAATTTTCCTAATTTTAAAGAAAACAAATTAAAGTATCCACTCAAAAAAATTATGGAGCATGAGTGTAATTTTTGGTTCGTGATCATGCATGAGTCAAAAATCGCTTACGTGCCAATCTTAACAGTCTTAAAAATTGAACTAAAAGTAGCTTAAAACATATTTTAAAATTTTGCTAGAAAAAGGTAAAAAATTTCGAAAATGCGCTTTTATGTAATAATTTTGTAAAAAAAGTGAACATTTGTATATGTCAATTAAGTTTAAGCTAAAAATGCTATAAAATAACTTACGACCTTTTCCATTTTTCAATAAAGACAACAAATGTAATTAAGATATTTTGTATTTTTGCAACAATTTCCTTAAATTAGTTAATTTAAGAAGACGAAGGACCCCCAGTGTTGCTAAGCAATAGATGCCGCGTGTCACTTAAGGCGTCACTTTTTGTAGTTCTCTTGCACTCAGAAAAAAAAAGTTAGTAGATAAATTTGTAAACGATTTTCAATCAAACTTTACTATTTTTGTACTAATTTTTAGTAAAAAAATTTTATTTAGTAAATTTTATTGCTATTTTTAGTATAAAAATTGCAGAATTTTTACAGAATATTTACAAATTTTTGTTGCAAAAAATATTAACTAATTTTAAAAAAGTGGATATTGAAGGAATTATTTATTAAATATTGGTTAAAAGTATTAGTTTTTCCTGCAAATAAGTTAATTTTTGTAAATTCTGGTTTAGTGAAGGGTTTCAAAAATGGCGACGTGGTATTTGCGCGAGAAGAACAGTTGTTGCTCACCACGTTATGTTATTTTAGTTCGTTGAAGTTAAGTGCTATGGGGACAACCAAGGAAGTCGTTGTGATATATTTATGTAAGGGATAAAAAACTCATACATATTATTTTTTAATTGATGCTGCTGTCGCTAGAGATCGAACTCGCAACCTTATGTTTAACAGTACAAGTCAAAGGAACCGCAATCACCGCGCAGAGATGCCGAAGATCAATAGCTAGAGCCGTTTATAAAAAGCTGAGTCATTACCCTGTAGGAAGCCTGGGGTCAAGTGTCTACAAGTCACCACATTTGTCTACTATTTTGGGTGACTTTTTGTTGACATGTCCACAAAGCGTCTAATACTTTTTACATTCATTTTTTGCAGCTGCAAAGCTGTACTTGTTCTTAATTTTTTTATTGTTTTATTTTGTTGAAAGTACATGTGTATAGCTGCATGCAAAATTAAAGTTTTTAATAAAAATATAAAGAAAAATGAATTTAAAAGTTAAATATACAAATTTGAACAAAATTCATAATGAGCAAAACAAATTACAAAAAACTTGTGAAAAAAACAATAAATTTTGTATAAAAATAAAAATATCAAGAAAGAGGCAACAATTTTCAGTGAAAATTGCAACTCTAGAGAATTTGTGGAGCCTGATGAAGATTTTACGGAGCCTGTGGATGATTTTGTGCAGTCTTTTGAAGATTTGTCTACTCCAAAATTAAATTTGCACGATTTTTTTTTTTTACTTTAATGAAATTTATAAAAAAAATTTATTAATAAAATATCTAATTTAACAATATAAATGCACCTCTTTAATCTAATTTCTTTCCTAGTATAGAAATGAAGTAAAAAGTTCCAAAAGTGTAGACTAGAATTACTAAAATGTACTAGTGAATCTCTGGTTCCAATGTCAACATCAACAATAGTTGTGTAGATTCGCAATGACACGCACATGTTAAATTTCTACAGCAGAAAGTGTTGGCTGGGGCATAATTAGTCAGTAGTAGTGGTGACAAAGTCAATAGTGAATCAGTACAGTTTCACTATCGACATTTCCTACAGGGTAGATTTAACAATTTTAAGATCTTGGTAAATAAAGCTGTATGCGATATAAGATCGTACAGTTAAACTGAAACATTTAAGCTTATTGCGATCTTTGACGATACTGGACAGATTGATTCGCACCCCAGCCAAAGATGAAACTGCATCAAACAGTTTTCGAGTAATAGCGAAAATTTTGCTGAAGCTTGAAATGTTTCATAAATTCAGCAAAATTTTATAAAAAAGAATCACGAAATCTCGAGAGTCCTTTAAAAATGTTTTCATATTTAAGTTCAGCCTGCTAAATTTTATTAGAAACAATGTGTCCCAAGACTTAAGTAATTTTATTTTTTCCAAAATTCCAAAACATTGAACTTTTATTTATTTATTTATTTATTTATTAATCCACATTGCAATACATAGCCATCCAGGCCAAAAAAACGTATTGCATAACAATTTACAATCCCAAGTAAAGCATTAAAACTAGTTTAAAAATATAATAAAAGTTATGAATTAACAAATAACTGCAGTATAATTTCCATTGTCACCCTAATACTGATACCATACCATCATACTTTTGATATGGATACATGCCATAAAATTCGTTCACACATCAGTGTTGCATCATAAATGATGATAATGGGTAAAAATGTTTGGTATCTCATTCATACGATTGCGTTTAAGTGATGAAAAGGGGGGATGCATGGGGGGTATGTAATGCATTCTAAAGCTGCATTATAACTATACTGTCATGTATGCCAGGTTACAACTCATTAACGTTATTATCATCAATTTGCTGCATGTACGATATGTATGTTGTTTTTATTTGTACTTTTTGTGTAAAAGGTGTCAGTTTGACATGTGACGTTTTAGCACGAGATATTGTACAAAAAAAAAAAAAAACAAGAACTAAATATTTTTATCATTCTAAATGTTTGTGGGAATTTTTCTTGATTTTGAAGATATTTTTTTACTAACTAAATTATAAATGATGATAATTACACTATGGAACATTTTTGGGATTATTGTCTGGGGGGTGAGAAATTCCAAGTCATAATTATTAAACAATCAAAAACAAATCCTCTGAAAATACATAATATTTACTAAAAAAAATATTAACCCTCTACTGCTGTTTCGTTTGATTGTGTTGCAACTTTGAGCATATGTTTGGCATTTGTTGATCAACTATTATTACTTTAGAAAAATCGAAACTGTCAGCTATTTTTTTTTTTAATTTTTTGTTCATTTTCAATTAAAAGTTTAATCATATCAATTAAATTTTTAATTGATGATGAACTTGATGTACAAAATATTCTAGTTTACAATAAATACTATTGACAACATTTAAAAGTCATATTATTTACATTTATTTATATCTTATCTTTTATTACAATTATTTAAATTGCATCTCAAAGCCCTAAACCAAAAAAAATAAAAAAATGTTTGTTAAAAATATTTTTAATAAAAGGTGGTTAAATTTTATGCATTTCATTTGACATTTCTCAATTTCAGACTGATTCAATTTGAACCATGGAAAGATACACAATCGAGCATCGCGTTAAAGTTATTCAGGCTTATTATGAAAATAGGCGTTCAAATCAAAATGCATATCGTGCACTTCGTGATTTTTTCGGTCAATTTAATCGTCCAAATGTGCGTACAATCGGAAGGAAAGGTCGTGCAAAATCGGGTCTGTAGGAGATGGGAAAACACCAGTGGATGCTCGTACAGGTCGTACTGCAGAAAATATTGCTGCTGTTCGCGATAGTGTGGCTGAACAGCCGTCCACCTCAACTCGTCGTCGTGCACAACAATTGCACCTCTCACGCTCGTCGTTGATGAACATTATGTATAAAGACTTGCATTTACACGCTTACAAGGTGCAATTGCCTCAAGAACTAAAGCCTCTTGACCATTCCAAACGACGTCAATAATCAGAATGGTGGTAAAAAATGGCGAAAGTGGATGATCAATTTTCGAAGAAAATCATCTTTAGTGATTAGGCACATTTTCGTCAATAAGCAGAATTGCCGCATTTGGGCGAATGATAATCCAAGAGTGATTGTCGAAAAACCAATGCACCCACAAAGAGTGACTGTTTGGTGCGATTTATGGACTGGCGGCATCATTGAGGCCGATAAGGCAGTTACTGTGGATGGTGTTCGCTATGGTGAGATGCTAACGCACTTTTTATGGCCCGAATCGGAAGATATGGATGTGCACGATATGTGGTTTCAACAGGACGGTGCCACTTGCCACACAGCTAACGAAACAATGGCTCTTTCGCGCGACAAATTCAATGGCCGTGTTATCTCACGTGGCGGCGATGTCAATTGGCCGCCAAGATCATGTAATTTGACACCGTTGGACTTCTTTCTTTGGGGTTATTTGAAAGAAAAGGTGTACATTGATAAGTCAGCAACAATTCAAGAGCTAAAGGATGAGATTATTCGGCACATTAACGGCATAGAACCTCAATTATGCCTCAGCGTCAGCCGAGGTCGCGGCGGCCAATTGGCCGATATTTTGTTCCATACGAACCATACCATATTATCATAATAAAAATAAATGACAATAATTTCCTAAATAATTTGGGTTTTATTCAAAATCAACATCGGCTCTTAAAATTTAACCACCCTTTATTACGCGTATTAGTAAAAGCGTCATAACTTATATTTTTTCAGAAAGAGAACAGTAACATAGTCTATGTAGTATTTGTATGCATCAGACTGTATACACATCAGTGTTGCCAGATAAGTTGATTTGGCTTCGGATTTGAAAATTTATTGATCAAAATAAATAAGTTTGGATAGATTTTTTCACACCGATAACCCAAAGCTATTTCTGCTAAATTACTGAAGTATTGGTTTTAATGAATCAACACTCACAATATTATTTCGTTAATAATAATCTAAAATACATATTAAATTAATCGAAAATCCAATCAAAAAGATTTTTCATTATATTCAGCCCATTTTGTTATTTATTTTCAATCATGGTTTAATAATTGACAAAAGTAATAAAAACAGTCTTTTTAAATAAACAAAAATTTTTAACTCACAAAACATTAGAAAAAACGATTTTTGTGGTTTGTTTTTAAAATTGAAAGTTTTTTTTTATTTGTGTGTACCCTGTAGGAAATGTCGACAGTGAAACTGTACTGATTCACTATTGACTTTGTCACCAGTACTACTGACTAATTATGTCCCAGCCAACGCTTTCTGCTGTAGACATTTAACATGTGCGTGTCATTGCAAATTTACACAACTGTTGACTAGGTGTTGACATTGGAATCAGAGATCCACTAGTACATTTTAGTAATTCTAGTCTACACTTTTGGAACTTTTTACTAGATTTCCACACTAGGAAGGAAATAACATTAAACAGGTGCATTTATTTTGTTAAATTAGATATTTTATTAATAAAAATTTATTTATAAATTTCATTAAAGTAAAAAAAAAATGTTCGTGCAAATTTAATTTTGGACTGCACAAAATCGTCCACAGGCTCCGAAAAATCTTCATCAGGCTTCACAAAATCTCTAGAGTTGCAATTTTCACTAAAAATTGTTGCCTGTTTCTTGTTATTTTTATTTTTATACAAAATTGATTGTTTTTTTTCACCAGGTTTTTGTAAATTCTTTTGCTCATTATATATTTTGTTCAAATTTGTATATTTAACTTTTAAATTTAGTTTTCTTTATATTTTTATTAAAAACTTTAATTTTTCATGCAGCTATACACATGTATTTTCAACAAAACAATAAAAAATCAACAACAAGTACAGCTTTGCAGCTGCAAAAAAGGAATGTAAAAATTATTGGACGCTTTGTGGACATGTCACCAAAAAGTCACCCAAAATAGTCGACAAAAGTGGTGAATTGTAGCCCAGGCTTCCTACAGGGTAATTACAGAACACACACAAATGTATATATTTGTATTTTCTATGTGTGTATTTGAATAATTTCATGTAATTTTTATTAAAATAATTTTGTATTTAAACAAACTATTTTGATTAAAAAAAACAGAAAACAGAAAATTTTTCATTTAACAGAAAATGTCAACTTCTACTGAATGTCTGTAAATTTGTATAGTTTGTTTTTGGAATGACTGAATTCTATAAACTTCAATTGATTCTTCATTTAAAAACAATCTCTACGTGTTAATTTTTTGAGTTTATGAATAAATTATAATCACTTCATATCAATGATTAAATTTTGACTCGATTGAATAATTTGTTTTGTGATTCTGTTCGCAAACGATTTTTGGTTATTTTATTTCTTAACATTTAATCAATTTGATTGATTCTTTGAAAAGAATCAATAAAAATCAAATTTTTTTCTCTGAATTTGATATTAATTGAATAAAGTAGAAAATTATTCAAACAATGAACAGAATTTTGCAAATTGATTCGTTAAAAATTGAATCAGATTAACAATTTAAACCAAGGAATCATGTGTTTAAATCAGGGACCGAAAATAACAGTTATTTTTAAAATTTAAAATCAAAAACTCAGGTGGATATAATTTGTCTATCAGATATTTGAATACAGCATATTGAAGCTGTTATGCTAAGGAATAATAAACTTAAAAGACTATAATAATTATTTTTAGACCGATATTTTTTTGGTCAAAAATAAAAGTTAAAATTTGACTTTTATTTTTTAAGTCAAAAATAAAAGTTAATATATGCCTTTTATTTTTTTAATAAAAAATATAAGTTAAAATTTGACTTTTATTTTTAAAGTCAAAAATTAAAGTTAAAATTTGACTTTTATTTTTTAAGTCAGAAATAAAAGTTAAAATTTGACTTTTGTTCCTACACTAACTTGTGACGCAGATACTTGATGAATAATACATACCATGTCCTTTAGAACGGGATATAAAAATTTGTTGTACTACAGAAAGGGTATCCTTTTTTTCATCTATTAAAAATGTTGTTGAAAAGCTTTTAGATCTATTATTAGAATTCCAATGAAAGAAATATCTTTTTTTTCTTTGGAGAAAAATGTAACCAAAATGAAACCATGTAACCAATTTTGGTTAGAAATAACCAAAACAACAACACTGATTGTCATCGATCTTATTTTTCTTATATTTCCATTATATTGTTATTATTATGGCATAATCAATTTTTTTTTCTGACTTAAAAAATAAAAGTCAAATTTTAACTTTTATTTTTGACTTTAAAAATAAAAGTCAAATTTTAACTTTTATTTTTGACCGAAATAATAAAAGTCAGATTTTAACTTTTATTTTTGACTTAAAAAATAAAAGTCAAATTTTAACTTTTATTTTTGACCGAAAAAATAAAAGTCAGATTTTAACTTTTATTTCCGACCGAAAGAATAAAAGTCAAAAAATAACTATTATATTTTGACTTTTTTGAAAAAAGTCTAACTGTTACGGTCCCTGGTTTAAATGTCTATTTTAAAATTTAAAAAAAAAATTAAAATTTGAATTTGTTAATATTTAAATCTTTAATGATGCTACAAAAATTTTAATTTTTAATCTTTAGCAAACAAACTCTTCGAAAAATCATTTTAGAAAAACGAAAAATTTTATTATTTAACAATATGTTAAGGATTTTTGGGTATTTCAACTTTGAAAATGGGAATATGAGAACAAACTTTTTTGGCAACACTACGGATACGCATGTATCAGTTATGATAAAATTGGTACCATAGTAATTTATGTGGTGCTATTGGAACCTCCTATGAACTATTTGGTACAAAGTATATTTGATAAAAGAAAATATTGAAAATTTGATTAATATTTTAATTAATTTGAATCCGGAATTTCAATCAAAAAGTTTATTAAAATTTTAATTAATTTGATGCTGGAATTTAAACTAAAAATTTGATTAAAACTTTAATTGAAAATGTTAAAGATTTTTAATTAAAAATTTAATTTCATATGTTTAAAAAAAATAATTAAAAAATTTCAAATAATTTTAACAAAAAAAAAATAATTGATACAACAAATTCTTTTGCATATCCAAATTCAATTAAATTTTTAATTGTATTAACAAATATTTTAATTGAAACTCGATTTTAGTTTTTTTCTGTGTATAGATTTATTTTTAAAAAATTTCCTTACAAAGTCCTGTTAAATTCTAGTTAATACGTAGTCAAGCTCAAGGTCTAAATGTAGAAAAAACAGCAAAAATTAAAAAAAAATACTTTTGTAAATTTTTTTTTACTGTCAATTTATTGTCAATAAAGATTTTGAAAAAAAAATACAACTTTCCATTTCAAAATCCTACAAACTGACATAATCATGTGATATCCATTGAATTTAACAAACTTTAAAACTTAAATCTTACCTTATGATACATCTTTTTTTTTTGTAAAAAAAACCAATACATACAAAAGTAATCATCTTACCTGCAAAGAAAGGAAGAGGAAGAACAAAAATTAGCATTAAAATTTATTGTTACTTATTCAAGACAACTCTATATAAAAATCTACTAAAAAACTATTGATCTTGATTAAATGACTTTTTGGTATTGCATAAAATTACCATTTCAAATTGGACAATGTTGGAGAAAATGAAATACAAAAGACGTAAGTAATTCTCATATTTAATGAACTGCAAAAAATTTACAATTTAAGGGAGGTGGTGAATACTCTTGAAAAAATAAAATTTACTTCAAAAATTTCAATAAAAAGAGTTTTATTTTTGCAAAATGCCTTCACACCAATGTAGAACAAAATATAAACTTTAAACTGTGAAAAAATTGTGTGCATAATATTAATGAATTTTTGCACAAAATCAATGAAGTTTTGCTGGAACACGTCTTTCGAAAATTTTCTTTAAATGAATGCAATTTTTTTTATAAAATTTTATGAAAATTTTCAAAATTTTAATTAAAGGTTTCAAACATTTCATTATGAACTAGTTTCATAAAATATATGAAGCTTTTTCATTAAATTTTTCATTTACTTTGAAGGACAAAAATGTATTACTTTACTGATAATATTCATTAAGGCTCTTTCTGTGTGGGGATTTGGTTGACAAAATTTAATTTTATTATTTTTTTAAAAAAAGTTCGTAATTTGAATTTTTGTTAAAACCAACAACCCCCCTTAGGTAAATTTACTTAACAAATGTATAAACAATGCGTATAATAAAAATATTTAAAATTTTAAACAAACATCCGTCGTTTTTATATTTTATTCTTTCAGAACAAAAAATATAAAAAAAGAGAAGCTGACATTTATAAAACTACGCATATATTAGATTAAGGAGTATGAAGATAATACTTAAGTAAAGGAATTAATTCACAAAAAAATATATACAATGAAATGTTTCATAAATATGTTTATGTAGAAGTGTTGTCCAAAGTTTTCAGCTTAAGACCGCGATATTGATCTTAAAAATCGCCAGAAATGCATAAAAAATGTCAGTGTTGCAGTGGCATCTTACACTGGGGGTCCTTTGTCTTCTTAAATTAATTAATTTAAGGAAATTGTTGCAAAAATACAAAATATCACAGTTACATTTTTTATTGTTATTATTGGAAAATGGAAAAATTTCATAAGTTTATTTTATGGCATTTTTATTTAGCTTAAACTTTCATTTACATATACAAATTTTACCTTTGATAAATACTCGTATAAAGTTTATTAGGATTAACGTCAATTATAGAAAAGCCATTATGACGTAATGTATAAAATGTGCTTGCAATGTTTTGTAGTCTGGAAACAAAATTATTACATAAAAGCGCAAAATCGAAATTTTTTACCTTTTTGGTGAATATTTTAAAATATATATTAAGTCACTTTAAGAGCAATATTTAAGACTGTTAAGATTAATATTTTTTCTTTAGACTAAGAAAATTAACTCGTTTGTTTTTAAATTATTTTTTTTTAAATATTGAAAATATGTTAAACGTTTTCAAACAAAAACTAAAGTTTTAGAAAAAAATTCTTTGCCTTAGATTATTTCTCAAAAAAATGAAAACTTTTACTCAAAAAAATATTTTATTAAAATTTTTAAAATTTATCTGAACTAATTTGCATTCAAATTTTCCTTAAAAAATAGTTCATCAGTTTCTAAAATCAAGCAAATTTTTTGTCTGAACTAATTTTAGAAAACAATTCTTCAAAATTAGTTAATTTCTAAAATTTAGTTAGTTTTACTACTTGCAAACAAAAAATGAACGAACACACATTAAGTTTAAGTACTTTCTTGTTTTAAGTTAGACACATTTTGTGAACTAAATGGAAGTAAATTATGTCAAAAAAAATTTTTTGTTTAAACTAAACTTAATTTTATTATATTTTAGTACGCAAATTTCTTTAAACTAAGATGTTTTTTTATAAAAAAAAATTATTAAGTTTTATTTAATATAATAGTTTTTTTTTCTAAAATCAAAAAATATTACTTAACTATTATATTACTTAAACTATTTCGTTTTTACCCAAACATAGGAATTTTTATTCATTGTAAGAAAATTTTTCTAAGTTAAAATAAAACTTGACTTAAATTTAGGAAAATTTTTAAACTTTTTTAAAGGAAATTTTGGATTAATTTTTAGTTCATGTCTTGTGTAGTAGTTTAAAATAAAAATTAATTAAATGTGGAAAAAATAATGAAAACAAGACAGTAGTGTTTAAATAGCATTTAAACCCAATTCGGAAACGTACGTCCAATCCTAACCAATTTCAATAGTGGTCGCCCACATATGCTAAATGTTACCGAAATATATTTTACTTCAGTTAAAATATAAAGTAAGGGCGGTGTGATGTAATCCCTGAGGGTGCACTCACCAAAAAAAGTCTATAATGCCAACTGAAAAATTTGTTGTTATTACGGGAAATTATGCTAATTTGAGCCCAGTAGTATTTTTTCCTTTAATATCGATCTTCTAAGATCTGCAAAAAATTTTACTAAACATTAGCGGAATGGAAATAGCAGGAAAGTTAATACTCGCTACTAAAAATTTTTAAAATTCTGCACAAAGTTTATTTCTTAACAGACATTTCTGATAAATTATAGTGAACTAAACTCAATGAATTGTAAAAAATACGTCAGTCTGGTAATATATGCAAAAAATTATCATATAGACAATCTGACAATTATACACTCACCAAAAAAATTCTGTAATGGCAACTGAAAATTTTGCTGTTATTACGGGAAATTCTGCTAATTTGAGCCCAGCGGTATTTTTTGCTAATCTTAGCAACACATGTCTGCTGACGTGTAGTACATTGAAATTAGTAGAAAAATTAGTAGACGCTACTAAATTTTAGTAGACTTTTTGTAAAGTGGAATTTAAAATCTGTTTGCTAAAATCAGCAAAAAAAATACTAAATATTATAAATATTAGTAAAAAGCTTTGAATTTATCAAAAATTTTGATTGTATTTTTTAAAAAACGAATTAATCATTTTGTTTTAATTTGGTAATTTATGTTTTGAAAAATATTTTGGTAATTTTTTTTTTACTTTTAAGGTTAAATTTTAAGTGTTTTTAGGGCGGATTTTTAGAACTAAAAAATCTTTTTAGTGCTATTTTAAGTGGATGTCCTCTTTTTAGACATGTGTCGGTATCTTCACTTCCGATCCCTTTTTTAATATATGTAACATTTAAAGGAAATTTAAGTTTGTAGGTAATATTTTTTGCTAATTTTGGCAAATCGGTTTTCAAAAATTTGTAAAATGATTTCTGAAATTAGCAACAAAAATTTTTAAAAATTCTGTAATTTGTAAAATGTAAATAGCAAAAAGATTTGCTAAATAATAATGTTTTACTAAAAATCAATACAAAAATAGTAGAGTGCGATTGCAAACCGTTTACAAATTGTTCTACTAACTTTTTTTTCTGAGTGTAACATAAGATAATTAATACAATTTAATGAAAAATTACTGATAACGCCTGTCAAAGAAAAAAGAGGCAGAAACAAGCTGGTCTGATTGAAAAGTAATAGTGTTTACAATTTTCAGAGAAAAAGGTTTATACTTCTTTTTAACCTCAAAAATCTTATATATAAAAAGAACAATAAACTTAAAAATAGAAAAAATTTTAATTTATCAAAAAGCTGCTTATCTCTTTTGAAACTGTATTATAAAAAATTTACAAATTTATTTTTTTTTTGTCGAGCAACAACATTTTTATATTCTATTTATTTTTTCATAAAATTTTTTTACACAAAATTAAAAATAGTTAAACATAAACGGATTTATCATTTTGTTTTAATTTGCTAATTTTTTAATTGAAAAACATTTTAAGTCAAATTTTTGGATATTAAGGCAGAATTTTAATTGTTTTAATGGCTGATTTTTGGAACAAAAAGTGCTATTTTAAGTGGATGTCCTATTTTTAGACATGAGTCGGTTGTTAATAGTATCTTCACTTCCGATCCCATTTTTCAATCTATGTCACATTTTAAGGCAATTTAAGTTTTAATTTTAGAAACAAAATTTCCACTTTTTAAAAATTAGTAATTATTTTTTTTAGTAATTTTTTTTGCTAATTTTACCAAATCAGTTTTTAAAAATTTGTAAAATGATTAGCAACAAAAATTTGTAAAATGTAAATAGCAACAAAATTTAGTAAATAATATTTTTTTACTAAAAATCTATACAAAAAAGGTAAATTGAGATTGAAAACCGTTTACAAATTTTTCTACAAACTTTTTTTTCTGAGTGTGTTTTAAAAGCGATGGACTGTTACACAGAACGTTACTCGATCCTCAGTGACGGCAAAATTAATTTGTAAATAAAGGGTGGTTAAATTTTAAGGGCCGATGTTAAATGTGAACCACACCTTAACGTCAAGTTTTTTTCTGCATTTCATTTGGCATTTCTCAATTTCAGACTAACTCAATTTGAACCATGGAAAGATACAATATCGAGCAACGCGTTAATGTTATTCAGGCTTATTATGAAAATGGGCGTTTAAATCAAAATGCACTTTGTGATTTTTTTGGTCAGCATAAACGACCAAATGTGTCCCAATCGGGATAATTGTGCACATATTTCTGCAAATCGGGTCTGTAGGAAATGAGAAACCACCTGTGCATGCTCGCCAAGTTCGTTCTGCGGAAAACAATGCTGTTGTTCGCGATAGTGTGGCAGAATAGCCGTCAACCTCGACTCGCCGTCGGTGTTCGCTATCGCGAGATCAAAACGGAATTCTTGAAGCCAGAAATTGAGGATATGGATGCGCACAATATGTGGTTTCAACAGGACGGTGCCACACAGCTAACGAAACAATGGCTCTTTTGCGCGACAAATTCAATGGCCGTGTTATATCACGTTGTGGCGATGTCAATTGTCTGCCAAGATCATGTGATTTGACACCGTTGGACTTCTTTCTTTGGGGTTATTTGAAAGAAAAGGTGTACATCGATAAGTCAGCAACAATTCAAGATCTAAAGTTTGAGATAATTCGGCACATTAACGGCATAGAACCTCAATTATGCCTCAGCGTCATCGAAAATTTGGACCATCGAATGGAGGTGTGCCGCCGACGGCGGCCATTTGTTCCATACATAATTGAACCATACCGTATTATCTTAATTAAAAGAAATGACAATAATTTCCTAAATAATTTGTGTTTTATTCAAAATCAACATCGGCCCTTAAAATTTAACCACCCTTTATAATATGTATGAGTTTTCTATCACTCATACATTTAGGAACGTCTTCTTTCGATGTTCCCATAGCAATTAACCCCACCGAAGTAAAATAACATGACAAAGCTATGAACTAAAAAGCTTCAACAATTTCATAAATGTCATACTACATAAAAATTCAGAACAAAATTGCAAGAACTTCCAAAGTTCAAACGTATTGCAAGTGTTTCTTAATTCAATTGAACTTTTCTCAACCCAAATTATAAAAAAAACGAATATGTAACAAAAATTCTTCCAATATACTAAAAAAAATCTCTATCTGTTTTGCGAATTTTTCCCGATCAAAAATTTTTTGTTCTTGTTAATAACAAAGAATGGAGATATATATTTTCGTGAAAAAATTTCGATTTCGAAAGAAAAAAATTTCACTTTATGTGAAGATTTCAAGTCAAAGATCAATTCCGTTCTGGCTGAAACTTTCCAAACATAGTTTTAACATCTACTCACAAATTTTCTACCCCTGCCCTAAGCGAATTTACCCCAAAGATCGAATTCTATACACGCTACTAAGCAATGTCATGCTTACCCAGTTAATGGATTCCTAGTTATGTTTTAAGATTTAATAAAACATGCAAAGAATTAATTCCTTTAAAATTTAATTTAAAAGCAATTTAATGTTCTTGTATAGAAAGAAAAAAAAACGTATTGACGCCTTGGTCTGATCATACAGGGTGGCGCAAAAAAAAACCTTCCGATGTTTTTTGGCAGTAATTTAAAAAAAAATGAAAAACTTTGATTCTTCTTGTGGATTATTTTTATTTGGTCTTTTAATTTTTTTCACATCAAGTCGAGAATATGATGTCATGTAAATGGCCGCCGCCACAGTTGATTGTCATTTGAGCCCTTTTTATGGCATTTTCCATCACTTTGGCCAAAACTTCCGGCGATAGGTCCTCACATTCTTGACGGATATTGTCTTTAAGAGCTGCAAGAGTCTGAGGCTTGTTGACATAAACCCGCGACTTCAAAAAGCCCCACAAAAAGAAGTCTGGAGCGGTCAAATCAGGCGATCTTGCTGGACAGTGCAAATCGCCAAAACGGGAGATTAGGCGCCCTTGAAATGCATCCTTCAGCATATCGGTTGTGGCACGTGCAGTGTGTGGCGTTGCACAGTCCTGTTGGAACCACATGTTTTCCAATCCCAATTCATCAAGTTGCGGCAAAAAGAACTCGTTGATCATTGCTCTGTAGCGCTCACCATTCACAGTAACCGTTTGGCCCGCGACGTCTTCGAAGAAAAAAGGTCCGATGACTCCTCCAGCGAAAACAGCACACCATACAGTGACTTTGAGCGGGTGTAATGGCTCTTCGTGGGTTACACGCGGATTTTCAGTGCCCCAGAAGCGTAAACTTTGCTTATTTACGTACCCGCTAAGATGGAAATGGGCCTCATCACGAAATTCACGTTGTGCCAAAGTCACCGACCGATTATTGCTCAAATAAATAGTCACCAATATTCCGCGTTCTGGAGCAGTGTAGCGTAACATTGTTTATTAACGTGTATTTCGCATGTGTTTACTACACAAATGTCAAAACAGAACTGACATTAAGGGCCAATCGCAAAATTTATAGCATTTTCTGATAGGAGGATTACTTTTTCGCCACCTTGTATACAGAAAAGGGTGAATTCACAAAAAAAACACACACATTAGAGTCAGAATATGCAGCAAAAAAAAGCGACGCCATAGAAGAAAAAAAAATTAACAACTCAAAAGAAAAGTCCAAAACCTGACAATCATATGTATACATCGATGTTGTTATTGTCTTCCTTTCTTTGCCGATTAAATAAAGTCAAAGACTTATTTAAACTGACATTAAAAACAAGATCAAAATGCAAAAATTAAGAGCTACATACGAACTAAAGGAAGAAAAAAACAATTTGAAATTTAAAATTAAGTTGAGACTAACATAAATTGGAAAACTTAAAGGCGGAGAAGAAGAAGAAGAGCAGCTTACTGAATGTTAAAGTAGCAGCAATAGAGTAGAGTATAACATCAGCAACAACAAGACATAGATGAAAAAGACGAAGCAGAGTTTTTGAGCTGTCACTAGTGCAGGTGTAAACTGTCAATAAATGAAGTAAATTGACCATTCAACTGTTAAGACTAAGCAATAAAGATGTCTATGATCATGCCATTGGACGACTATTGTAAAATTTATACAAACAGCAACAAACGGAGGAAGAATAGACAAAACTAAGAGCAATATCATCAGGTACAGAATAAAATAAAACAAAACAATAAGAAGGAGGAGTAGGATGTATCAAGTTTTAGTTGCTATTTCTAGCAGAAAAAAATTATATAGACAAGTTTAAGAGCTGGGTAAGCAGGTTAAAATTGGTATGAAATCAATGATAACGATGATGACGATGACGACGATGACGACGACGATCTGTACACACAAAACAGGCCCAACGGGACTTCTTTAAATTACTGACTCTACAAATTACCATAAGATATTCAAATGATGTTTTTTTTCTGTATTTTAAAAGTAGATTTCTATAGAAAGTTTTCCATGTAAATTTATCTGTTGACTGGCTTGTCTATCAAAGTTTTTTTTTAAGAACGGAAATCTAGATAATTTTCTGTTCAATTCAATAGTTTTTTTTTAGCTCTGGTCAAGTTTGAAATTGTGTTATTAATAAATGTTGATTTTTTATGATTTTCCTTAGAATTTGAAATAATTTAATTCCTGTTATACAACTAACCCATTTAAAATTAACATATTCAGTTGCATGACAGACAGAACTGACAATTATGATCAGTTTTGATGATAGGATGAGGAAATACAAATAAAACCGTATAACAAGATATTATTAACGTGTATTTTTAAATATTATTTGTCATTGAATGACAATGAAAATATTCAACAAACGTATGTCTATTGAAGAGCGTTGCCAACTTTAAAAAATCAAAGACACATCGCATCGTCCTTCTTCACATAACACTTAACCCTACCGAAGTGAAATAACATAACAGGGCTATGAACAAAAAAGAATCAAAAATTTCACCAACACTCCATCAGATGGCAGGCAACAAATGTTCTAAGATTAATCATCTCGCGCAATAACAGTGTTGCCATATTTGAAGCTCTTCGTCTATCACCACCTTTCATATTTCCGTTATTCCCTGTCCAAAGAGGGATTAGGAGATGCCTTGCGAATATAAACCAACTCGTTTCCCTTGAATCCAATTTTTTCTAGGACCCATGTCAAACTGTTTGCATGCCGACGGATTTGGTGAGGGAATTCAAAAAAGTCCCTTACATGATTTGATTGTAATGTATCACTTCAAGGTGGCAAGAATGTCGACAAAGTTGCTAATCGATGTTGGATCCACATCCCGATTGAATAGACCTTTGCCTGAAACACATCCGCTGTGAAGTTGCAGCATGAAAGTCGAATTGTTCAGTTTCATTCAAAAGGACTCTTTAAAAGTTGCTAACAGTATCATCAAACTGACCATGAAAATGGAGATCTCATCCCCCCGAAAAACAAAATATGCAGCCCAATTCTCCTTGGTCAGTATTCAAACCTTAAACGTACGCTGAAAATTCGTGATCGTTGGAATGTAGTCCGTACTGCCAAAAAGCCGTATACCACCAACTTCACGCAGTATGGTATTGAATCTTGAAGACTGTTATCTAAGTCATTATACGAGTGCGGTTCAAAAAGCTGGTGACTTTTTGAATTTCTCGCCCCTGAACTGAAAGTGCAAGACTGCTCGTGTCAACAACAGGCATCTGTCCGTTGACACCTGTCAAATTTTGAACTTGCTGTGTCTTATAGTTTGTGTTTGACAGCCATTAATAGCAGACAACCACGCGATTTGAGGAGAAATTTGAAAAAAGTGAATTCCGTGGGGTCATTAAGCATTAAATTTTCCGGAATAAGATCATCACTCAAACCAAGGCTAAGCTTGATAAATACTATGGGAACTCTGTACTATCAATTTCAATGGTAAAAAAGTGGACGCTCAGTTGAGGTCTCTACAATCGAAACAAATTAAAAAATTCCCGTTATGGTGATGCCCGATCGGATATTGAAAGTTCGAGAGATTGTGGAAACCATAGGCATCTCACATGGCTCAGTGGTTTCACTTTTGAATGTCCACTTGGGTATGAGAAACCATTCCGCAAGCTGGGTTCTGCGTTTGCTCACAATCGACCACAAACGTAACCGTGTGACAACTTTGTTTCCATGGCAAAAACACATAAATTAGGCTTCGAATTGCTCCTTCTTCCACCCTATTCTCCGGATTTAGCCCCGAGTCATAATCTTTTTTTTTTTGTTTTTTTTTTTTTTTGGAAATAGGAGCAACACTCAGGAAATTCTTTCTATTAAATAATGTGTAGAGAAAAGATGAAATGTGGTGAAAGATGAAAGCCTTCAAATATGGCAACACCGTTATTGCGCGAGATGACAATTCTTAGAATAGTTGTTGCCCGCCATCTGATGAAGAGTTGGTGGAATTGTTGAAGCTTTTTAGTTATGTTTTTTTACTTCGGTGGGGTTAAGTGCTATGGGAACACTGGAGAAGGACGTTGCGATATGTATGAGGGATAAAAACTCATATTATTTTTCTTAATTAAATTTGCCATCGCTGGGGATCGAACCCAGACAGTTAAATAATGTAAATAACCACACAAGTACTGACTCCATGAAATCGCCAGCCGTTTAAAAAAGTTGTTCACTGATAAGCAGTAAAATTTTATTTTCGTCTTTTGCCTCCGTTTCTTCCAGTGATATAAAGATTTCTTGACTATAAAGTTAGAAGGAAGAGAAGTAATAACTTCACTTTGTGAACTGCTCTTTGTAACACCTTCATTAATGCACAATCTCCAATATTCCGGCAGATTACCTGTATTTCACCCCTCGAAAAGGTAATATTAGGATCAGATCCCTTACATAATGCATGGAATTAATTCTACATAAAAACCTCTTATATTTAAGGGAAACTAGCTTACAGAAACCTCGTTCAATTCTGATGAAATATTTCAAACGAAAGACTTTATATATTAAGTACTTATCTGAATCTTGCTTTAGAAATATATTCGACTCGGTTGTTGTAACCAAATTTTTCCCGAAAATCTGGTCAGACGATAGTAAATTGGCACTAACTCCGGAGGACGAGGGGCAAATGCTATAAACTCATCACTTGTGAGACCAAGAGACTCACGTAGTCGGAATACGATTTGGGGCGTACTAAATCTTTCCTCGGTAGGAGTGGGACAGATGTTTCGACACTAACAACTGTGCTGAGTGGTGACTGGTTGGTAGGAAAAAAAAAACACGGTCGGCTACGCAATGTACAATGCAGTATCTGTGACCTACTAGGTGAGGAGGAACTTTGGGCGATCATGTAGTGGACGGCCTGTCTGTGATATCGGACGTATGATTAGATAATCTTATCCGTTATCTCGATTTTTTGAGTTGCGTCTAGTTCTCTGGATATTAACTCCCTACGGATGATGAGATCTTTCAAAATGAAGTCGCTTTTTGACTCAACTTGACGTTTACGAGAACGTTAGCTGTCACTAGAACAAAACAACCAACCAATCAAATTGGTTGTGAGAATATAATAGTGTCATTAAATACACAATGCGATTGATTACTCCCAGGGCTGGTTATAAATTAATTCCTCAAAACAATTTAAATTTCCATACAAAAATATTTGCATTTTCTATAAACCAGACAAAGACAATTTTATTGTGAACTCTAAAACGACCTTGCAAGGTCTAATTTGAAAATCAAATTTGTTTATCAGTAAAAAAAAAACAGTGCAATTAAATGTAATAACTCAAGTAAACTTTCAAAATCACAGACACATGTTGTATAAATATGCATAATTTTCAATATCTAAATATGTTAATATATAGAAATGGATTAAGGTTTACACTCAAGAAAAAAAAAGTTCACAAAACTGTCAACAAAAACAAAAAAATTGCTTGCAAATATAATTAGCCACCAGAGGAGGAATTTTCGGCGAATTTAAACATTTACATTTTAGGCAAAATTTCAATTAATTTAAAAAAAAAACAAATCCCTAATACCATAGTGGAAAATCTTTTAGTGAATTCACCACTCGTACAATTATAAAACATACACTCTTAAAAAAAGCTTCATCACGTTAACTTATTTATGTTATTTGCAAACTCAAGAGAGACGTGCTCTTACAGGAATACCAGAATCAATAAAAAGTTACTAGCACTTTGGAGACAAATTGAAGCCTTTGCATCAAAGACATTTCAAGAAACATGAAAGTCTGGAAGATGCTTACAGGAAGAATTAAAATAAGATCAAATATAAGAATACACCAAATCGTAACCCAGAAGGAGCAGCAACACCAAGAATAAGAGCCAGAAAGTTACTATACCATTTAATGAATGTATATTGATGGATAAGGAATTTTACTTAAACGCTAAATTTTTCGAGCCTGTTGGCCACAACTTTTATGTTGTAAATTAAACGAGTTAATGCATCCAACAAACACGAGTTCAAAAAGGCTTGAATAACCGCAATTTCCAAATGCGTTAAGAGGTGCAAAGCGAACATTAGGATTTACAAAAAGTTGTTTTGCCATTTTGCCCTGATTTGGATTATTTACTAATCATCAGACACACCTCAACACATTCAGAAACAATTTGGTCAGTTGCCAGCAGTCGTGAACTTGACCAGAAGACAACCCTAGGCGAGCCACCTAGGCCGCTTCCGGGTCCTGCGAACAGTCCCTAAATACACTTTGACCTGATTTAGTGAACAAAGTATGCCCAGGTCACATCCTTCCGGAGTCCCTCGAAAAATCCGGCGAGGTCCTTGAACCCAGTTTTACGAAGAAAGTAGACGTCCTAGGTTACTGTCCCTTCGAAATCCTGTGAACATCCTTCAAGATCTTGAAACCCTGTTTTGACGCAGGAAGTGGGTCACAGGTCCCTGTGCTCCCTTGAAAGCAGCCCAACAGAGGAAACGTGTCGTCTAAGGCACCCGTGTAATACGATTTTATCAGAAAACATCTCATTACGTTTGATTCGGAACATATTTGAGATTTTGTTAGATTAGATAAAATCTAGACAAGACAACGAATGGAAAAGGACCTATCCCAGTCACGTGACCGGTTCATTCTTCATTTTTTACGAAAAGGGCCGGTCACTTAAACATGGACTTGTCCTAGGAGAATGTCAATTGCCCACTTTGACATGTCAATGGACTGGTCTAAAAGTACATGTCACACGTCTAACCCCAAAGAACATATCACAGCACTCATACTTCTAAACTCATCACGTGATAGAGGCTTTCAAACCGAGCATGTGGCAAGTTTTTTGAGAACCGGTGCTGATTTTACTTAACGAGACTAGTACTTTCAGACCCAATACGTGATAGAGACTTTTTATACCGATAACGTGATAGGTACTTTAGAAACCGATCCTGTTTTCACCTACCACGGGACTGGTACTTTCAGATCCATCGTGTGATATATCCTTTTAAACCGTTCACGTGGTAGGTACTTAAGGAAGAGATCCTTTATTCACCTATCTCGTTATATTTATCTTCAGAACCGGTGCTGTTTTCACCTATCACGAGACATTTCCCAATTCCCAACTGACCCCTTTTTTCCCGCAGGGTCTTTTAACAAAATTTTTAAACGGCTCAAATGGCTAAGGTCTGATACTAAGACATTACGTTATTAAGCATTTCCTTTCAGATATGAACACATCTGGCATCAGATATGATCCTATGTTACGTGATCTGCCCATATTTGGCTATAAAAATTACCAAATTTCCCAGATCCCTTTAAATATGAGCAGTTCTGACACTAGATCTGATCAGATCTAGCCATAACATGTATAACATATGCCATATCTTATCACAGGATACGCCAACTTCTACGTTGGTATTTGAATATTAAATAACTTTAAAAAAAAATTCGATTATCATGTGTCATATTTTTATTAAATTTAGTAATTTTCAATTGATTTGAACTACTTTTTGTATACAACATCAATCAAATTGCAGCCTCTGTTGGCCACAGCAAAATGTGCTCTTTTTGCTGCATTTTCCATATCTTTTTCCAGCATTTCGGGCGGTAATTTCTACACGATTGCTTCGCTTAAATCAGTCAATGGTCTGAAGCTTTTTGGCGTACACTTTGTTTTTCAAATAACCCCACAAAAATAAGTCAGGAGGGGTTAGATCTGGAGATGGCCAGTCAATCCCATACTGCAAATCTAACAATGCAATTTTTGCAATGTCACATATCCCTACCATGTCATGTTTAGGGAGTTTTTGTTGCAGAATCTGCATTGTTTGAGTTGCAGTGTGGCATAGTGCACCATCTTATTAAAACCAATAACTGTTCAGACCTTTTTCACTCATTTTCAAACAGACATAATGAACCAACATTCATTGATATCGTTTCTCATCGACAGTTTCGCCTTGTCTGTGAAAAAAAAATGGCCCAATGATCATTTTGGCACAAATGATGGTCCAAATGATTACTTTATCGTCATGCATTGGTATTTTCTCGATCTTGTGTGGATTCTCCGTTCCTGCGTCAAGCTTGCTTGATAATGCTGCCACAGAGTGTGAGATGAGCCGCGTGGGTCCTCACGTTGGGTAAACACAATTGAACGACTATTTTCAATGTACAGCGTGACTATTTGGGCGCGTTGTTTTTAAAATCAAATAGCACTACGCACTGCAACCACCATAGCTCTTTTGTGTTGCCTAGAGCTCCCCTAAAGGTTTAAGCTACCGATAAAGCCAACATAAGAATCCTGCTAGGTAAAATATTCCAAATGTTGGAAGGCGACACGATAGGGTCACCCAAAAACCAAACACAAAACTTAGAAAATTCGCTGAGAACATGCTTCGACGTTTTTGATTTCAACTAACAAAATCTACACGCATCAGTGTCAGATTTACCCTTCTTTATTATCATAGATCACAGTGTTTAGTTAAGTAGCCCGTGAATATCCTTAAGTCCATTTTTCCAAGTGCCAAGAGTCGACCTAACCCCTCAGCTGGGCAAAAAAATAAATCTCTTAGCCTGGCGTTGTCCACAAGAATTTTTCCAATAATTAGAAAATTAAAAAATATGTATTCTTAAATCAATCGGTTGACAAATGTCAAAAGTTATTAAATGATGCAATACCGACATAAAATATGGCGCACCCGGTATGATTGGATCTGGCATTATCTGAGCAAATGTTATCTTTTTTACACGGATAGTTGGCACTCATTAATAATTTTCCATCGATATTACTATGGAAATTTTTCTGCCGAGATTCGAGTGAACCGTCCACTAGAGTCCGAGTCTAAATTCGGAGTTCTCGCTTATCTAATAGAGCACATCCGTTTGTAGTCGACTGTCCAATGGATCGCACAACTTATTACATAGATTACCCGTTTATTCGTCGTACAAGTCGTATGTGGAATAAACTCTCCACAGATGTCGTCCCTGATACCTACAGTATAAAGAAATTCAAGTAAATGTCTACAAATACTACTCCCTACTTCCTCTTCCCATAACCTATTTTCCCAATTCCAACAATAAGCACTGCATTGGTAATGTATCCCCAAAGTGTTGGTCCGTCGTATAAAAAATCTAAGAAGGAAAATCTAAAATTGACACAAAATTAGAGTGTGAAGTTGGCAGCAAGTGAACTACAACCAACCACAGTGTTTTTTTTTTCTTTTTTTCTCTTTCTCTTTTTTTCTCTCTTTCTCTCTTTTTTATTTTTTTTTAATATTTTTTAAGTGATTTTTTTAAGTGATCAAACGCTACTCACTTTTATTTTAAAAGGCTTTTAAAAAAACATTTCGGGACATCCCTTGTGATGAAACAACTTCATTAAACAATAATAGATTAAGCTTTTTTTTAAGTGTATAACAAACGTTTGCGAATTGTATCAGTCCAATAAAAAGTAATTTTAAGTAAGCTTAAAAAAAAAAACTTTACACTCACAAAAAATATTGAAACAAATTCATAGCTTTTGCATTTAATTCCATTTAACGTTTAGATTTATTATAATTTTTGTTTTTAATTTCATTTAAACTGATTAAATTTCAAAAACAAATTCTCTAGACTAGCAATCGGAGTGCCAGGGTAATAAATTGTTTATACTTTTTAGGTGTTAATCAAATTAATTAAATGTGCAAAGTACGTTCGTAATAAATTTTTAATATTTCAAAAATATAATAATGACAACAACATTTTGTAATAAATAAAAATATTTATTTAGTGTTTTTTTTTTTATTATTATTATACTTCATAATCATATTGTCCTCATTTTAAGTATTTCTTATTATTTTTCATAATTTTTGCCTTTTTTTCTTTGCCAATCTTATCAATTAAAAGTAAAAAAAAAAATAAATATATGATCGATCGGTTTATATGTAGTCTTTTTTTTTTTAATTGTGTTGTTTTTCAAAAGATTATTTAAAACGTAAAACTGACGTAAATTATTGACAAAACAATAGATACTTAGCAATACAAATAAAATTCTAGTAACACTTTAGGTACTTAAGTACCTATTACTACTTCTGACGAATTGTAACTATGATTAGAATATTTTTAAAGACTGAAATACACAACTTTCCATATAAATAAATTCAAAAAATTAAAATTTGATTTGTCAATATTGTCTTCATGTCTTTTGCACCGTATCGCTTTAGCTAATAACTGGGACTTTTTAAAGTTAATTGAAGTTGGCAACACTAGTTGTTATCGATAAGTCAATAAAGTGTAAGCAACAGAGAACTGCAAATGCTGATTGCAAAACGTTCATACACAATCAACACAAGAATAAATATGTGTTTGCGTTCAAACGTTGAATATACTCCAACACACATATTTGTTGATGATTTTAAATCAATTAAACGACGTGCAAATTGTTGTCACTGATTTATAATCATCGGTCGGTTTTTATACCATTGATTTTATTCTGTTCGTTTGAGTCAACAATAATTATTTTGATGTAGAATAAATCAGAAAAAGCAATAAATAACGCGTATGTGTGTATTCATAATTAAAACAAAATAGTTTCTTATCTATAAAACACATTACATAAATTATTGTTCATTGTGAATTTTTTTTTTAATTTAGGTCGATAACTCAGGCTCTCCCAATCCGGTTAAAGTTAAATATTGTCTAATTTTCCAATCAAAATAGATTAAAAAAAAATTTAGACAATATTTAAATGTTTCCGGATTAGGCAAGCCTGAGGTATCGATCTAAATTTTTTTTCCAAAAAAATATTTTTAATTCACAAAGAAGAATATTTTTAGTATTGTATAAGTAATAAAAAAATTCGAAAAAAGCGGATTTAAGTCCCACCCTAATGAACACAATATCATTTATGAAATGTGTTTCTATTTTGTTTTAATCAAGAATACACACATGCGTTATTTGTTGTTTTTACTGATTTATTCAACGCTGACTTTTTGTTGAGTGATTAAATTTGCAGTAAACATAATCGACAGATGATTCACACTGATTCCAATTACGCGTTCAGTAACATGATGCTGATTTTATTATACAATGAATTTTGTTGAATTATTAAATGTGAACAAGAAAAAAGATGATTTTGCAGTTCTCTGGTAAGCAATGTAACACAGAAAAAAATTATTGCCAAAAAAATTTTAATTTAATTTTAAGATTTTTTGTTTTTTTTCAATCAAAAGTTTAGTCATACCAATTAAATTTTTAATTGATAAAGAACTTGGTGTGAAAAATATTTTAGTCTACAATAAACACTAACATATGGACAACATATACTAAAAGTCATATTATTTCCATTTAAAAAAAAAATATGCCAAATTGCATCTCAAATCCCTAAACAAAAGAAATGATGATTAAAAATATTTTTAATATTAAGCGTATTTACAAAAGCGTTAATTTGATTGATTCTATGAAAAGAATCAACAAAAATCAAATTGTTTCTCTTAATTTGATATTAATTGGATAAAGTAGAAAATTATTCAAATAATGAACAGAATTTTTCGAATCGATTCGTTGAAAATAGTATCAGATTTAAAAATTAAATTAAAGAATCATGTTTTTAAAGGTATATTTTAAAATTTGAAAAAATTGTTCAAATTTGGATTTGTTAAAATTTAAATTCTTTTATGAGTCCACCCTGTTTTCTAAATCGAATATTTATTTTTAATTTTTAGCAAATAAAATCTGCGGAAAATCATTTAGGAAATAAGGAAAATTTGATTTTTTAAGAATTCGTAAAGGATCTTTGGGAAATAAAAATGGGAGTATGGCAACACTGCGGATACACATGCACCACTTATGATAAAGTTGGTACCATAGTATTTTTTGCGGTGCTATTGGAACCTCAAAAGTACTATGGTACTCCTAGGAACTATTTAGTACAAAGTATTAAGAAATTTTCAGGCGTTGATGAAGCATAACAGGTGAATTGAGAAGTCCCCGGCCTGACACATATATGGCGCTACTAGACTTAAATCGATAAGATTTTTAGTTAGCCCTAACCTTCAAAAGACACGCTGTCAGATCATTAGTTTGTGAATTTTAGCATTTTGAGTGAAGCAATTTTTGTTATTGTGAAAAAAATGGATAAAAAGGAATTTCGCGTGTTGATAAAATATTGCTTTTTGAAGGGAAAAAATACAGTTGAAGCAAAAATTTTGCTTGATGACGAGTTTGCGGGCACTGCCCCAGGAAGATCAACAATCAAGGATTGGTATGCTAAGTTTAGGCGTGGTGAAATGAGCACCGAAGACGGTGAACTCAGTGGACGCCCAAAAGAGGTTGTTACACTCAGAAAAAAAAGTTAGTAGAAAAATTTGTAAACGGTTTTCAATCCCACTCTACTATTTTTGTACTGATTTTTAGTAAAAAATTATTATTTAGCAAATCTTTTTGCTATTTACATTTTACTAATTACAGAATTTTTACAGAATATTTACAAATTTTTGTTTCTAATTTCAGAAATCATTTTACAAATTTTTGAAAACCGATTTGCTAAAATTAGCAAAAAATTTTACTAATTTTAAAAGAGTGGATGTTGAAGGAAATGTTATTTCTAATTAAAACTTACACCTACAAACTTAAATTTCCTTAAAATGTTACATATATTTAAAAAGGGATCGGAAGTGAAGATACCGACTCATGTCTAATAAGAGGACATCCACTTAAAATAGCACTAAAAAGGTTTTTTACACTCAGAAAAAAAGTTAGTAGAAAATTTTGTAAACACTTTTCAATCCCACTTTACTATTTTTGTACTGATTTTTAATAAAAAAAAAATTATTTAGCAAATCTTTTTGCTATTTATATTTTACAAATTATAGAGTTTTTACAGAATATTTACAAATTTTTGTTGCTAATTTCAGAAATCATTTTACAAATCTTTTAAAACCGATTTGCTAAAATTAGCAAAAAATTTTACTAATTTAAAAAACTTAAATTGCCTTAAAATGTTACATAGATTAAAAAAGGGATCAGAAGTCAATATACCGAATCATGTTTGAAAATTAAAAATATAAATATTTTTTGAAAAAAAAATAAATAAAATAAAAAAAATTTGATGCTCGATAAAAAAAAATAAATTTAAAATTTTGTACTAATATTTAGTATTTCTTTTTTGCTGATTTTGGCAAACAGATTTTTAATTACTCTTTACAAAAAGTATACTAAAATTTAGTACCGGCTACTAATTTTTCTACTAATTTCATTTCAGATTAGCATAAAAAACCGCTGGGCTCAAATTAGCAAAATTTCCCGTAATAACAGCAAAATTTTCAGTTGCCATTACAGACTTTTTTGGTGAGTGTACGGACGAAAACATCAAATAAATCCACAAAATGATTTCGAATGACAGTAAATTGAAATTGAATGAAATAGCAGGTACTCTAAAGATATCATCTGAACGTGTACATCATATCATTCACGAATATTTGGGTATGAGAAAGCTCTGTGCAAAGTGGGTGCCGCGCGAGCTCACTTTTGACCAAAAACAAATCAGTGAAAACGATGGCGGAAATCCATGAATTGGACTTCAAATTGCTTCCGCATCCACCGTATTCTCCAGATCTGGCCCCCAGCGACTATTTCCTGTTCTCAGATCTCAAAAGAATGCTCGCAGGGAAGAAATTTTCTTCGAATAAAAAGGTTATCGCTGAAACTGAGGCCTATTTTGAAGCAAAGGACAAATCGTATTACAAAAATGGTATCGAAAAGTTGAAGGGTCGCTATAATAAGTGTATCACCCTTGAAGGGAACTATGTTGAGTAAAAAACGAATTTTGCCAAAAAAAAATGTGTTTTAGAATGGTAGGCAAAAAAAAAATTTTTGAAAATTTTAATTGATTTGAATCTGGAATTTCAAACAAAAATTTTATTCAAATTTTAATTGATTTGATGCTGGAATTTCAATTAAAAATTTGATTAAAATTTTAATTGATTTTTAGTTAGCAGTTTAATTAAAGTTTTAATTGATATAATTAAAACTTTAGTTGAAGATTTTTGATTAAAAATTAAATTGATATGATTAAAATAATTGAAAAATTTTAATTTATTTTTTACAAAAAAAAAATTCTTAATATAACAAATTCAATTAAATTCAATTAATTTTTTAATGTAGTCACAAACATTTTAATCGTTTTTAGTTTTTTCTGTGTAGTTAACAACAATTTTGCATTAAAATTTCAATAATTTATGGCTGATTTTTTTTCTTACAAATTATCAGTTTTGTTTTTTCTAAACTGACGCCACCTTCTTCGCAAAAATAGGTCAAGGTTTGTTATATATAAAATATAAAACATAATCTGAACAATATGA
This sequence comes from Eustalomyia histrio, assembly GCA_949748255.1. Taxonomy (NCBI): domain Eukaryota; kingdom Metazoa; phylum Arthropoda; class Insecta; order Diptera; family Anthomyiidae; genus Eustalomyia; species Eustalomyia histrio. The sequence continues at coordinate 57,460,741 of OX456526.1, read as the reverse complement.
AAATATTTATTTAGTAAAGGGTGATTTTTTTTTGCTATTTGATTTCATAGTGTCAATTTTTTCAGTGCGAAGAAAATAGATTCGTGAAATGTAAAAAAAAAGTTCGTGCTGTGTAAGAAATGTGTTTCACTTTATTGGACATTAATCCACCAACCGGTATGTGAAGAGTGCGTACCGATGAGAATGTTGCTGCCGTATCAGCCTGTATCGATGAAGATCGCGATATGTCAAATCGTGGCCGTTGTTCAACAATAAGGCTTGTGTTATTCGACCACCTGAAAGATTTTACGTAAGAATCTTGGTACGAAACCATACAAAATACAGCTGTTGCAAGAACTGAAGCCAGGTGATGAACCACAACGCCGTTAGTTTTTGTCTTAGGAAAGTTAAATGAAGATCCAATTTTCTATCGAAAAATTGTCTTCAGCGACTAAGCCCATTTTTGGCTCAATGAGTACGTCAACAAACAGAATTGCCGAACTTGGTGTGACAAGCAGCCAGAGGCAGTTCAAGAGCTGCCAATGCACCCTGAAAGATGCACTGTTTTGAGCGAATTGTGGGCCGCCAACGTTACAGTTAATGGAGCAAGTTACCGTACAATGATAACCGCTTTTTTTTACCCAAAATGGAAGAATTGGACTTGGTTGCCATGTGGTTTCAACAAGACGGTGCCACATGTCACGCGCAAGCGATATCATGAACCTATTGAGAGGCTAGTTTAGTGAACAAATAATCTCACGTTTTGGAGCAGTTCATTGGCCGCCAATATCATGCAATTTGACCCCACTAGACTATTTTTTGTGGGGATACGTGATGTCTCTTGTGTACAGGGACAAGTTAGCCACAATTCCAGCCCTGGAAGACAACATTGCAGCTGCCATTTGTGAAATACCGGCCGGAATGCTGGAAAAAGAATGTCAAAATTTGAGCCCACGGATTGACCACCCACGGCGTAGCCGCTGGCAATAATTATCTAATGGCAGGCATTCATTTATCGTCCCAAATAAATATTTCATTCACTTTTGCAAATTTAAAATTTTTTCTTTCAATTTTCAAAACCCAAACGGATAAAAAATCACCCTTTTACAATAAACACCTACTTATATGTTATAAGTTCAATGTACATACACCAGCAACTTCTGAAAAGTGTTTACACTACATATAACAAGATTTAAAACATACAACAACATATCAACATAGTTGACAAACTGCATAGAGGCTCATACATATTCATAACATAAAAACTAAACAAAAGCTAAAAAAAACTTCATACAGGTACTTATGTCAACTTAGAAAAACTGCACAAAAATAGTTAAATGCAAACAAAAGGTATTTAGTAATTTTTTGTTTTAAAGAAAAGCAACACTCAGGAAATTCTTCCTACTAATTAGTGTGTTGCTTTCTATTGAAAGAGTCTAAAGGAGATATGAAAGGTGGTGAAAGATGAAGGGCTTCTGATATGGCAACACTGTATTTGAGCGAGATGATAATTCTTAGAACAGTTTTTGCCCGCCATCTGATGTAGAGTTGGCGACATTTTTTAAGCTTTTTAGTTCATGGCTCGGAGAAGGATGGTGCGATATGTATGAATTATAGAAAACTCATACAAATTTTTTAAATTAATATTGCCGTTGCTGTGAAATGAACCCGCAACGTTCTGTGTAAAAGTCCAACGCTCTAACCACCACGCCACAATTGCTTGATTAAAAAGCTTTCTCTTTCTCTCTAATACATTTTTATATTTTGCTATTTTTTCCACTACACAATCAAACTTATTTGTACAGATCGGTTAACTATTTAACATGACAAATGTTCTTATCATTAATTTGTTCACATCTCTAATTACACTGTAGAACAAAAGCAAACTTTTAATATATCTAGAGATTTCTTTTGTATGGTGATTTATAGTGAAATTTTACGTAAGACAATTTTTTCATACAAACCCTGCGGGAAAAAAAGGGGTCAGTTGGGAATTGGAATCTGCCCTGGGATAGATGAAAACTGAACCGGTTCCGAAAAAACTTAACACGAGATAGGTGAAAAGAGCACCGGTTCCTAAAGTACCTATCACGTGACCGGTTTAAAAGTCACGACTTGTCCTTTTAGACCAGTCCTGTGACATGTCACAGAGGGCAATTGACCCCCTCCTAGGCCAAGCCCATGTTGAAGTGATCGGTTCCGTGACCGGTCCCTATCACAATGAACCGGTTATGTGACGGGTCCCGGGATAGGTTCTATCCCGTAAAATACGGATTTGTTGGACTTTTTAGCGCCAACACTGAATAAGTACGAAATTAACTTTTAAACACATTTTAATTTTTGACTTATTTCTCGCGTTCAAGTTGAATTTTGAGCTTTGGTGTAGTCAAAAACTTATAGTAGAATTTTATAACAAATACACTCACAATACATTTTCCGTTACCGAATGTAGTTTATTTAAAAAGTAATACATTGTTTTTAAACGAAGATTCAATTGAAATTCATAGAAATATATTTTTTAACTATTTGAATCAGTTATTCAAAAAAACAAACTATAAAAATTTACAGACTGCCAGAAGGAGTTGATATTTTTTGTTTAATGTAAAATTTTATGTTTTCTGTTCCTAAAAAAATTCATATAATTCCTTTTTGTTCAATTTGAGAAACAAACCACAAAAATCGTTTTTTTTTTCTACTTTTTGTCAGTTAAAAATTGATAGCTATTTTTAACGACTTTTACTATTTTTGTCGATTATTAAACAATGATTGAAAATTAACAACAAAATGGGCTGAATATAAGGAAAAATCAGTAGTCATCTTTTTGATTGTATTTTCGATTAATTTAATATGTATTTTAGATTATTTTTAATGAAATAATATTGTGAGTGTATTTTTGTGGAACATTTAAACCCTTTTAATTTTGCCGTTATTAACTTTGCTAATTTGAGCCCAGCAGTATTTTTTGCTAATCTTAGCAACACATGTCTGCTAACGTGTAGTGCAATGAAATTAGTAAAACAAATTAGTAACCCTCTACTAAATTTTAGTAAACTTTTTGTAAAGTTAAATTTAAAATCGGTTTGCTAAAATCAGCAAGAAAAAAAATTACTAAATATTATTAATATTAGTACAAAATTTCAAAATTTATTTTTTTATCGAGCATTAAAATTTTTTTATTTTATTTATTTTTCAAAAAATATTTTAGACAAAATTAAAAAAAAAAATAAAAGTTTTGAAAGTTGCAAAAACATAAACGAATTTATCATTTTGTTTTCGTTTGGTAATTTCTGTTTTGAAAAATATTTTAGTAAATTTTTTTACTTTTAAGGTCAAATTTTAATTGTTTTTAGGGCTGATTTTTAGAACTAAAAAAACTTTTTTGTGCTATTTTAAGTGGATGTCCTATTTTTAGACATGAGTTGGTATCTTTATTTCCAATCAGTCCTTTTAATCCATGTAACCTTTTTAATGCAATTTAAGTTTGTAGGTTTAAGTTTTAATTAGAAATAACATTTCCTTCAATATCCACTTTTTTCAAAATTAGTAAATTTTTTTGTTAATTTTAAAAAATCGGTTTTCAAACTTTAACCCTCCCTAAACTAAAATTCAGGATTCTTACAGAATCCTTTGGCGAAATTTTGTTATTTTTGTGTTGTACAGTGTTATCAACAAATTGGAAAAAAGTATTAAAAAAAATTAAATTATTATAAGTTTAAAAAATTTTAATAAAAAAATAAGTTCTAACTAAAATCAGTATATTAATATTGAAGTGTTAAATATTTTTTTTTGAAATAACTCTACTTTGTATTTTAAACAATTAACATTTCAATCAATTGCTACAGCGAAGAGTCACTCCATAATTGTGAACACAGCTTTAGGCTACAGTTTTTGAAATTTATAAATTTTCACTAGAAAACATAAAATTATTTACTACAATTTCAACTAACAAATTTTGCGTGTGCAAAGTATGGTTTTAAAGCGAAAAAGTCATCATCAAAATTTCATAAAATTAAAAAAAAAAACCTAATTGTTTTAAAATTAAACCAAAATACAAAAAGTTTATAAAAAACCTTTTTTTTTCAAATGAATTTTTTTTTCTTATTTTTTATTTAGTACGCAATTATGGAGAATACACAGAAAAAGAATGTAATATATTTTCTGGTCAGCTACATCCTTCATCAACATTCTTCTTGAAAGTGTTAATTTTTAATATCTATATTTAACTCACAAATCAGTCGATTTTTTTTATTGAGTTTAGATGAAATTTATTTATTATCTTGTTTTTTCACATTTTTATTTAAAAAAAAATTCTATGAACTCGAGCCAGACTAAAAGTACATTTTTATACATATAATTATTTAAAAGATCAACTATAAAAATAAAAAACTTCACTGTTTACAAAAATATTTCGTTATAAATTAATAAAAAAAAAACATTAAATTAAAAAACATTAAATTCTCTTCCTTAAAAATAAATATTTACAAATAGCAGAAAAAGCTACTAAAAATTTGTTAAAAATAGCCCTAAACTGCTAAAATTACAAAATTTGTTTATTTGTTTGTTTAATATTTGTAAGAAAATAAAATTGTTAAATATGCAAAATTTAGTTAATTAAAAATGTCAATTTACTCAGCATAAAATTTTTCTGAATATTTGTATATAAAAAACAGCATAAGACAACTGTTAAATCTACAAAATTTTAGTAACATTTAAAATAAATTCAGTTGAATGGAATTGAAGTTAAAATTAACAGAAGTATAGGGTCCGCCAAATAACTTTTTTTTTCTGAAAATGTTTTATAGCATTTTCAGAAAAAAAAACTACTGAATATTTTCTCAAATTTCTTTTTTTATTTGAAAGTAAAATCCTTCCGGTTAATAATGGAAAATAATTTCATTCAAATGGCTGCCTCGGCTGGCCATGCAGTAGCCTACACGATCGGTCCAATTTTTAAGCACATTATCGATTGTGTGCAGCTGTATTTCACCAATGGCTTCACGAATATTGTCCTTTAAAGCGTCAATTGTCTCTGGCTTGTCGGCGTAACACTTATCTTTGACGGCACTCCACAAATAATAGTCCAACGGTGTCATATCGCAGCTCCGAGGTGGCGAAACGACATCAGCTCTGCGGCTGATAATGCGATCTTCAAAAATAGGGCGCAAAACATCGAGCGTAGCTTTGGCTGTGTGGCACGTAGCGCCGTCCTCTCGAAACCAAATTTTGCCAATATCCTCCTCTTCAATTTCGCCTTGCTCATTTTCGAAGAAAAATGCCCCATTATGCCCATGGACCAAAATCCGCACCAAACAGTGACTCGTTTTGGGTGCATCGGCTTTTCAATGTATGCGTGCGGGGTTTCTGTGCCCCAAATGCGATAATTTTGCTTGTTTGCATACCCGCTAAGATCAAAATGAGCTTCATCTGAAAAGATGACGTTGAAAAGATGACATTCTGCAACATTAACATGATTTTCAAAGTAATGTCGAAATATTTCCCAGCGTTGTTCAAGCGTATACAACCATATTCGTTCAGCGGAAGGATAAAACTAATTATCCGTCAAATCAGACATGAGCTAAGTGTTACCATTCACGAAATAAGCACTAGTTGAAAAAAAAACGTTAGATGGCGGACCCTATATTTGCAAAATAGTATAAAATAGTAGTTTGTCTATTTCTGGAGTGTAGGTTTTTATATAGATTAACTTGGGAGTTTTCAATTTTTTTTAGTCTACAAATATTCAGCAAAATTTTTCGCTGATTTTAGCAGGGTTAATTATCATTCTCAATTAAAAAAATCTGCTAGTTTTAGATTTTTTTCCGCAGGACCCTTTAAGAGTTATCACCGTAATATTTTCGGCTATAATACCCTAAACAGAAATTGGAATGTCTGCGGCGGTTATGACATTAGCAGTCTGTAATTGCTGCAATTGACCGATTTTCTCTGAATAATTTCAATATGCAATTCCATAATCTTTGAGCATTAAAATATAATATATTTAACTAATTTTTTCTTAGATTGACAAATGGTTGATTCTGATGTACACAATTACTAAACGAATTTTTAAAGTTGATTAGAAATAATGTACCAATAATTGTATAAATGAATTGCTTTTTCGTTCCTTTCCCCTCTTCTTAATTTCCAATACATATTTTTCCTATATTAATGAATTATAGGATATATCAAAAAAAAATAACATCCTTATAAATAAATGTTAATGACAACCACTTAGATTTTAAATTTTGAAACTTTTAAAAAATTTGTAAATCCTTCAACAACTTTTAAACATTTTGTCCGGGCATTAAAACGAAAAATTTACTTTTTATCAATTTAATCAATCTATAAATTTGATAATCTTATTAGAGAATTATAAACCTAGAGGCTTTTAAGAAAATGTAGGTGTGCACCATCTATAAAACAAAATGTTTATACATTTTTTCATTAAATATATGGAGGGCTTGTAATCAAAAGGGGCTATTTACAGTTTTTAAGAAAATTAATTTTCACTGGCTATGATGTTAATTTTAGACTGAAAAAAAAAACAATTTTAGAACCATTTTTTCACATTTTAGTTATTTTGCTATCTAACCAAATATGGTTTTATTAATGTAATATCAGCTATATACTCAAATATCATTTCAGTTGTTCAAGAAAATAATGTAGCTTTGTAAAAAGATATTTTTGATTGCGGCTTGCCAGTTGATGTGTTCGTTGCCAGTTGATGTGTTCAAAATTGTGTAGATAACCCATATTGTATATAAGCTCTCGTTAGAATTTTTTCATTAAATATATACTACAGATTTTTTTTATAAACTAATGTTTAAAAAAATATTTCACATACTGGTAGACATCAAAATAATATAAACACAGATGCAGTAATTTAAAGCAGACGTTTAAAAGAATCAGCTTTTAATGTTTCATTTAATATCAAATATTCTTTCTGTTAGCTCAATTTTTTGGACTCACGTAATAGAACACATTATTTTTTTATTCATGTGATGTCTTATATTTACGACACAAAAGCGTTAACGGCAAAAAAAAATCATGTAATCTGACCATCTCCACCAAATTGGGTATAACTCCCAAAAACGATAGCGGTAAAAATTTTAAGCTACGAGTAGAATTACTCATACATTACATAACGAATCAGCTGATTCAATACAAATGAATTAGTTAAAAAGAGACAGCTAAATCGAGCTACACTCAAAAAAAGTTAGTAAATTCAGCAAACCATGTTGCTGAGTCAGCAAAATTTTAATCAGGAGAGTGCTTGCATAAAAATTGTGTAAATCAGCGAGCTGATTTTTAGCAAAAGAAAAATAGTAAATCCAGCAAAAGTTATGCTAACACTTAGTCGATTGTAAATTAAATAAATTTTGCTGAATATTAGTAGACTGAAAACAAACTTAAAAAATTTGTAGAAATACTACCCAGCAAAAAAAAAAATGGTAGTCATTCTGTGACTATAACTTCTTTCATTGCTTCCTAAACTTCAGTTGACATTCTTTTATGATTTTTTTGTGTTATTCTAAGGCACTTCCAAAAGAATTCATGTGTTCATATTTCAAATGCAGTGATCTAGATATAAACCCGATGCATATCTTAAAAAATCACTCTTCATTACTTCTAAAACATAAGTTATAGTACATCGTATGTTTTTTTTTTTTTTTTTTGAATCTAAAGCTTTTATTCAAATTGAGAAAATAGTTCTGATGAACTTTTTTAATTTTTTTATTAAATCATCTTTTATATTTTAGTTTAAAATTTCATTAGGGTAAGAATTTATGCAGTTTTGCAATTTTTATAAAAGTTTTGAAAAATCAAGAAAAACTGATTTTTTTTAACCTTTAATTGAAACTAGCTGACCTGTCATTTGCATTTTTTCAGCCTTTAATATTTATGACGACGCAATCTGTGCATTTTTGCATTATGTTTATTATTTAACACTACACCATTTCCAGTTTTAATTCAGAATTTACCAAAATAATTTTAAAATTGTGTAGAAATTATTTCAAATTGCCCAAAAATGTTTTAAACTTGTGCAAAAATTATTTAAAATTGTTCAAAAATATTTTAAAATTGTCTAAAAATGTTTCAAAATTGTACAAACAGTTTTTAACTTATCCAAAAATATTTTAAAATTTGTCTAAAAATTCATTAAAATTTTTGAAAAATGTTTCAAAAATGCTTTTTCACTAATGAAGAATTATTTATTTGTTTTAATAAAGAGTATTTGTACATTAATGCATAAAGTTCGCTTTTTTAAATTATTTTTTGCATTCTTATGAATTAAATTTTCATCAAAGCTTAAATTCTAAAAAGTATATGAACATTTCCCACACATGCATCAGAATTCCTAATCATTGTATTATCATTGCTTCTTTAGAGTAAAGTATGAGTAATGCTAGTAGCTACATTTAAATATTTCCATCCTATGACACGCTAATGTTAAATTCATCGATGAAACCATCAGAAAAGAAGTAATTCCTTTGCCATAGTAGTGATGCTTTTATTGCTTCTTTGGCAGCTTCATTTTTGCTGGGTATATTTTAGTTAATTTATTTGTAGAAAATTTAGATCTAGAAATTGTTTTTTTTTTGTGATTCTGAAAATGATTTACAAAACTATGTAAAATGTAACAAGTAAAAAAACGCTAACATTCGGCTTTGCCGAATCTTTAAATACCCTATACCAATGTCCTCCAAAAAAATGTTTTCACTATTTTTGATACAAATACATACTGCAAAAAACTTTTGAAGTAAAGTTATGAAAGTGAAAAAAATTTTTGAGGTGAAAATATTTTATGCATGTGTAAACAAATTCTATGGTTGCAAAAAAATTTTGAGGTGAAAATAATTTCAGGTGAAAAAAATTTTTTGTGGTGAAAAAACTTATTTGTGAAAAAAAAATTGTTTGTGGTAAAAAAAAATTTAGTGGTGAAAAAATATTTGAGGGGAATATAAAATATTAATAAGCACTACATACAAAACAAGAGAAAATATTTTACTTGTCAATCGCTACTATGAAATTATATTAAAATACACCAATTTGTACTAAAAATTTAGAGGTACCTTCACATTTTCACTCAAAACTTTTTAACCGCTGGACCGATTTTTTTCAAGCAAATCTGAGAAAACACAATATTTTATTTTTATAAATTCACATTTTCTAGATACACACATTTTTCGCGTTCTTTTGTTTTACATATGTTCGTTATGAGAGATAGGTATTGAAGTCTTCCACGAATGTATTTTTTTATGTTTTGGAAGAGTTGTAAAGGGTGTCCCAAGAAGAACACAATTTTTAAATTTTAAATAAAACACAGATATTTAAAAAAAAATCGTGAAACTTTATTATATCGTAAAGTAGACAGAATGAGGTTATGTATGGAATAATATATCGTGCAGATGCCGCCGCGGCTTTGCTGGCATGCACGCGATCTTTTAATGAAATTTTCAATGACCATTTTGCATGAATGCTGCGGTATTTCATTAATGCAGCGTCCAATTTCCTCTTTTAAGGCTTGAGTCGTCGTCGGCTTATTCGCGTAAACCATCGACTTTAAAAAACCCCAAAGAAAAAAATCTAATGGTGTTAAATCGCACGATCTAGGCGGCCAATTCTGATCTCCATAACGCGAAATAACACGACCGGGAAATGACTGATGCAGCAATTGAATTGTTTCTCTGGCTGTATGACATGTGGCGCCGTCTTGTTGGAACCACATGCCCTCCACATTCATTTCTTCAATTCTACGCAAGAAAAAACTGCGCTTGACCTGCCTCATTTTCATAAAAAAAAGGTCCAATGATTCCTCCAGCCCAAAAACCACACCACACAGTGACACGTTGAGATTGCATTTGCTTCTCGTGAATCACTCGAGGATTTTCCTCACCCCAATTGCGACAATTCTGCCTATTGACGAAGCCATCAAGATGAAAATGGGCCTCGTCACTGAAGATGATTTTATCGGCAAAATCAGCATTTTCATGTTGTCTCTCCAATACTCAATTAACGAACTCCCTTCGCTGTCCATGGTCAGCTGGCTTCAGTTCCTAAGTCAATTGAACTTTGTTTGCATGAAGATTCAAATCTTTCGTCAAAATTCGCTGCAAAGTGGATTTGGAGACACCAATTTGCTGAGCTCGGTGTCGAATTGAGGTGGATGGAGTTTGAGCGACTACATCACGTACAGCTGCGACATTTTCGGTCGATCGACCTGGTCGATGGCGCGTTGTTGTCTTTACATCACTAACAGACCCAGTTTCGGCAAATTTATCCATTAATCTCTTTACAGTTGACTCTTTTGGAGCATTATTGTGACCCCAAATTGATCGCGATTTGCGAACTGTAGCCGCAAAACTTTCACCATTTTGGTAAAACAATTTCACAATGAGAATGCGTTGTTCATTCGTGTAGCGCTCCATTTTTACTAACCTCGTACCTTCTACTAGCAAACAATAACAATTGTTCAAATGCCAAACAATGACACTTCGAATGTTGCCAGATTTAAAAATTGCGTTCTTCTTGTGACACCCTTTATTTGTAGTTTTGTCTGAACTACATTTAGCTGCCACATCTACCTCTTGTATATCTGATCGTTGTCCTCATTATAAAAGTGTTGATCAGCACAATTTTGTTAGCAAAATAAATTAGTTAAAAATTAGTTCAACGTTAGTTTATTGGTAAAAAAAATATATAACTAAAGTTTTTGCTGAAAACACAATTTCAGCAACAAAAAAATAACTGCTGAAATCTAGTATACTTAATATACCACTACGAGTACTTTTACTAATTTATCTACTAATTTATTTTCACTTTACGTATGGCTAATCAAGCCATTCTTTTATGACCGAGACATAAATTTTCGACAATTACGAAAATTTTAGGTTATAGCATATCATACAAATATGACTCAAACCGTTAGCTGGTTACGTATGACCATTATTAATTCAAGCATTGGATCTAATACAGTAGTCGGCAGAAAGAGAGAAACTTTTTGTTCAAAATATGTGTTCCCTGTATTACGGGCTAATTCACTTATCACTTTTTTGTTTAATTTTCGCTACTTTGTAGTTTACTTAAAAGCGAGTTTTTGAAAAAGGGCGATAAAAATCTGAAATTAAAAATATGTTTTCACTAAAGATACACTTCTCGGATTTTTTATAAAAACGTGGAATAAATGAAATTTGAAAGGGAAAAGGTACCGGAAGGGCATTTTCTTTAATTTATTAAAATAAAAAATTCATCGAAAAAATAATTAAATTTTCTTGGAAACATATCGGCAACGAAGTATCGGGCAAAGTACTTAATAAATTTTCTGATTTGCTTGCAACTGTGGTATTAAAATTTAAACTATAAATTAATCAAAATTGTTTGTAAGCGTATGACTGTTATTAATTCATGTATTAGAATAATATTACTCATACGTCCCATGTATAAAAAATTGCACAGTTCTAGAGTAATCCCCGCTGCAGAGTAGAGTGTACCAAAAAGTATATAATCTCAAAAGTATGTTTCTCTCTCACGAACTTTTTAGTACTCCCTTAGAACACGAACATAGTTTGGCGGCAACAAAGGTGAGTTTTGGTCGGCAACTTTTGTGTAGTGTTTAGCGGTGCTGCCACATAACCAATTTAAACTATTTTTTGCCGTTTTTTGGGATGCTAGAGATTTTTCAGATTATTTCATAAAAAGATATGTTTTTTTTTAATTGTTGCAACATATAACTAAAAACCTATAAAAAATGTAATAATTTGAAAAAAAATTGTTTTCATTAAAAAACTGGTAAACAGTTAAGAATCCCAAAAACTGGGATAAAAAAATTACACTGTTTATGTGGCAGCACTGCATACACCAACTTTGAAAATGTTGCCCTCTCATTCAAAAATGTTGCCGCTGAACTCTGTACCATGTTGAATTTCTGGTAGAGCGGGAAAAATACTCTATAGTAAATTATATACTTTTTTTTACACTCAAAAAAACAGACATGAACTAAAAATTAATCCAAAATTTCCATTAAAAGAGTATAAAAATTATTCTCAATTTAAGTCAAATTTAGAAAAATTTTCTTAAAATTAATAAAAATTCCTATGTTTGGCTAAAAACGAATTAGTTATATTACTCAGAAATAGGTAATATCTTTCCTAAGTAATATTTCTTGATTTTAGAATAAAAAAAAACATTATATTAAATAAAACTTTATTAAAAACATCTTAGTTTTAAGAAACTTAGCATTTTAAATAAAACAAAACTAAGTTTAGTTCAAAAAAAGAACAAAATTTACTCCCATTTAGTTCAAAAAGTGTGACTAACTTAAAATGAGAAAGTACTTGAACTAAATGTGTGTTCATTTTTTATTCGCGAGTAGTAAAATTAACTAAATTTTAGAAAGTCATTTTTAAATTCAGTTTTTAAGTCTACCACTTTATCATTTTTAAGAATTTTTGTCTAAAAATTAGTACAGGCGATTAAAAACAAAAAATAATTAATTTTTCCCTATGTTATAATAAAAATTTATATGATTTTAAAAACTGATGAACTATTTTTAGGAAAAATTTTCAAGCAACTTAGTTCACATAAATTTTAAAAATTTTAATAAAATATTTTTTTTTTTTCAATTGATTTTTTTAATTAATTAAATATATTTTTTTGCCATTTAAAAAAACAGCCACTCTATGTCATAAACCCTTTTTTTATAATTACATAAAAACGTAAATAGAGGGTAAAATTTACCACCACCTCCACAGTTAAAGGTAAATGCGATTCTTTTTAAATCAAAAAATTTTTCTAGGAACTTCTTTAAAGTACAACGATTTTACTCTTTCAAATATATGCCAACTACAACTGAGTAAGCATCACTGAACTAAACGGAAAAAGTCAGCAACTGATACAAACAACAAGAACGAACAACCAAACGCCAGGTGAGGTCGCCTTCATAAAATTTAAACAACAAAAACATAGACTACATTTTTATATGTATAAATATCAATACAACAATAACTTTTAATATCACTGTATGAGTGAGAGTATGCAATTTTTTGTTATTATTGTTTGTGTCTATCAATATATTTTTCTACTTACACTGTCTAGGCGTAAAAAAAATAATAACAAAAAGCCGACTACAATAAAGACTACGGACGATAAAATTGCTTTAGATAATATTTTGTATATAAAAAAAACATATTGTGAGTGCAAAGACACATATAAAATACAAACAAACAATATGGTAAGGTAGCAAAGATGCAAGTCGATCATAAATTATTGGCAACGACGGCTTAAATTTAAATTTCAACAAGATTTTGTGAATTTTTCAGTCCTTAAAAGTATTCTTATGGAATAAATTTAAAAGCTAAATTCTGTAAATTTTTTTTTTTAATTTTTTATCTGTTTGATATGATATAATTCAAAACTTCATTAAATTATTTAATAAAAAGCTCAATGATCACAGACGTTTTTTAATTTTCAAACGAGCAATCATGTTGCAAATGTTGATTGCCTAAGCATCGTTTATACAACAATTTATTTTGCTTTAGATCCTATTTTAATTTCTGTACGATTACACTACAACACAAATTAGAGATAATGGTCGGGGTTATGGATAATTCCAACGATAAACGAAAGTACTCGGTTAGTGTAGTAAAACTTTTTTGTTATCGCTAAATGAAATTTGCGATTTTTTGTCATTAAAATGTTTAAAAAAATAGTCGAGAATAAAAATGTAGTAAAAATAGTTGACAAAACGGTGATAATTTACTACTAAGGCAGGTTCTGTGGTCCATAAAACAATTTTGCAAGATATATTGTCATATAACATAAAATAAACTTATGACATTTTTCCATTTTCCAATAATAACAAGAAATGTAACTCTGATATTTTGTATTTTTTGCAACAATTTCCTTAAATTAGTTAATTTAAGAAGACAAAGCACCCCCAGTGTTTCTTAATCATAGTGCCTAGTGTCACTTAGGGCGTCCATTTTTGTAGTTCTCTCCATCAGAACCGTTAATTAACTACGAAAAGGATCTGACTTGGTCACAATTTTTTACGTTTCAGAATATCCTGCAGTACATTTTTTTAATTTGTTTACCTTTTTGCTAATGAAATTTAATTTATATTTTAAATACATGAATTTAGTATAATTCAATTTAGTTTTAAGACAAAATTTGTATAGCAAACAGCTTGTTAAGAGCAGTGTCCTCACAAAGCGGAAGTCCTCCGAAAGTGGGAAAATACTTACTACATGAGTGTAAAGTACTTTAAAATATATGGTAAAATATATTACCTTTACCATAGAAGCAGGATAAGCATGATTTTCACTTAAAAGAAGTGCTATTTAACTTGTTGTTAGAAAATATTTTCTTAACATAAATAAAATAACATTTTTCTTACAACCAAGGAAACTTTTCCTAAATAACAGTAAAATTTTAGATGATGTATGAACTAATTAGGAGGAAATTTTACTGTTTTCTAATATAAATTTACTTTACGCCCTAGTTGGTAGCGTGCTAGCTTATCAGTACGGGGGTCGTGGGTTCGATTCCCACCAGAGGCTCTGGTTTGTTTTCGCTACAACGAGCCGATAGCCTTTGTTGCTAGTGCTCGGTTAGGGATTTAGGATATAATTTGTAATTATATGATTTATCTAGAAGTTTGTTATTAAGATAGTAGCTTTAATTAACCATATAAGGCCCTAATGGCTCGATTATGTAAATGAAGATTTAAAAAAAAATACAAAAAAAAATTTCTATAATTTAGAAATTTTAAGCAAATTTTAAGTAAAATTCGTTTCTTAAATTAAAGGAAAATTATATTAATTATTAGTGAAAAAGTGTTCTTGGCGCCATTTTCATTTCAATTTTTCCTCTAAATAAGTTAATTTTTCTAAATTTTAGTTCATTTTTGCATCTGTCAATTGACTGCTGTCAAAATATAAACAAGCTGCATAATTTGGTTTCTTGTTTCCAAGCCTGAATAAATGCCGTTACGGAAAAAGATTTGACTCCAATGATGAAATCATCTTACAAACTTATTTTCATGACCTCGACAAATCTTATTTTTTTGGAAGGATAAACAAAAATTGGAGAAACATTGTACAAAGTATATACATATGTAGATCTCTAAGGCGATTATGTTGTTTATCCAAAAACTTGTGTTTTATTCAAAAAGTCACAAAATTATTATTAGCAGTGTTTGGATAAGTGCTTAACACACTACAACTCTGGCAGACCGAGTGAAGGCACTATTTGTTTAAGAATTTTATTTTTTTTTTTATTATTTTTTCACTTTGATTTTTTATATACATTATTTAATAAACTAGTTAGTTGGATCTAATCTGATACAATTAGATCTGCCATTTTTTAGATAAATTTGAATCTTCCCTAATCCCTAATATATTGCTGGATCTATTAGATCCTTCGGATCAATTTAGATCCTTTTAAATTCCCAAATATATAGCTGGATCAATGATCAAATATTGCGCCAGATCAATTTTTTTTACTCGGGATATGACACTAAAATATCACATGTAGTGGCTTGAGTCCAGTAACAATTGAATATTTTTTAAATGGCGAATATGGCGGATATAATTTCTGTTAATTCACTTCATTTTTATAATAGCTGGAGAATTATATGGGGCCGCTGATATAGAAAATAGATTGCATTTAAAAAAAATCAAAATGGCGGATGCAATTTGCCCATAAAATATTTATGTAATATGGGCACATTTATTCCGCCATTTTGAATTTTTACAAATCTAATATTTATTTTGGGATATCAACGACCTCAAACTATACTTCAGCTGTTATAAAAATTTCAATAAGATGAATGAGCAAACATTATGTCCGCCTTAATGGATCCAACCGCCATTAAAAAAAAAAATTTCAAATATCACTACACTACATTCGATATTTTTCACTGTTTTAAAAAGAAGGACTCAAATTACTCAGAAAAACGTTACGCTATTTTCTTAGGTATTAAGGATAACGGTATTGTGGTTATTGCGGTAACTGTAGTTAGTTATTTTGGTGCACACCACAATTTTTTTTTAACTAACTAAAACACTGACTAAATACTGAATAATCGCATGATTTGCCAAAATCAAATAATTAAAAATAAGGATAACGGTATTTAAAGGATAACGGTACTCCGTTTTTTCGGTAACGGTATTTTCAAGGTCTCGATATTTTATTTATTTCGTTATCGGTGTTTTAAGGATACCAGTTTTTTAGTTTTTTCCGTTAAGGTATTTCAAGTTAACGGTAGTCAGTGGAAAGTGCTGTAAATCGAAAGCGTTTTTTTTGGCAGTATTACCTGTTAACTTTGGTTTTAAGGTTATATAAAAAATATTACCTGTAAAATTGTATTATAAATGCACAGTGTTACCAATGATTTTTGTTCAAATATGATCAAAGATGGTTGACGGCAACTAATCGTCTGAAATCGTTTGACTGGTAACTCTTTATAGTAGACTCTTCTATAGAAGAGTAATAATAAACAACAACACAGCAGCAGCAAAAACAGCAGTTGCTGTTGTTTTTATTAGAAAAAAAAAAACAAAAAAAAATAAAATGTTCAAGGTAACTAATCTTTTAATATTCTTGAATTATTTTCGCGCATTAACTAAAGAATTTCACGTATGAGTGGAACTAATCGGTAAAACAAGAATTATATAGTATACCCAACAACAACAACAACAACAACATCAACAAAAATATCAAAGAATAAACTAGAATAAACTATTTATTTGGTTGAATGTATCATGACTATGATGATGATTTTTTTCAATATGTATAATGTATCATTCAGACAGGCGGGCGAACTAACAGACATCCCAAGTTGTTGTTTTGGAGGCAGGGATTTATTTAAACATACCCAACAATATTTAAATTTATTTATTTGCAAACATATCTGCTGTACTGTATTTGCTGATGTACTCGTCAGTTGGTAACACTATGCAAAGTAGTGTTACCAACTATGTTTCTTTATCTGCCCTGCTGTCACTTTGCAATTTGTTTATATTTCCAATATATCAAATATGATTAATGTCAAATAGTTTTAATGAGTTCAGTTGGACCTAAGCAACACTTTTAACTTTTGTTTTACAATTTTTAGTTAGAAAAGTTAAATTTTTTCAATAAAAAACATTTTCAGTTATAAAATATTTGTATACAGCGTAAGGTTTATAGGCGAGAAAGAATAAAAAAAGCATAATGTAAAAAATTAATTATTTTGAAAGCAACAAAATACAATATTGTCAACAAAAAAGATGTTTGTAATAAATAGGAAATTGGGCATCTTTTTAAAAAAAAAAAGAAATAATGTATTGCGAAAAGTAGTTAGAGACATTCTCTTAATACGCAAACGAGTAACGGATTTAAATGAATTTTTTTTTATTGATTTACATTAGACTAAGATTCAGGAGATGCCCCGTACTAAAGCAGTACATTGTGTTGATATTAGGAAAATATGTTATGTCGAAAGAAGGAAAGAGTAAGTAGTATTTATAAATATTTGACTTGAATTCCATTGAAAACTTTGGTGGACAGTCTATTCCACATTGTAGAAATAATGTCCCTCTAATGTGCTTAGCGATCCACTGGGCGATCGACTACAAGCGGATGTGCTCTACTAGACAGTATTTCAGACCAGACACTCTGGGAATAAGTTTAATTATATCATCAAAACTCTTTCCATGATAACATCGATAGAACAATGCTGTCAATAGAGCTGGATACCTTATTTGGTCCAGAAATTCTAAAATAAATTTTCAAGCTTTCATCTTCGGTCGGATATAGGTGTAAAAAATAGTAAGTAAATTAAACCTCTTGCACCGGTAAAAACTGTGATACTTGAATGCTTCTTTGCAACAACACACTAAATTTTCATGCCCAGATTTTCAAGAGTACCCGATTACGCAATATCCCATACCACCCAAATGAACAGTTGTGACCCCCTCAGTCTTATGGTTGTCATTTGAGAAAAAGAAGTCAGGGTTGAAAGTTTAGCCAAGAAGGTCATTAAGAAAGATATAGAATATAGATATAGTGTGATCTCAGAGAAAGCACCAAAAAACCGGACGAACTCATTTCCAACACTAAAACCAATAAGCTTTGATGGAAGAGCGCTGAGCCACACATAACTGAAGGTCTTGGAAATATTCAGAGCAACCAACTTGCTCTCACCAAACCGGTGGATGCACCGACTCCAACGCTCCAATAGGGACGTTAACAGGTATCCCGTAGTATGAAGTGCATACTATCAATCGTAAAGAAGTGAGTTAGATTCCTGACAATTTACCTTAGAGATAATTTACCTTACTATTGCGATCGGGCGTAAATTTTTTAAGGATTGACTGGACATTGACAACCTTCCAGCATGAGGGGATTATTCCCGTACTGTACGAAGCACTAAAAATGTTTAACAATGGAAAAGCTAGCGCCGAAGAGCACTGTTTCGGCACCAGTTAGAATACCATCTTTCCCCAATAACTATTTCACATTGAGCATGAACCCTTTTAACATCTCGAGCTCAGGATAATATCTTAGGCATTGTATATCATACTTTTTCGAGCACGGGCAGTGGTTGGTTGATATGAGGTTAGCCTTAGGTTAGATTGAAAAAGGCAAATCGGAAATAAAGATACTCTTCACCACCAACTCATGTTGAATAATAGGGCAACACTTAAGCCCTCTTGACGAAATTTCTCCGTCTCCTCCAGCCCATTCCATATACAAGGTGGCGCAAAAGTAATCCTCCTATCAGAAAATGCTATAAATTTTGCGATTGGCCCCTAATGTCAGTTCTGTTTCGACATTTGTGTAGTAAACACATGTGAAATACACGTTAATAAACAATGTTACGCTACACTGCTCCAGAACGCGGAATATTGGTAACTATTTATTTGAGCAATAATGAAGATGATTTTTCATCAAAAATAATCATGAGGCCCATTTCCATCTTAGCGGGTACGTAAATAAGCAAAATTTACGCTTCTGGGGCACTGAAAATCCGCGTGTAACCCACGAAGAGCCATTACACCCGCTCAAAGTCACTGTATGGTGTGCTGTTTTCGCTGGAGGAGTCATCGTACCTTTTTTCTTCGAAGACGTCGCGGGCCAAACGGTTACTGTGAATGGTGAGCGCTACAGAGCAATGATCAACGAGTTCTTTTTGCCGCAACTTGATGAATTGGGATTGGAAAACATGTGCTTCCAACAGGACGGTGCAACGCCACACACTGCACGTGCCACAACCGATATGCTGAATGATGCATTTCCCGGGCGCCTAATCTCCCGTTTTGGCGATTTGCACTGGCCAGCGAGATCGCCTGATTTGACAGCTCCAGACTTCTTTTTGTGGGGCTTTTTGAAGTCGCGGGTTTGGGTCAACAAGCCTCAGACTCTTGCAGTTCTTAAAGACAATATCCGTCAAGAATGTGAGGACCTATCGCCGGAAGTTTTGGCCAAAGTGATGGAAAATGCCATAAAAAGGGCTCAAATGACAATCAACTGTGGCGGCGGCCATTTACATGACATCATATTCTCGACTTGATGTAAAAAAAATTAAAAGACCAAATAAAAATAATCCACAAGAAGAATCAAAGTTTTTCATTTTTTTTTTTTTAAATTACAGCCAAAAAACATCAGAAGGTTATTTTTGCGCCACCCTGTAGGTAACCCAATGATGGAATATTTTCGACATATAAATGTTGAATTATAATCCTTAAAAAGGGCAGATATCTCTTCATTCTCGCCACAATTCTAAGAAGTCACCAAGTCTGCACTTTCCATTCAGAATAGGTAAGCCGTTAGTGTTAAGTTTTCGTTTAAAATACTTACTATCTTACAGTTTTATTTTTCCGAGTTTTAAAGGTCGTTAAGTTGCCCTCCCATCCAGACTTCTCCATACACAGATAAAACAGAAACCTGCTGACAACCAAATTTTTAGCCAATCGAATGGTTCGGTTGTAGAAACCGAATTTTTCGGTTGTGACAACTAAAAACCAATTGAGACATGAGAAATTTGACTGTGACAATAGTATTTCGGTTGCCTCAATAACAATTCGGTTGTCACAACCAAACAATTCGGTTGTTGCCAATCGAATGTTTCGGTTGTGGTAACAAATTTTTTCGGTTAAGATAACTAAAAACCAATTGCGACATGAGAAATTTGACTGTGACAATAGTATTTCGGTTGCCTCAATAACAATTCGATTGTCACAACCAAACAATTCGGTTGTTGCCAATCGAATGGTTCGGTTGTGGTAATCGAGTTTTTCGGTTTTGACAACTGAAAACCAATTGAGACATAAAAAATTTGACTGTGACAACAGTATTTCAGTTGCCTCAATAACAGTTCAGTTGTCACAACCAAACAATTCGCGCCAGCACGAATCTGTTTTCTGGGTGTAGAATCCTAAAAGCCTGAATGGACTGAGCTCAGAGAAGAACCCTCGTCAGGCAACTTGTTCCATACGATGTTACAATGTTCTGAAACCCATATTTCTCCGCCAGCAGCAAAAATTAGAACTACGCAATACTTCGTTTGATTAGTAAAACATTTGTATTGGATTTAAATCTAATCGCCATTTAATAAGCGGCAAAACGAAATTTTAAAAATTTGTTCCTTCATGTTTATTTTACAAGCCAAACATATGATTGGATTTTTATAACAAATATCAGTCACTGTCAAAGAAACAAACGTACCAGTTTTCAGCAAACGTGATCTACAGAAAAAATAGTCCTCCATATTCAAAGCTAACAAGAAAGGTCTCCCGACGCATACCTGCAGATTTTTATGTAATTTGCATATGCTGTAGATGAGGAAATGTTAAGGGTCAAGTGGTTTTTAGCTGCGCATTTTCTCATGCACAGAAAAAACTGATTGCATTTTTTTTTAAATTTGTAAATACAATTAATGTTTTTGTTAATATAACAAAATTTTAATTGAAAATGCACCAACAATTAATAAATATTTTTTCGATTTGTTAGTAATAAATGGAAAAAATTGCTCCATTTTTAGGTTTATTCCGATCTGCTTCAAAAAAAAAACCTGTTGAAAATCAAATTGCTTACCAATCGAATGGTTCGGTTGGGGTAACCGAATTTTTTGGTTGTGACAACAAAAATCAGTTGAGACAACAATAATTTCACTGAGACAAAGCAATTTCGGCTGCCCTAAACCAAAATTCGCCAGCCATAACTGAAAAATATGATTGCTGCAACCATTCGATTGTGCAACAAATTCGATTGCCAGCACAAGTCAGTTATCTGGGTGAGTCTATATACCTTCTAATGTGTAATAAAATGTTTTTTCTTTATATAGAATATTATTTTCATAAATGGCAATAAAATCTTGTAATTTATGTATTTTCTGCTTTTAATAATAACTAGTTTGCTTGAATATTTTATGAATAATTAAACAAAATGTTTGTTAGCTGGTTGAGGAGTTAAATTTATTTATGCATTTTTCATTACACGTGTTTGTAACGAATGGTTTTTAATAGACAGTCTATAAAAACGTATTTAAAAATTCGTTTTTGTTCTTAGAAGATATTTTTTTTTAAATGACAAATCAGCATGAAATTTAAATTTAAAACAAAAAATTCCATACTCCCACTTAGTAACAATTGATTTTAAATAAAATAAGGGGTTCTGAAGTATAATTTTTTTTAAATACATAGATGTAAGTACTTATTTTTTCCATTAGTATTTTATCAGTTGAATATCAAAAAAAAAAATTATATTAATTAAAAAAACATTTTTAATTATATGCGATACACAAATTATTCGGGTTTAAAGTACAGAAATATATAAATTTATCTAAGAGGAAATTATAAAATAATAATCAAATCAATTAAAGAGTACTAAGGTGGCTTGGATAACAATCCGGTATAAGATAAACATAAAAATATTGGCGTTCGTAAAAAATTTGTCGACAGTGCCAACATATTTTTGCGTCAGCGTCTTAACGTTATCTGACTGTGTTTGAGTGTGTGTTTTTTAGTGTTGCCAAATATCGTTAGAGCGGGGGTAAAATAGGTTTTTTAAGAGTATTTATTTTTCTTTCGAAGCAGCCATAGTTAAATTGTGTAGAAATAAAATATATTTCAGAGAGATATTAAAAAAATTTTCAAATTTTCATAATTTTTGTATATTTATCAAATATTTCTAATAGATGGCAACACTGTGGTAACAAAAGATTCCTCTCGAGTACACTCACCCAAAAAAAAGTCTGTAATGGCAACAGAAAATTTTGCTGTTATTACGGGAAATTTTGCTAATTTTAGCCCAGCGGTATTTTTTGCTAATCTTAGCAACACATGTCTGCTGACGTGTAGTACAATGAAACTTGTAGAAAAAATTAGCTGCCGCTATTAAGTTTTAGTTAACTTTTTGTAAAGTGGAATATAAAATCGGTTTGCTAAAATCAGCAAAAAAAAATACTAAATATTATTAATATTAGTACAAAATTTAAAATAATTTTTTTTTTGTCGAGCATCAAAATTTTTTTATTTATTTTTTTAAAATATTTTAGACAAAATTAAAAAAAAAATCAACGGCTTAAAAATTGTAAAAACATAAACGAAATTATCATTTTGTTTTAATTTGGTAATTTCTGTTTTGAAAAATATTTTAGTACATTTTTTTTTTACTTATGCAGTCAAAATTTAATTCTTTTTAGGGCTGATTTTTAGGACTAAAACAACTTTTTAGTGCTATTTTAAGTGAATGTCCTATTTTTAGATATGAGTCGGTATATTCACTTCCGATCCCTTTTCTAAATTTATGTAACATTTTAATGCAATTTAAGTTTGTAGGTGTAAGTTTTAATTATTAGAAATAACATTTCATTCAATATTCACTTTTTTGAATTAGTAAATTTTTTTGCTAATTTTAGCAAATCGGTTTTCAAAAATTTTTAAAATGATTTCTGATGTTAGCAACAAAAATTTGTAAAAATTCTGTAACTTGCAAAATGTAAATAGAAAAAATATTTGCTAAATAATATTTTTTTTAACTAAAAATCAGTACAAAAATATTGAAGTGGGATTGAAAACCGTTTTAAAATTTTTCTACTAACTTTTTTTTCTGAGTGTACTTTAACGTTGTATTTAAAACAAAATAATTTTCCATATTTCAGAAATGCTCGCGTACAGAAATATTTCCTCTTTTACCTTCCCCTTTTATCCCCTAAATCAAAGAATCGATACACAGAGAAAACAGATTCATTGTGACAACCGAATTTCTTGCCAATCAAATGGTTTAGTTGGAGCCACCGACGAATTTGGTTGTGGCGCATGAAATTGGATTAATACAATTGGATCTGGAATACATTTGGTTGCGAAAACTAAATAATTCGGTTGCTACAACCAAAATATTCAGTTGGCATTAAATTCGGTTGTCACGATAAATCTGTTTTATCTGTGTAAGAATAATTACGGGTCTAATAGTTTTGTCTTACAATACAATACTACTTTTGTACTAATTTTTAGTCAACAAATTATTATTTAGACAATTTTTTTGCTATTTACATTTCACAAATTACAGAATTTTTACAGAATATTAACATTTTTTTTTTTTTTTTGCTAACTTCAGAAATCATTTTACAAATTTTCGAAAACCGATTTGCTAAAATTAGCAGAAAAAAAGTTTACTTATTTTAAAAAAGTGGAGAGTGAATGAAATGTTGTTTCTAATAATTAAAATTTATACAAACAAACTTAAATTGTTGAAAACAGGGATTGGAAATGAAGATACTTTCCACAACTGACTCATGTCCAAAAATACGATATCTACTTAAAATAGCACTAAAAAAAATTTTAGTTCTAAAATAAGCCCTTAAAACAATTAAAATTTGACTTTCAAATCCAAAAAAAAATTACTAAAGAAATTTGAAAAGAAATTAGCAGCTTTAAAATGAACAAGTGTATCTAAAAATCATTGAGTTAATTTTTTTTATAAATTAAAATTTTTCTATATTTTACAATTCATTTTTACAACAGTTTACTATAATTTAGTAGCGCTTACTAATTTTTTAAACTCATTTGATTGTACTACACGTCAGCATATATGATTAGCAAAAAAATACCGTTGGGCTCAAATTAGCAAAATTTCCCGTAATAACAGCAAAATTCTCAGTTGCCATTACAGACTTGTTTTGGTGAGTGTATAATATTCAATTGATGAAGTACCCAATTCCAAAAAAAAAACATTTCTTGAATTGTATAAAGACTACGACTAACTAAAAGCCATTCTTGTGTAATTTTTTTGCCAACTCGTTTCCCTCAATCCGATACCTGGGAACCTGAATGCGTGTCTGTGGATTCGTGCAATGGATTCGAGTCAAAGAATTTTAAAGTGTTAAAACAGTTTTTAGAAATTGGAATGAATTGACTGATTTTTTTCGCTATTCATATGCCTGTTTGTTTATATGCTAGTTTTTACTATTTTTACTACTTTTTATTTTAAATTTGTTTATGATACGAAATTTGCAAATTTTTAAATTCAATTTTTTCTATTTATTACTTTTTATATTATTTTCTTTAATTCCACTTGAAAAGCAATAAATTCTTTGGAATTTCATGTTCTTTCTAAAGAGGACTACTGATTTTTCATTATATTCAGCCCATTTTGTTGATTACTTTCAATCATTGTTTAATAATCGACAAAAGTAGTAAAACAATCAAAAGTCGTATAAAATAATAATCAATTTTTAACTGACAAAACGTTAGAAAAAAAAATATTTTTGTGGTTTGTTTTTCAAAGTGAAAGTTTTTTTAATTGTATGTAATAACACAACACACACAGAATTTTTATTTTCTATGTGTGTATGAATATTTGAATAATTTCTTGTCATTTTTATTGCAATAATTTTGTATTTAAACAATATATTTTGATTTAAAAAAAAAAAAACAAAAAACTAATTATTTGAATTTCTATTTTTAGAAATAGAAAACATAAAATTTTACATTTAACAGAAAATATTAACTCCTACTGAAAGTCTGTTTGTTTCTTTAATAGTTTAAAAAAAATATTTCTAAGAATTTCAACATATTCTTCATTAAAAAAACTCTACGTTTTCTTTTTTAAATAAACTACAGTCGGTAACGAAAAATATATTGTGAGTGTACTTTTGGAAGTCCCTGTTTCTATCTGTATCCTTATATTGGGTAAACAAATTAATAATGTCGATTTGGACAGCAGATGGCATAACTATCACATATGGTTTGTGTCAATAATAACGAATATGGTATTTTAGGGGGGAAACATCTATCATTGTAATGCCCCTTTTTTTATCGCTATTATAATGTCGAATTTTGTGCCTAAAAAAGATGTTTTGTTTTGGGAAGTCTGATAACCTTCTTTCATTTGAAGAAAACGGCTGCTGAAAGCTATCGATTGTTGCTAGAAACTTACGCTCAACATGCACCAACTCAAAAAACTTGTGAACGATGGTTTGCGCAATTCAAAAGTGGTGATTTCGACACAGAAGACAAGGAGAGACCTGGTCAGCCGAAAAAGTTTGAATATGAGGAATTGGAAGCATTACCCGATAAAGATTGTTATAAAACGCAAGAAGAACTTGCATTATCATTGGGAGTCACACAACAAGTAATTTCTCTACGTTTAAAAGCATAGGGATTCATCCAAAAGTAAGGAAATCGGGTCCCATATGAATTGAAGCTGAGAGACATTGAAAGACGATTTTGCATGTCGGAAATGCTGCTTGAACGCTACAAAAAGAAGTAATTTTTACATCGTATTGTAACTGGTGATGAAAAATGGATACATTACCATAACCCCAAGCGCAAAAAGTCATATGTAAAGCCTGGCCAACCAGCCAAATCAACGCTAAAGCCGAATATCCATGGCGCCCAGGGTAATGCTATGTATTTGGTGGGATCAGAAGGGTGTTTATGAGCTGTTGAAATGGGATCAAACGATCACCGGGGACCTGTACCGAACACAATTGATTCGTTTGAAGGGAGTAATCAACGAAAAACGACCAAAATATTAGACCAGACACAAGACCATAATCTTCCATCATGACAACGCTCGGCCACATGTTGCAAGGCCGGTCAAAAACTATTTGGAAAACAGTTGATGGAAAGTTTTGACTTTTATAGTCGGACCGGATCCATTTGTTTGGATCGATACAGAACGCCCTTACTGGAATACGCTTCACTTCAGAACAGTATTTCAAAAATTGGCTTGAATTATTCTTTGCCTCAAAACCGGAGCAGTTCTTTTGGCGCGGAATACATATGCTACCAGAAAGATGAGAAAAAGTAGTGGCTAACGATGGACAATACTTTGAATAATGTATCAATTCATTTTGTAATTATAATAAATGCAAAAAAATCGACATTTTTAACTTGTATACCCAATATCAAATTCAGACTTTGAAGGAATTTCTTTTTAGAAAAAGATAGACAAGTTGTTGATAGGCGTAAAAAATACTTTTGGGAAGTTTCGCTCAAATCCAAAAAAAAAAATCATCTCTGAAAAAAATTTCGAAATCGAAGTATTTTTCACGAAAACTAATCCTTTATTATCTACTTTTTAATCAGAAAACAAACGAAAAAAAATTGTTGGACCAAATTTTCGTTGTCTACATCCTGTGAAATGTTACAGAGGGCAAGGACAAGGACAAGCCCATGTTAAAGTGACCGGTCCTTTTCATATAAAAAGACCGGTGCCGTGACCGGTCCCTATTACAATGAACCGGTCACGTGACCTGGAATAGGTCCATTTGCCACAGGGTTGGTATGAATTTTTTAAATGCCTTAAAACTGTTAAGAGATTCTGAGCCATACCGGCTCAGTATCTTAAACTTCTTCTTTAAAGCTTCAATTTAACCTAGAATATGTCTTATCTTTGTTTACTGTGCAGCAGAAAATTAACAATCTTGGTCAGAGCGCTTATTTACCTCATTTTCTACTCGACCAGCAACAGAACACCTCATCGTTGATTCTGTTATTCTTAATTTACATTTGTGTATGCTATCAAATTGCGCAGGACTTTCATACGCTTTCCCTACGTAATACAAAATGTAAAAATATGACAACTTTATAATTTTTTTTTTGTTGCAATTTAATTAAAATTAACAAGAATAAATTTAATTATCTAACAAAATTGCTACTTCACAGCAATAAGTTTATAGCACGTCCGTTTCCGTTTTAAAATGACTGACTGAACGAATAAATGTATGAATGAAGGAATGAATGGATGGATGCAATGACTGACATTTGCAAATGCTTATTTATATGATTGCACCAGAACCAGAACTAAATGAACAAATGAATGGACGGACAAAACGGACTGAACCGGTAGTTATACAAAGTAATGGTAGATGTCAGTCACCAATGTAACTACATAAAATATTGAAATGTACAACAAGAAATAAAAACAAGATAACTGCTGCTACTGCTGCTGCTGCTAC
Organism: Eustalomyia histrio; assembly: GCA_949748255.1. NCBI lineage: Eukaryota > Metazoa > Arthropoda > Insecta > Diptera > Anthomyiidae > Eustalomyia > Eustalomyia histrio. The sequence goes on along the minus strand of OX456526.1, from coordinate 57,433,317 downwards.
CGCCTGTTGTTTGTATGATCTCCTCTAAGACAATGAGCAGTAGGTAAATAACACCAACACAACATTACCTCACCTTGTACAAAAGAAGACACAATAAACATTATCAAAACACTAGAAGAGACCCCCCTTATTTGCAGCTTTTTTCTTTTTTTTTTTGCAAAATTAGAAATAGACTCAAGAAGTTACTAAAGCTGTTTGTTGATCTAGTTATAAAAATGAATAACTAGGAATACAAAAAAAAGACTATACTTAAAAAAATCTAAATGTCAGATTGCATGCTTGGACAGGTGTGTTTTTGTGTTTTTTTTTTTTTTGCAATCTTTTAGTTAAAATCTTAACCAAACATCAAAACTCCAGTTGTTTTATTTGCCACAGTGTTTAGATGTTACATTTATTTAAGTGTCTCTTGGGGAATTTAAAAATACCCTACTGCAGCCTTGTGTAGTTAAGAAAATTTAAAGTTTCTTAAAGGTGTTTGGAAAAGCTATGGGAAGGCAGGATAAAGCAATAACAGTAAACATTTTTTTTAAAGGGTCCAGAAGTTTATTGTTTTAAAACAATGTTTCCAGGAAAATAATACAATCGACAAATATTCCTGATTAATCAGATTAATGTCAATTAAAGGCACTGGACTAAACATTTTAAAATCTTAAGTCGTGTGTTCACTAGCAAGTCACTTGCGGAAGAACTTCTGGAAGTATATGCTGAAATGTTTCCACTCAAACCGAAACTTGCGCAAGTCTGCTTCCAGAAGTAGTTTGTAGAAGCTATTACGACGAACTTGCTGCAAACAATTGCAAACGTGTTTCTACACAATGTGAGTACAGCTTGCAGTAGAGTTTGCTTTTTTACGAATGACAGTAGAAAAATGTCTTGTGTCAAAATATGTAAGATTGGCAGCTGACACTTTTTTTTCCTTTCTTTGTTTACTTCTTGACCAAACTAACTGCCTTCGTAGGTTGTGTGATTTTCTTTTGACCTCTTCTTCGGGCAGAAAACAGAAGATAATACCACAAACCGTTTACCCGACGTATACCCGACTTCTTCTGCAGTTCACAGCGAGTCGTTCAAATTACTTCCAGCAAGCAACAAACATTTGTTTCCACATAATTGCTGCAATTAACTTCTGCAAACCGTGACTTCTGAAAGGCCACTTCTAATACGTGTTTACACGACAAAAACTTTTGAAAGTCACTTCTGCAAGCAACTTTTACAAGAAAACATGGTAGTTGACGCACGACTTAACATTAAAAAAATAAATCCAATATGTTGGGCGCCATATGCTAACAAAACATCACCTGTTTTGGGCAACATTTAAACTTCATCAATTTTAGAATTAGCTATTTCAGTACCGATTACATAAATTAAGTTGTCAGTCCTAGGAAGCAGAGATTTGAAGAATTAATTCTTTAAATCGAATTCAATTTAAATCTAAAATGAAAAAAATAATTTTTTAATCAAGTTGAACCCGTTCAACTCGCATAATACTTTAAGAATTACTTCAATTAAAACAGTTCCTTTATCAAATCAATCTAGCAAAAACACAGCAATTTTTCTTGCAGCAATTTTCTTAAATTCTCTTGAAAAATTGCATTCGTGTCCACACTGTTAGTCTCTTTTTGGAATTTTAGTAACACAAGAAAATTGCGAGTACATACAAGCGGGTACCCCTTTCGTTCCTTTTTCCTCCCTCTCCAATAAACTCAGAATTGCTGCAATTAAAGTTGCTGTGTGTAAACCGGGACTTGAAGAATCAATTTTTCATGGATTCCAAAGTATAATTTAATTCCCATTTTTCTCTTATAGGGCAGTTCTTTTTCACAACTTCCAGAAATGTGATTTTGAAGGAAATTTAACTCCTTTCAAATCTATAACGGTTAACTTATTTTAAAAACCATTAAAGGTTAAACTTTAACCAGTTAATTAAACCGCTAGGAACCAGTTAATTTTTTCTAAAACAAATGAAAAATAAAAAAGAATTCATTCAATTTATCAACCTTTTAATGCTAACGCTTAATTTCACTCCACAGTTTTGTGATTTAAAAAAATACATAATTCCGTTCAGTGATTTAACTTTTTTTCAGTTTAGTTATTTAAAATTAATTTTTTATCGTTCACTGACTTGAAATCGATGTTTAACCGTTCTACAGGGTGAATCAACTTTTTGAATTTAATTTTTTTGCATAAACAATTTAATAAAATTTTAGATTATCATCATACTCAATGCAAGAAAGTGTAGAAATTGCGCAATTTTATAAATTGTTACAACACAAAGAAAATACCGTCAACATTTTAATACTGCAACAGCTCCGTGTGTAAGCATGATAAGAAACTGAATTACCCGTTTTAAGAAGCAGGGTTCAGTAGGTAATGAACCACAAAGAACTGTTTTGTTCGACCTGACGTGTGGACACACGTCTACTCGTCGACGTGCTGCTCAATTGGAAATCTTCAAAACATCGCTGATGCGCATTCTGAAAGTTAATTTGGGGATGTTTTCATATAAATTTACATTGACTCTAGAATTATTGTCCAGGGATGCATCGAAACGGCACAAGTTGTTGATGACCGAATAATTTCAAAAATTGCTGTCTTGCGTGGCCACCTCGTTCCTCAGAATTGATGCCCCTGATTTTTTTTTTTTTTTTTTTTTTTTGTGGGGTCTCTAGAAGGAACGGGTTTTACGACAACAAACATCTAGCAACTTAAGCAAAATATTCGCACAGAAATTGCAGAATTGGAGCCAGAGACGTTGTACAAGGTAATGCAAAATGATAACTAATTTATTCTTTGAGCTTAAGGATTGATTTTTATAAAAAATATTATTTATTTTTCAATATTTCGCTACTCCATTGTGTAGCATCTTCAGGAAGGAAAAGAGCCATTAACGGCCAACAACAAAATCGACGCCATTTAATGGATGACATTATTCATACTTAGATAAAAAAAAACTTTACAATTTATATCTTCATCAAAGTTGACCCACCTTGTATAATTGGAAATTAAATTTTTATCGTTTAATAAAGGAGTTTACAGTTTTATTGCAATCATTTAGTGTTTAAAACGAAAAACTTTGTCAAATTTACTTATCCAAAAAAAAAAAAAAACAAAGTTAAACGTTTCCATGACTTCAAGGGCAACACTGCTTCTGTTAACAGGGATATATCAGTTTACTCCTGATAGCAGACTACCGCGTGATTTGATTTGAAGATTGCTTCCTCATAAGCCCTATTCTTCGGATTTAGACCCGAGTGACTATTTCTGCTTTCCAAACCTGAAGAAATGGCTCAACAGAAAGAGATGTGGCTCCAAGGATAAAATCATCTCACAAATTCGGCAAATCTTATTATATTTTGGAAGGGATAAAAAAAAATGTTCATATATTGTCGTATATAATGTCATGTATAAGGATATATGGTTTCATGTATGAGCATATATGGGCAAACACATTAAAGAAAAAGTTCATATATGGTAATATATGATAACATATATGTGGCAATATATGATAATGTATTGCATATATTGGTCCATATATTGATTCGTATATGCCATATATGTTAATATATAAATTCATATAAAATTCCATATATGGGTAATGTTTTCTTTTTTTTCGGAAATGGTCATATATGTATTAAGGCAAAAGGTATTTCAGGTGCGAATTCTTAAGTGAACATTTACAGTTTTTTTTACCCCACGCCTAGCGGACTAACACGTAACGAAGATGGAGGATGGGTACAACAGATTGCCGAGCTTAAACGGCCACAAAAACGGCACGATTGCTAAATAAAACAGTTTTTTACAGGTTGGTTGAAAAGTTCCTGCGCTCACCAAGAGATGGCACTGCTAGCTCCAAACTTTTCTTTTTCTCAAGTTGGTATAACTGTCCTGAGAACACATGCAAAGTTGCAAGTCATTCTGTCAATTCTTTCTTTGTTTACAAGCCATTTGAAGTTGACGTGTCATTAATTTTATTTAATATAGAAAAAATTTAATATCGTGCAGTCATTAGATTCTTTGTTTTGAAGGGTTTAAAATCAAAGGAAATTTATGAACAATTGTTAGAAGTGTATAAGGAGTCATCACCTTCAAAACGCACCGTTGAATTTTGGGCCGGTGAATTTAAACGTGGTCGTACCAGCCTTGAAGACGATCCACGCGAAGGACGACCAAAAACTGCAACCACAGCAGAAATCATTGAGCAGGTACATAATATGATTAGTGAAGATCCAAGTTTGACTAGGCGTGAAATTGCTAATGCCATAGGCATCTCAGACGAACGAGTACTCCATATTTTACATGAAGAATAACGTATGAAAAAACTGTTTGGAAAGTTAGTGCCGCACACATTAACAATTCAACAAAAACTAGATCGAAAACAAATTTCTCAGCGTAATTTAGAGCATTTTAAGCCGAATAAAACCGACTTCTTGTGTCGTTTTATAACTGGATGAGACTTGGATCTACCACCATGATCCTAAATTGAAACAAGAACGTTTACAGTGGACTGAAGCTGGTTGTTCAACTCCAAAGCAGGTGAAGTCACAACGATCAGCAAAGAAGGTTATGGCATCAGTTTTTTGGGATGAAAAAGGAATTTTGTTGATTGATTATCTTCAGAAAGGTAAAACAATCAACTCTGAATATTATTGCATCCTTTTGGATCAGCTGGATGAAAAAATTCGTGAGAAAAGACCTGGTTTAAAGAAGAAAAAAATCATTTTTCATCAAGACAATGCATCTGCTCACAAAAGTGTTTTGACGATGGCTAAATTCAAAGCATTAAAGTACGAATTGCTTCAACATCCACCGTATTCATCAGATTTGGCTCCCAGTGACTACTATCTCTACAGAAATCTCAAACAATTCCTTCGTGGAAAGCATTTATCGTCGAATGAAGAGGCAAAAGCAGCCGTAGACGGTTATTTTGCAGAGCTTCCGGAAAACCATTATAAGGATGGGATTAAATTATTGGAAGATCATTGGAACAAGTGTATTGAGCTTCTAGGAGATTATATTGAATAAAAAAATATATTTCGCAACAAAAACAGTATTCTTTCATTTCGAGCGCAGGAACTGTTCAACCAACCTGTAAATTAATACTAATATTAATTAATATTAATGTTTTAATACATTTTATAATTTTTCATTATTAATTTAGTTTTCGATCTCAGTATTTAAAACAATACACTTAATTTACTTTAAAATAGTATTAAAAAATTAATAAGCATGATTTATGTATTATTTTTATTGTTATTTTTAAAAAGAAGATATTCTTCGAATATTCCTAACTTGTATGAATTCATTAGCAACATGTAAAAAGAAATAAAATATTTACATATAATTTTAATTGAAAAACATTACTTTTGTTGAAAAATAAAAAAAAAAGTTTTTTTGGTATACGGGCATTATAGGAAAAGTACTCATATGTATATGACCATATTTGAACATTTATATATGTTCATATATGACCATACACCCTCAAATTTCGGATCCGAGCATATATGGAATAATACATGAATCCAGATATGTGGACATTTATTACCATGTATGAAAATTTTCACCAGGGAATATTGAAAAATAAAATGATTTTTTATCCAAAAACCTGTGTTGCATTCAAAAAGTCAAGGACTTACAACAATTAACCCGCATTCGTACCTGAAAATTCAATTTTAAAAATGGCGCCTAACATAGTGAAGAACAAATAGATATTATTACTATAAAATAAAGTAGCGCCATTTAAAATCGTCTTCAAACTTTCTATGCTGGCTCTTTTTTTTTTTTTTTTTGTCTGTCTGTCTGATCATTTAGCCATTCTTTAATATTTTGTAACTCTTGTTTAATTTTTTGTTTAACTATCTTAAGTTTAGTATCTCCCTTTGCTTAAAAAAAAAAAAAAACACTACCTACTACCGTAATCCAAAGAATAGAGAGTTATAAACTAGACATATGTTGTTGGTTAAGAGTATTTTTATGTTTGTTATAAATAAATTTGTTTTTGCTGCTGCTAAAAGAAAAAAAACATTTGCTCCTAATACTTTTTAACATAAATATATTGTGTTCGTATGTATGTTGAATTATTTTTGTAATTTACAAAACATTATAACATTTTGATGCCATGTGCGCCGGCCTTCTTTCCTCATTTATTTATTTTTTTTTGCTTATTTTTTTTCTTCAGCGTATAGCTGAATGTGTATAAGTTGTTTGAATATTTTTTTTGCGCGCATTTTGTAGTCTCTATTTCCGACATTTCTAAGGTTGTAGACCTTCAACTTAACAACAACAACAACAAATGGTGTGGTCTTCTCTCTTTCTCTAAGTACACTTTTAAATGCAGTGGCGTTATTTTAGCGCTACGCTAAAAAAAAACAGAAATAATACAATGTTGTTTGGGGGGCCGCAATTGCATGTTTGCCTCAGAAGAAGAAGAAGAAGAAAAAAGTTGTCTAGAACTTAATTCAGAAACGACAAAACAAATAAACATTAATAACAATTAAAATTTGCCATTTAGTTGTTATTTATTTGTATATGTTGTTTTCATTGTTGCTACTCGTACTTGCAACAGTAGCTGTTGCTGCAACCATATTAAAAATTAAAATAATAATAAGTACTAATTGTTGTTGCAGTTGTTTTGAAAAGTTAATTAAGTGCGTGTTGTTGAGTCTTAAATTTAAAGCATTTTATTTTCACTGTTGGATACAACTATTTCAAACAGTGCGTTTAGGTTTTTTTTTCTTTTTTTTTTTTTTGATAATAAACACAACAATCATAAAAATGTTGTTTTAATGTAAATACTTTGTCTACGGCCTATTGTCTGTGTATGTACAGAAAGAAATCATAAAATAGCACTAGAATTCGAAGAGAGGTAATTTAAGTTCCCACACCCAAAAAATAAATGTACTAGAATTTAGAAAAATTAATTTATTTGGAGGAAAAACTGAAATGAAAACGGCGCTAAAGGACACTTTTTACCAAAAATTTAATAAAATTTTCCTTGAAATTAAGAAACAAATTTTAAATAAAAAATTTCTAAATTATAGAAAAATTTTACTACTGAGAACTAAATTTTTATAAGAAAACAGTAAAATTTCCTCTTAATTAGTTCATATATCATATTAAATTTTATTGTTAATTAGGTATTGTTTCCTTGGTTTTAATAAAAAATTTATTTTATTTAAGTTCATTAGATAATTTTTTTTTTTTTTACTAAAAACTAGAACTTAACTCCCTAAAAATGAGAAAATATTTTCTAACATCAATAGCACCTCTTGAAGTGAAAATTATCCTCAAATTTTCTAAAAAATATGAACTTGTTTCTATGATAAAGGTAATATATTTTACCATATATTTTAAAGTCCTTCACACTCATTGTGTAAGTATTTTCCCACTTTCGGGGGACTTCCGCTTTAGGAGGACACTGCTTTTAACAATCAAAAATGCCCACTCAAAAAAGACATGAACTAAAATGTAATCAAAAATTTTATTCAAAATAGTTTATAAATTGTCCTCAATTTAAGCAATATTTTTTTAAAACTTAGAAAAATTTTCTTAAACAGAATAAAAATTCCTAAGTTTGCGGAAAAACAAAATAGTTTATATACTCAGAAATAGTTCATATTTTTCCTTAGTAATATTTCCTGATTTTAGGAAAAAAACAAGTCAATTAAATAAAAATTTATTAATTTTCAGAAAAAACATGTTAGTTTTAAGAAATTTGCATGTAATAAAATTAAGTTTAGTAATAAAATTAAGTTTAGTTCAAAAAAAATTTAGGACATAATGTACTCCCATTTAGTTAAAAAAAAATGTGTCTAACTTAAATCGAGAAAGTACTTGAACTTAATGTGTGTTCAGTTTTCTTTCGTGTGTAGTAAAATTTACTAAATTTTAGAAAGCCATTTTCAAATTCAGTTTTTAAGTATATTACTTTCTAATTTTCCATATTCTATATTATTTATTGAATCTTCACTTTCAAAAACTGTGAACTAACAATAATTATCCAAATCTTAAAACTAAATATTAACTGTTAAGTCCAGCCAGTGCCAGACTGATGTTGTGTGGTTCAACTGGGACCATTATTTCCCCTTATTATTAGCGGACCAGATCCGCAGTGTCCCTCCTCCTAAGACGCTGGTGGCCGTGATTATCAGTTAAGTTACGGGCTAGTATGTTGGGGTGTGTTTCCAGTTTTGTTAAATAGCGTTGACAGTGTCTAATAATTTCATCTTTGACCAGGGGTACATTCAGGTCTTTATGTATGTTGTAATTCCTAACATACCAGGGTGCGTTCGTAATCGTCCTCAAGAATTTATTTTGCATTCTCTGAATTTTCCCTATATTGGACGCAGAGGCAGTACCCCAGAGCTGAATTCCGTAGCACCATATGGGTTTCATGATCGAATTGTAAATGAGTAATTTGCAGTTTGAAGAATTTTTTTCTAAAAATAAGTTCAGACATGAATTTAGTATAGTTCAATTTAGTTTTAAGAAGTCCTCCGAAAGTGGGAAAATATTTACCCAATGAGTCTAAAGTACTTTAAAATATATGGTAAAATTATTACCTTTACCATAGAAGCAGGATAAGGATAATTTTCACTTAAAATAAGTTCTGTTTAACTTGATGTTAGAAAATATTTTCTAATATTTATGGAGTTAAGTCCTAGTTTTTAGTAAAAAAATATCTAATGAACTTAAAATAAAATTGTTCTTAAAACCAATGAAACATTTCCTAACTAACAGTAAAATTTTAGATGATGTATGAACTAATTAGGAGGAAATTTTACTGTTTTCTAATAAAAATTTACTTCTCAATAGTAAAATTTTTCTATAATTAAGAAATTTTTACCAAATTTTAAGTAAAATTTGTTCCTTAATTTCAAGGAAAATTTTATTAAATATAGGTAAAAAGTATCTTTGGCGCCATTTTCATTTAAATTTTTCCTCAAAATAAGTTAATTTTTCTAAATTCTAGTTCATTTTTTTTTGAGTGCATGTTTATCTTTAAATTAAACAGCATTATACTAAACTCATGTATTTAAAATATAAATTAAATTACTTTAACCAACAGGTAAACATATTAAAGAAATGTACTGCATCTGAAACGTTATAAATTTTGACAAAGTCAGATCCTTTTCGTAGTAAATTAAGGGTTCTTCTTGAGATAATTACAAAAAGGGACGCCCTAAGTGACACACGGCATCTATGGTTAAGGAACACTAGGGGTCCTTTGTCTTCTTAAATTAACTAATTTAAGGAAATTGTTGAAAAAATACAAAATATCACAGTTACATTTCTTGGTATTATTGGAAAATTGAAAAATGTCATATGTTTATTTTATGACATTTTAGCTTAAACTTCAATTGACATATACAAATTTTAACTTTTTTATTATTAAGTGAAAAAAAAAAAGTTTTTTTTATTTTTATTTTTTTTTGTATTTTTTTTTTTTTTTTTTGAGAAAAACATTGAAAATAAGTTAAACGTTTTTCCAACAAAACTACATTTTTCCTCGATTTAAGATAAATTTACTCAAGTTATTTTTAATGTATTTGAAGAAATTTTTAGGAAAAGAGTAAAAAATTAGAAAACTTTTACTTGAAAAAAAAAAATATATTTCATTAAAATTTTTTGATTTATCTAAACTTAGTTGCATGAAAATTTTCCCTAGAAATATAGTTCATTAGTTTCTCAAATCAAATAAATTTTTATTATTAAATATAAAATATTTACTACTTTTTGTTTTTAGTCGCCTGAACTAATTTTAAAAAAAAAATTTCTTAAAAATTGGAAAGTAGTAAGACTAAAAAACTGAATTTAGAAATGGCTTTTTAAAATTTAGTTAATTTTACTACTCGCGAATATAAAAAGGAACACACATTAAGTTCAAATACTTTTTGATTTTAAGTTATACACATTTTTTAAACTAAATGGGAGTAAATTATGTTCTAAATTATTTTTTTGAACTAAACTTAGTTTCATTATATTTTAGTATGCAAATTTCTTAATACTAAAATTTATTATTTTTATTGTTATTTTTAAAAAGAAGATATTCTTCGAATATTCCTAACTTGTATGAATTCATTAGCAACATGTAAAAAGAAATAAAATATTTACATATAATTTTAATTGAAAAACATTACTTTTGTTGAAAAATAAAAAAAAAAAAGTTTTTTTGGTATACGGGCATTATAGGAAAAGTACTCATATGTATATGACCATATTTGAACATTTATATATGTTCATATATGACCATACACCCTACAATTTCGGATCCGAGCATATATGGAATAATACATGAATCCAGATATGTGGACATTTATTACCATGTATGAAAATTTTCACCAGGGAATATTAAAAAATAAAATGATTTTCTATCCAAAAACCTGTGTTGCATTCAAAAAGTCAAGGACTTACAAGAATCAACCCGCATTCGTACCTGAAAATTCAATTTTAAAAATGGCGCCCAACGTAGTGAAGAACAAATAGATATTATTACTATAAAATAAAGTAGCGCCATTTAAAATCGTCTTCAAACTTTCTATGCTGGCTCTTTTTTTTTTTGTCTGTCTGATCATTTAGCCATCTTTTAATATTTTGTAACTCTTGTTTAATTTTTTGTTTAACTATCTTAAGTTTAGTATCTACCTTTGCTTAAAAAAAAACACTACCTACTACCGTAATCCAAAGAATAGAGAGTTATAAACTAGACATATGTTCAAATACTTTTTGATTTTAAGTTATACACATTTTTTAAACTAAATGGGAGTAAATTATGTTCTAAATTATTTTTTTGAACTAAACTTAATTTCATTATATTTTAGTATGCAAATTTCTTAATACTAAAATGTTTTTATTAAAAATTGATAAAATTTTACTTAATGAACTGGTTTTTTTTTTCTAATATCAAGAAATATCACTTTGGAAACTATTTCGTTTTTACTCCTATACAGTTTTTATTAATTTTAAGAAAATTTTTCTAAGTTTTAATAAAATTTGTCTAAAATTGAGTATAACTTTTAAACTATTTTAAAGGAAATTTTGGATTAATTTTTAGTTCTTTTATTTTTTTTTTTTTTTTTTTTTTTGAGTGCAGTCAGAAAAATAAATACAGCGCTGGCAAGGCACTTTGACAGGTGGTACGTTAGGAAAACAAAACAAAAATGAGCTTTAAATAGTTTTTCCAAAAACAAAAAATTTTATTTTATTTAAAAAGAATTAATAAAAGTATGCCTGTAGCCGGACTCGAAACCTACCGACTTCAAAGTGATTTACTTTTCTTTAGTACTGTTTTCACCAATATTCCAATCAGTCAGTAGTACAGGCTGGCCCAAAAACATTCACCGGATGTTTTTATTTTTTAATATTTAATTGGAACTTTAATTTTTTATTCCGTTAATTATTGAAGAGTAGAGCGATCAGTTAGACGCAAACATTGTTGATTTCGAATCTTTTTACCGCATTTTTCACTGTTCTGGAGATAACTACTCTTGTCGGATATACAATTTGGGAGCTTCCAGAGTCTGTGACTTGTTCACATAGACTTGTGAGTTTAAAAAAACCCCAAAGAAAAAAGTCTGGATTGGTAAAATCGGGAAATCATGGTAGCCATTGCAGACTGCCAAAGCGAGACATTAGGCGACCCGGAAATGCATTCTTCAATATGTGTATTATCGCTCGGGATGTATGTGCACTTGCGTCGCCATGCTCGAACCATTTGTCCTCCAGTTCCAATTCACCAATTTGTCGCAATAAAAAAACGTTGCATCTCTCAGCAGTCACAGTAATCTCAACAGTCACAGTAACCGTGAAATTTAAGTATTTTTTTATTCTAACTAATAACTTCTAGCTAATAACCAATTAACTTTCCTGCTATTTCCATTTCACTAATATTTAGTAAAATTTGTGCCTTAATTTTAGCAAATCGGTTTTCAAAAATTTTTAATATATTTTCTGAAATTAGCAACAAAAATTTGTAAATATTCTATAATTTGTAAAATGTAAATAGCAATAAAATTTACTAAGTAATATTTTTTTTTTACTAAAAATCAGTACAAAAATAGTAAATTGGGATTGAAAACTTTTTGTTCCGAGTGTAATAACATTTGGGTTTTAGTTTGCTTTTATATTACCACTGTGACTCTACGTGTCAATATGGAGAAGTATGGATGTTGTCAGCTATTTGCTCTGGCCACAGCACCTTTAATAAAGGGTGTCCCAAGAAGAACGCAATTTTTAAATTTTAAATAAAACATAGATATTTAAAAAAAAATCGTGAAACTTTATTATATCGTAAAGTAGACAGAATGAGGTTATGTATGGAACAATATATCGTGCAGATGGCCGCCGCGGCTTTGCTGGCATGCACGCGATCTTTTAATGAAATTTTCAATGACCGTTTTGCAGGAATGCTGCGGTATTTCATTAATGCAGCGTCCAATTTCCTCTTTTAAGGCTTGAGTCGTCGTCGGCTTATTCGCGTAAACCATCGACTTCAAAAAATCTAATGGTGTTAAATCGCACGATCTAGGCGGCCAATTCTGATCTCCAAAACGCGAAATAACACGACAAGGAAATGACTGATGCAGCAATTGAATTGTTTCTCTGGCTGTATGACATGTGGCGCCGTCTTGTTGGAACCACATGCCCTCCACATTCATTTCTTCAATTCTAGGCAAGAAAAAACTGGTTATCATTTCACTGACCTGCCTCATTTTCAAAAAAAAAGGTCCAATGATTCCTCCAGCCCAAAAAATCACACCACACAGTGACACGTTGAGGATGCATTTGCTTCTCGTGAATCACTCGAGGATTTTCCTCACCCCAAATGCGACAATTCTGCCTATTGACGAAGCCATCAAGATGAAAATGGGCCTCGTCACTGAAGATGATTTTATCGGCAAAATCAGCATTTTCATGTTGTCTCTCCAATACCCAATTAACGAACTCCCTTCGCTGTCCATGGTCAGCTGGCTTCAGTTCCTGAGTCAATTGAACTTTTGTATGCATGAAGATGCAAATCTTTCGTCAAAATTCGCTGCAAAGTGGATTTGGAGACACCAATTTGCTGAGCTCGTCGACATTTTCGGTCGATCGACCTGGTCGATGGCGCGTTGTTGTCTTTACATCACTAACAGACCCAGTTTCGGCAAATTTATCCATTAATCTCTTTACAGTTGACTCTTTTGGAGCATTATTGTGACCCCAAGTTGATCGCAATTTGCGAACTGTAGCCGCAAAACTTTCACCATTTTGGTAAAACAATTTCACAATGAGAATGCGTTGTTCATTCGTGTAGCGCTCCATTTTTACTAACCTCGTACCTTCTACTAGCAAACAATAACAATTGTTCAAATGTCAAACAATGACACTTCGAATGTTGCCAGATTTAAAAATTGCAATCTTCTTTGGACACCCTTTATATTCCCAGATGGTTCGAGAGTTTTGTCTAGGAGTTCAAGGACTCTTTAGGTAGACATTGTACTAATAGGAGGGTATACCCCTATTGAGTTCGTAGACACTGGGTTATTGCGGGTAACGAGATTGCAGACGAACTGGCGAAACGGTGGGTCCAGTGCCCGGCGAAAGGGCAATGGATACTCGTATACCACCCCAGTTTTTGAAACGGAATGTAAACTTCACTATAATGAGCAGGACTGAGGCGGTTTATGTGAAGATCAAACCATCCTAATGCGCTGGACTTTGGTTCTTCCCTAGAGATGATAGTTGTAGGTTTCAAGAGGTGTCGGGGGATAGAAAGACCATGTAGCATATCATATGCCACTGTTCCTATCCTGCGTGCTCCAAGGCGTATTGCTTGGAAAATTATCTACTCCGAGATCTGGAGGAAATCCCATGAATGGGAATTCTAGCACTTTAGGCTTTTGCTAAGAGAGTGTGGGGGCACCCTGCGTGCCATCACATCTCTCTGACCTAACGTGGGGCTTATAGTTTCATAACTGGTAATGCGAGGGCCCTTATTTGGGTGGTGTTGGGTTAGGTTTACCAGCCAGCCAGCTCAGCCTAACCACTGTTAGAGTAATACAAAATCTTTCTCCAGACTTTGCTATATTTTTCTTTTCATCTATACGTCGCTCTACTTTGTGTATTTTTTTTTTTGTATTTTATGCATTTTAATATGTATATAATGATCCCTTTACATCAGTTGATGATGAACAAAATACAATTTCTTTCCAAAACCCATCCACTACAGTATTACTGTTGTTTGCACTAAACAGAAAAATTATGATAGTTTCGATTGCTAACTTGTCAGTGTAAAAGATCCATTAAAATGATTATAATCTTTTTGGTTTATTTCAAAAAAATTTTATTTTTTTTTTATATTTTAAATTGTAATTATTTTAAGAGTTTTATTGCGTGCTAGTTGCGATTAAAAAACTACAGAAAAATTTTGCAGCCATTAAGAGAAAAAAAAACAAACAAGAAAACAAATACAATTTTATATCAGATAAAATTGAAAACTAACAAACAGAATATTTATAAAAGTTTGTGATAAAATAAGATTTGATAAGGCGAAAAAAAAATTCTGAATAATTTTTAAATAAACAAATAATTCCGCTAGTAATTTATCCGATAAGAAGAAGTACAAGAGGGGAATACAAAGAATGTTTCAAAATTTAAAGGTACAACAAGTGGGAATGATAACTTGTTGTTGGGATCACAAATCCCAGCAAAACCACACATTACCAAATAATGGGTAAAGTAATGTATAGCTATAGGGGCCGATTGATTACTTTACACCTTACTTTATTGATGAATTTTACTGGCGATGAGCCTCAAAGTAATGTATATACCCATTACTTTAGAGTTGATAATGTTAGGGGTTACTTATATGGTTACGAGAATCGAAAAAGTAATGTGTCTAAAAATAGATTTTTAAAAAAGAGGAATTTTTATAAAAAAAATTATTAGAAATATTTTATTTAAATTATTTGTAATTAAAAATAATGTGGTCATGATGGGAATCGAACCAGGGAAATCTGGTTGCCAGCCAAGAACTCAAACCCACTTAACTATCGACGCATATACACTCAAAATATTATGTAGTTAACTGTTTGTAGTTTAATAAAAAAGTTTTTCGTTCCATTTAAAAATAAAGGAACATTCATTTATTTTTCAAAGAAATATCTATATTAACTTTTTTATACATTTATTCGAAATAATTTACTATCATTTACCATTTTTTTCAGTTTCATTTATTTTTTTCATTTGTTTGAAATTTAATAAAAATTTACCCACAAAACGGAAACTTGTGGTATATTTGTGTCCGTAACAGTTATTACAAATTTAAATTTTGTTTGCTGTCTGTTTCAAAAAAAAATTATTCAAACAATTTCAATTTGTTTTTTTATTTAAATTGGTTGTATATATACAAAATATTTCAATACAAATTACAAGAACTTCATAAACACACATACATATACAAAAACATTCATACAAAAAGTGTTTATAGCTTCATATACATACATACATTTTGTATTGTACGAGTATATTAAAAAAAAAAAACAAAAAATACAAAAACGGAAATAATTTCAAATAAATGAAAAAACATTTATTTTTTAAGGATTGGTAGGTAAAATTTTGACATTTATTTTAACTGATTATATCATTTGTTTCTTACGGATCTGTCAGTTGATTAATCAACATTTAAAAATAAATGACAAATGACATTTAATTTAAATGAAAATTAAGTAGACCGGTTTTTAAATGAAATATCATTTCTTTTAAATGATATTTTCAGTTATTTTAACTTACAAACTTTTTTAAGTGTAGTATTTGATTGCTTTGAGCTTAAATGAATTGTTGCGCTTCGTTTTTTCGCTAGTGTTGTCAAAACAAACATACATTACTCGATTGCTTACAAAAAAACACAAGGTAATGTATCTTAAAATATATTTTCAAAAATATTTTAATTATTATTTTTTTACAATTATAAATCATACATTGCAAATAATGAAAAAGGTAACGAGCTATCATTACAAGGTAACGCATGAGAATATCGCACCCATTACACAAAGTTTTGCTGGGATACTATCAAGTTTGTCCATCTGTCTCGGTATAAATATGTCCTCAGGTACCTTGTACCCCATGTTTTGTTGCAATTCTCTTTATTAACCCAAGCTATGCTTCGACTATATTTCAGTAATCTCATATTATCACAAATTCCACTTATTAAAAATGGCACCCAACGTTGGTGCTAAATAATAATTTTTGCTTTTACTTTAATTCCTGTCTAAAGTCTAATATTGACACAGCGGCATCTTTTGCTGAAATTTAGATATAATTTTGCTTCTGTGCCAAGTTTTATGTCGCGAATTTGGTAACTTTTAAATCCAAAAACTTGTATTTTTAAAATCTTTAATTCACTAAATCAATATATTTCATCTCGCAAGACATAATGTCATGTAATATTCATCATGATATAACGATTGCATAAGAAAAGTAATAATATTAAATCACCGATACCTTCATAAGAAGTTCATGGAAATTTTTACATTTTTATTACAATTTTATATTTATTTATTTGTTTTTTTTTTTTTAACAATAAAAACAATAACAATGCATATGCACTGATGGTTGGGTTAAGTAGACCTGTCTTCTCCAGAAAAATATATATACAATAACAAAAAAATAATATAAAATCTTATAAAAAAAAGCAAAAGCCAAACTGGTTTAAAAAACGACCGGTTAATGTCTCTTGACTTTGTCTTTTTAAACGGAGAAGCACATAAACATGAATGCGCCAAAAAAAAATTAACTCTTTTTTGGAAAATAAATACGAAAAAATAGCTAACAAACTTGAAATGCCATTGAACAATCAAAACAGCCAGGCCAAACCAAACCAAACTACCAAAAAAAAAAACAGAAACAACAAAAAATTCGATATCAAGCACATGCATGTAAAGTTTAATGTACGTAAGTACACGGGGTAAGTACTTAAAATGGTGCAGGTAAAATTTGTATGTGCAAAAATTCATAAAAAAAAATTCATTAAATGCTTCTATTGGTTGCTCTTTGTAGAGAGGATATATCAGCTTAATATAATCACTTTTAGGAAATCAATACGGGAAAGATATTGAGCTAATATCAAACAACTGCAACGTATTGCATATAAATTACAAGCATGATATTCTCATGACAATTTTTCTTATGCTTCATTGGTATTTTCAGACAAGCAAGTTCGAAGCACCGTGAGAAAGTTCAATTGGTAATGACTTATGGAACATAATATGGAGAAAGTCTCAAAGGTTCTATAGGTAATTTGGCCCTAGCGGATCTGTAACCTTTCAATAGTACCATACAACAAAAGGTTGGCGGTACACAGCATGATAAAAATACCGACTATAACTCACCGAGTTTCTAGCGATTTCTGTGAGAATGTTTTAGAAGACACAGAACCATAATGTATAAAGTTACGAGGTACATAATCCAGGCATTCACTTCTGTAAGGATGTTTCAAAAATAAATGGGGGACTGGGTGGAGCTTCTATAGCTGCGGACTCCCTGCTGGAAAATGTATCCGCCTCCTGGATCATAATATTGTCTTTCAGGCGGAGATAAGGGTAATCGCAAAATTAAAGGATTATAACCGATAGCCAGGCGGCTTTCCAGGCAAACTCTACGAGCTCTCTAAGATCTTCGGATGCAGGCAGGAACTCGATAAGTTCTCAACCAGGGGCATCATTGAGATTATATAAGTTCCAGGGCATTGTAACATGCCAGGTAACGCCATGACTAACGAATTGGCTGGAGAAGGTTATTCTGAGATCGCAGTCAACTTGTAGAATGCTAAACCATTTTAGGCTTTCAGAGCTGAACTACGTGAACGGACTATTATTGGTCATAGAACACCATGGGACACCAGGCCGAGTAGGTGAGACCAATCGAATTCTATGGAGAGTTTTAAGACTCGGTAAAAGGGAACTTCATACTGAAGCCTAAAATACGTTCAGTTGTAAATTGGAAGGAATGGTATGGAAAGGGTACGCATGGAATTGAAACACTAGACAAGGGAAATGAAACGGGTAACGAGTGGAATTAAAACACTAGACAAGGGGATCGAAAGGGAATCAAACGGGGAACGAGTGAAATCTGTAAACTAGAGAGGGTAAAGAATTATAATGTAATGGAGAACGAGTGGAATTGAAACACTAGACAAAGGAAAAGAAATGGAATGGAAAGGGAACCAGTGGAATTCAAACATTAGATAAGGAGAACGAAATGGAGTGGAAAGGGGAATAAGTAATGTTACACAGATATTAACAGTCAACACTACGAACGTCCCCCTTTGATGACATATAAACAAGAAATTGAAAATTGTAACATCACTTTCGAGTTTTGAATAAAAAATTTTGTTTTGAATTTGAAAAGCAAAAACTTGAAAAAGAAACCGAAAATACGAGTTTTGGGTTTCAGTATAAATGCAACTTAGTAAGTATTCTCTCCGAGCATTCAAATCTGATGGCACACCTATTCCGAATTGGCCATGCAGACTTGGTGATTTTTAAAGTCTGTGGGAAGGATGACGAAACCTTAGAACACAATATTTGTGGCTGTCCGGTCTTTAAAATAATTAGAGCTCAACACCTAAATAGCGACAATATTTGATTTAAAATCAAATGGAGGGATCAACCAAAGTTGGAGTTACTCATGCTTGAAATAATTCAGAATAAGTGGGCACGACGTGTGAATTTAGCATGTGCTATGTAAATGTCTATAGCTATAAGACCGAAGACTCAAATATCAGAATATAAAAAGACTGAGGTATTAAAAGCCGACATTGCAAACATTTTCCGAGATTCTAGATCGAAAAAAGTCATAGTCTTTTCGTGAAGTTTTTTAGGTTTAATTAAAGACGTCTTAACTGAGTTATCTCGTTACTTATTGAGATCTGTTGACAAAACTGAATGCAACGAATCTTTTCTCCCAGCTGCCGATGCTATAATTAATTGGGACAATTGCTTCGTTGGTAACAGAAATAGTAAAACTTATTGGGTATAACAGATGGCATAACAATCACATATGGTTTGTGTAAATAATAACAAATATGGTATTTTGGAGGGTCATTTGTCATTATAATTCAGTATTCGATAGTAGCCAAAGTGTTAACACACATTTTTTTCAATCGCTATAATAATGTCGAATTTTGTGCCTACAAAAGATGCTTTGCGGGGAAGTCTGATAACCTTCTTTCATTTGAAGAGAACGGCTTCTCAAAGTTATCGATTGTTGGTAGAATATTACAGTCAACATGCACCAACTTAAAAAACTTCGTTCACAAGTTTGGGCGATTCAAAAGTGGTCATATCGACACAGAAGACAAGGAGAGAACTAATCAGCCGAAAAAGTTTGAAGATGAGGAATTGGAAGTATTACTCGACGAAGATTATTGTCAAATGCAAGAAGAACTTGCATTATCATTGGGAGTCACACAACAAGCAATTTCTCTACGTTTAAAAGCATTGGGATTCATTCAAAAGCAAGGAAATTGGGTCCCTTATGAATACTGCTTGAACGCTACAAAAAGAAATAATTTTTGCATCGTATTGTTACTGGTGATGAAAAATGTATACAGTAAAGCCCGGCGAACCAGCCAAATCAACGCCGAAGCCGAATATCCATGGCGCCAAGGTAATGCTCTATATTTAGTGGGATTAGAAGGGTGTTTTGTATTATGAGCTGTTGAAATCGGGTCAGATAATCACAGGGGACATGTACCAAACACAATTGATTCGTTTGAAGAGAGCAATCAACGAAAAACGACCAGAATATTCGCCACGAGGCCATAATCTTCCATCATGACAACGCTCGGTCACATGTTGCAAGACCGGTAAAAAACTGTTTGGAAACAGTGGGTGGGAAGTTTTGACATGACAACGCTCGGCCACATGTTGCAAGACCGGTAAAAAACTGTTTAGAAAACAGTGGATGGGAAGTTTTGGCTCACCCGCCTTATAGCCCAGACCTTGCCCCTTCTGACTACCATTTGTTTCGATCGATGCAGAACGCCCTTACTGGAATAAGCTTCACTCTAGAACAGGGTATCAGAAATTGGCTTGATTCATTCTTTACCTCAAAACCGGAGCAGTTCTTTTGGCGTTGAATCCATATGCTGCCAGAAAAATGGGAAAAAGTAGTGGATAACGATGGACAATACTTTGAATAATTGATACATTTAATTTTGTTATTATAATAAATGCATTTTTCAAGCAAAAAAAAAATCGACATTATTTACTTATATACCCAAATAGCATAGATCTGAAATCCCATCCTAAATAGTTTGACTAGAACAAGGTTATTGGTGATCTGCAAAATAATTAATACTACTTTCTACTACTTTACTGCATATTTAGTTGTTTGGATCATAGAGGCAGTTTGTTAACTTCGATGTAGTAATCTAACTAGCACTTCGAAACATCTTAAATGTTGTAAAAGTATATCTCATATACATTCATGTCTTCCTTATTTTTAATATTTAGGCCTGCTTAGAGCACCACATTTAAGAAAGAAATGTTAGTATCTTCTCCTGTCGAGATGCTTGATGCTCTGACCGCGTTTGTCTCAATAGTTTGCAAAAGAACAACCTTACAAATTTTAACCGAGCCATCATAAGTTTCAGAGTCATCATCATCATCAGCATCGCTGTAGTCAATGTTGCCATTGTCGCCGTACAAAGAACAGTTTTGAAAATGTTAACTTAACCAAAAATAAAACCGAAATTTATGGTAAAGTCATCTTGTTTAACGGCTTACAAAACAATGTTGCCTTGTATCACACAAATTCGTGTATTTCGATTTACGATTATATGGGTATTTATGATTTTTTCTTGCTCTCTCTTTTATATCGTATCTCGCGTACGAGTACTCGTACAAAGTCTTCCTTTAACTTGTTTAAAGTTGTTGTTTATAGTTTTGGCTTAAAATGTTTTGAATGGTTTTGGTTGTCATTTACGTTTAGAGTTTTTGAAGGAAATATGGTTGCAAAAAAAAATAAAAACAAATAAAGGCTAGACTTTTGGCGGGACAATGCCAAACAACAAACTGTATACGCAAAGTAACTGGCTGGCTGGCTGGCTGGCTGGCTAGCTGGCTTGCTGACTACATGGTCTGTTTGAGTGGCCAAAAGTTAAGCGTTTTTCCAAAATACTATATCTTACACATGGCTTTCAAACACAAATCTTGTATTTGCAGAAAAATTACAACAATACGACACCAAGTTAAACCAGACATAAAATTGTATACATTGTAAGTTTTAGGTTTTTTTCTTGACTTTTGGGTTCCAAAAAAATAAAAAAAATCATACAACACATACCGCCTAAGAGCCAGCCAGTCAGTCGTCCCAAGTCTGGTCGGTCGGCCAACT
The DNA here is from genome assembly GCA_949748255.1 of Eustalomyia histrio. NCBI lineage: Eukaryota > Metazoa > Arthropoda > Insecta > Diptera > Anthomyiidae > Eustalomyia > Eustalomyia histrio. The sequence continues at coordinate 57,411,942 of OX456526.1, read as the reverse complement.
GTCATCACTGCATGCACATTTTTTTTTTTTTTTGCGAAACAAGGCAAACAACAACAGCAACATTTAGAAACCAGGCGACTTAAATCGTGTTTCAAGAGTTTTTTTTTTTTCATTTTGTATGGCATGGATTTTTTTAAATTTTTTTTGCCATGCTTGCAATCTTTATGTGTGTTTTTAAGTATTTATTTTTGGACTTTTAACCTGATACTTAACATTTTGTATTGCTTTGTATGCTACAAAATAAAAAGCAAATACAACAACAAACCTTAATTATGGTCGGCTTTAAGAAGTTGACTGAGCCAAAAAAAAAAAAAATATTTATGGTGGTTTCTGCTGCAAAAGTTTTTTTTTTAGGAAATACCTTCAAATGACTGAAATGTTAATCTGAAGTTTGGTATTTAGACAAACAAATATGTGTGCAAGTTTTTTTTTTTTAATTTAAGAACTTATGTTGAAATATTCTTGGTACAATGTTTATTAGTCATTCTTAAGATGTTTATGTTTGGATTCTAATAAGGAGTCATTATGCTAAGGCAATTGCCTTGAAAAGCAACACACAACCCAATTTAAAGGTTGCAACCTTAGTTAAAGGTGCAAGGACCTAATTCTGACCATCATTCAGTTTTTGTAAGGACCCTTTTTTTAACTTATATTGCCAAAAAAAAAAATTGTTTACGCAAATTAAAGAAAATCTCCACAAAAAAAAGAGGTTAGATTTTGGTTGCTATTGAACTAGAAGTCAAGAAGTTGAATGTGCTTGCAATCATTTAAAATTTAAGCAAGTTAGAGAAAAAAGTTAGTAGTCTTTACAGACTGAAAATATTTTATTTTCAGTAAAACTATCAGTTCCAATGAACTTGAAAAGCAAGCAGCAACCTTATTTGCCTCAAAGACTGCTCTTCTTTAAATCTTTTACTCAAAAGTAGTGTCTAGATTTTACTAGAATCTGCTCTCAAAACTAGTTCAATGGATTCGAATCTAATGACACTTGATCTAATAGTGTTAAATGGCGCAATATAAAATTTGTTCTCTTAACTTCAGTTTTATTCGGTAGACCTACCCTGCGGGATAAGGATCTATCCCAGGGAACGTCACGTGAGCGGTTACATTAACATGGGCTTGTCCTAGGAGGGGGTCAATTGCCCTCTGTGACATATCACAGGTCTGGTCTAAAAGAACATGTCATGATTTTAAAACCGGTCACGTGGTAGGTACTTCAGGAATCGGTCCTCTCCTCTCGTGATAAGTATTTTCGGAACCCGTCCTGTTTGCACATATAACGGTACATGTCCCAATTCCCAGCTGATCCCTTTTTTCCCTCAGGGGCCTTGAGTAGCAGTATAATGTTCTTCACTTCAGTTTCTTGTATTGTTCCTCATATCAGGTCTGCCAAATGTGATAAATCGTAGGTATGCAAAGACAGGGCATTTAGTCATTACATGCTCCATGTTCTCCTCATCTTCCATACAATATCTGCATTTCGTATCTGGATTATGTCCCATTTTGTTTAGGATGTAATTACATGGATAGTGTCCTGTGAGTGCTCTGCATAGGAGTCTTAGATTTGGTCTGTTCATCTGAAGGGCTTCTCTGCTCCTCGTTTTATTGTATGATAAGAACTTCTTTGAATGTTCCTCTGGTTCCTGTTTGTTCCAATATTCACAATGGATTTCGTCTTGATCAGATCCGTTATCATATTTGTGATGTCCTTTTTCGTGAAACCAAATTGGGGACACGGCCCTATAAATAGCAGTTCCGCACCTAGTCTCGCTTGTTCATCAGCTTTTCATTGCCATCATGCCCACTGTGACCGGGTACCCAAATAAGTGTTACCTTATTATTGGTCGCCAGCTGGTTGAGGGCATTATGGCATTCTAGCAGTAATCTATGGTGATAGATGGGATTTTTCAGGGCTGTTCCCCGGCTGTTCGACATTAAGTTTATCTTTATTCACGCAAGATTCCTTTCCAGAATTTCGGTCGTTGCTGTATATAAAGCATATAATTCTGCAGTAAATATAGTTGAATTTTTGCTCAGAGGTATGTTAATTCTGCACCTAGGCCCATATACACCGGCTCCATCTCCGCTAGAAATTTTTGATCCGTCAGTATACCACTTCTGTGCATTTTCCTTCAATCATGGGGGATCAAGTTCCCAGTCTTCTCTTGTTGAGATTTGAACTTTGTATTCTCTTCCTTCTTTGATCAATATATAGTGTCATGTTCTTTTTGGAACTGGCCTCGTTAAGGATCTTCAGATGGCCTTTATGATCACCTTCTTTGAACTTAAATAGTTTGTGGAGTTCGATTGCTTGCTTCATAGCTTCTACCTGTATCGCGAGGTGCAAAGAGTTTAGGTAATTTTTCGCATGCGACTCTGGTTTTGGAATTGCAAATTCATATAGACTTTTGCTGAAATTGAAGTTTGATGGCGCCCAACCTAGGACCTCATCAGCTACTATATCACGTTGCATAAATTTTCTTTATTTCCTAAACAATTAAATTTGACAATTAATTTTGGCACAGCAAATTTATTTTCCCGATATATACACTGATAATAATCCAGGCATAAAAATACCAAACTTTTGTAAATTAAATAAAAATTGATTCATTTTATAAAACTTTTTGTTCTTTTGACAATAATTTCGTATTTTTATGCATGGATTATAACAAGTGTATTAAATGGCGCCCAACATGAAGGTTTAGCAGATACCATCTTTTTGTGTTTACCTCAATCATAAGACAGAGTTAAACGACAATACCGATTTTGTTTGTTACTCGCCGCTGGTGCCAAACGCCAAGTTCTTTTTTAATTTTATTACTTAACACTGAATCAAAGAAGTTTTTGTTGAGATGACATAATTAGAAGCTGGCATCACCTAATGCTTTTAAATTTGAAGTACAAAACATTTTGGCTGGCATATTTTTCTCTGTGTTTTATTAAGGGAACCAATGTATTTTGTACATCAGAATTATAAAGTTAAGATATAATAAATTTTTTGCAATAAGACTCTCTACTAAGACTTTATTTACAGCATGTAACACAATTTAAATTATTCTTGATAGCAAAAAATTCTTGAAAATGTGTCCTTCATGTTCATTCTCAATTTTTTGAGAATAAATTAAATCAGTTTTAACAACAAAACAAAACTTAATTTAAATCATTTTAGTAACGATTTTATTTCCAAAGAATAACATATTGTCAGTATGTAAGAGTTATTTGGTTGTGGCAAAAATTTTCTTTTCACATTCAGTTTTTACAAATTAATTGGGTTAGAGACTTTTAACTCTACGAAATTTTAAATAGATTGTGATTACTAAATTGTTTAAATTTAAATCAATATTCGCCATTTAGGTCAATTGGCTAAATCATCAAAACCGATAATAAAGTGACTTCGGAAGGAGCGTAAAAATTTGGCAAAGACTTCGTTAAAACATGTCTGCATTTTATTTCTTTTTTCCAAAACGAAGCTGATTGACTTTGACGACTAACCGTCAGCATCATAAAATTAAACCGAATAAAAATTAATCGATTGAATATCCTAACCATGGCCAAATGGATAACAATACAAAGAAATAAGTATTCATCAAGTATTAACAAGGATATACTAGCTGCTATGAAAACATAAAAATCCGATATAATAAGAACCCAATCGCAGATTATTTCTTGACCATAAGATTACCTAGGGGCGAAGAAATGTGGGAAGATGTTTTTGTTTTAGTTATGTTATTCAATAGGATTTGGTACACAAGAGAAAAGAAAGATCAGGACAAGAGTTAACATCCTTGACAGCCTGTTTTGAACCTAAGGCTTATGTCAAACTAAGAATAGCAAACACTCTTCTTGTATTTGGCAAGAGGATCATTAGGATCTAAAACTAAAGGGTAATTTTTTAGCAACTTTCTTTTTGGCAACTCTGGCAGTTGAGTTTGGTCTATAATTTAACTATGAATCGACTTACAAACGAACAACGCTTGAAGATTATTGAATTTTATTGTCAAAATTCGTGTTGTGTGAGAAAAATCAAAAATCCAAAAATTGTCTTCAACGACGAAGTTCATTTTTGGCTCAATGGGTACTTCAGCCAACAGAATTGCCGAATTTGGAGTGGAGAGCAGCCAGAAGCAGTTCAAGAGCTGCCAATGCACTTTGAAAGATGCATTGTTTGGTGTGGATTATGGGCCGGTGGCATCATTGGACTGTCTATTTCAAAGACGACGAAGGCAGAAACGTTACTGTGAATGGCGAGCGCTACCGTGCTATAATTACAATTTTTTTTTGTCTAAAATGGAAGATCTGAACTTGGCTGACATGTGGTTTCAACAAGACGGTGCCACATGCCACACATCATGCGAAACAATGGCCCAATTGACAGACGAGTTCGGTAAACAGTTTATGACAAGTTTGGCCGCCTAGATCGTGCGATTTAACGCCTTTAGATTATTTTTTGTGGTTCTATGTTAAGGCTCATGTCTCATGTTGACGCACTGGAAGCCAATATTGAAGAATTTATTCATGAGATACCGGCCGATATGTTGGAGAGAGTATGCCAAAATTTAACCATTTGAGCCTCAGCTGCGGTCAACATTCACCTGAAATCGTCTTTAAACATTGAATTATATAGACCGTTCTATCGACTCAAATAAAGATTATAAAGGGTTTTTCAATAAGAGCGCTACAAAAGTTTTTTATAATAAAACAAAAACGGTTTTGGATATCAATGAAATTCTTTAGTCCTGTAAAAGTACGTTCGATGCCATTACGTATGGAACTCGATTTCTTTTGCATGGCACGCTTGCAGAAGTCCAGACGCTGAACCCAATTTTCAACGGTTTTCAAGCATAAATCGACCGATACTGCTGCAATTTCACGTTCGATATTCGTACGAAGTTTATCAATCGTCGCTGGCTTGTTGGCATAGACCTATGACGTAGCCTCACAGGAAATAGTATAATGGCGTCAAATCGCACGACCGAGTCGGCCAATCGACTGGACCATTTCGTGAGATAACACGTTCTCCAAACTTGGTTTCCAACAAATTGATTGTGACATTCGCTGTGTGGCTTGTGGCGCCGTCCTGTTGGAACCACATGTCCTCCAAGTCCATATCATCCAATCGGGGCCAAAAAAATTCGGTTATCATTGAACGGTAGCGATTCCCATTCACAGTAACATGCCGGTCTTGATCATCACGGAAGAAGTACGGCCCAATGACGCCGCCGGCCTATAAACCGCACCAAACCGTAATTTTTTCGGGATGCAATGATGACTCATGGAGTACGTGTGGGTTGCTGTCTGACCAATAACGCATATTTTGTTTATTGACGAAGCCATTCAGCCAGAAATGAGCCTCATCGCTGAAGATGATTTTTCGATGAAAATCCGAATAATTTTCAAGTTGTTGCTCAGCCCAATTCACGAACATACGACGCTTCTGGTGGTCAAGCGGCTTCAGTTCTTGCGTCAATTTGATCTTGTAAGGATGTAGGCCAAGATCTTTTCGCAAAATTCGCCACAACGACGTCACAGAGATGCCCAACGCTTGATAACGACGTGTGAAAGTCACATTTGGGCTTTCTTCAACTGAAGCCTCAGCGGCAGCAATATTCTCGACACTACGGGCACTTATTTGTCTCACTGGCACGGGAATATTTTGTACTGTGCCTGTGGATTCAAATTTTTCTACTAGATCTCAATTGTTGATCTTCTGGGACGATTATGACGACCATTAATTGGACGTAGCGCTCTTAACGTTGAAGCCACTGACTCCGAATTTCGGTAGTAAAATTTAATAATTTCGACTCGTTGTTGGCTCGTATATCTTTCCATCATGAAATGGCAAACCTTACTGAAGAGAAATGTCAAAAGAGCGGCAAGAAATATGGCGTCGTTTGCTGTCCCTGTTGAAAAACCCTTTATTTCTCTAAATTGTATGTATTTAAATCAAATCCGAAAGCTCTTAAAAAATCACCCATTATTTCGGAATTGTGCAAAGTCATATGGCGGTGCACTGGAATTACTGCCGGAGCTGTGGTAACAGAGAAAGGTATGCAAATGCATACTCCATGAATATCCAAGAGCAATATCTCAGACACCTGGAATGTACTTACTTTGAAGACCTAAAGATATTGATTAATGTATTTTTGGGTGGACCTAAGAATTTTTTAAGATAATCTGGACAAGTTTATTCCCAAAGATCAAAGACAAAAAGAGGGACATCTTCAGGACTAAAAGAGCAACATCTCCGGCGCGTAAAATGAAAATTTTTTTAATTAAATGAATGGTATAAATAGAATTTTAGATCATTTAATCATATTCTTTTTTATAAATTGTTTTTTTATTGCAAAGAAACATGAAAATTTTATTAGTAAAATTATAGAGAAAAAAAAATTGAAAAACTTTCACAAAATCAGCAGGATAGAATACTTAGTATTTTCGGTTGCCGCAACTTGTTGGGTTAATGCAAGTCCTTGTTGGGGTCAATTTCAGCAAATGCTCTATTTTGGCCCCGTTTTCTCGGGAACGTATTAGGCTGTACATAACTCACATAATTTTAACTCGATTTTGTGTTTGCATTTCTTCAGTCATGTTCGTCAGTTGTTACTTTTCTCCTAACCACAACAATTTTTCTGATATGAATTATAAATCTTTAACAAAAAAAACATAATCCTTCTTAAAATGTCCTACAAAATAATGCTTACAACTAATAAATTGACTATAAAATAATTACTTAATTGTGCGATTTTTTAATCTTGGCTTAGTAACAAAAAACTAAAATAGAACAGAAAAAAAATATGTTTTAGCACAAATAGAAAAAAAAAACTTTAATGCTATTTAAAACTTTGCTAATCATAGAAATGAACAACAATAAAATAACCAAATACATGGTACAACAAAATGACAATTTCCGATATTTGAAAGAAAACATTAACAACAACAAAAGCACATACAAACATATGTATGTTTCAGTTTAAAATACTTATACATTATTACAATGTTTTGTAGTAAAACGACAACAATTCAGCTTCACCTTTTGGGGTCAATGAGCAAATATGGCGAAATAAAAAAGAACGAAAAAAGAATCATTTATTGCAGCAGCAGCAGCAACAACAGAACACACGGTTTTGGAAACTGACTGAACTGAAAAGACAAGAGACATACTGTGATAGACAGACAGAAAATTGAAAATATACTATGTACAAAAGCTTATGAGGAGGAGGAGGAGGAGTGTTTTTAATACTAAACGAGTGCAATCGATGTTTGTGTAAATACGTCGTATGCGATATGTTGTTGAATATATAAAATTCTAGACAGATAGAAATAATTATACACGAATAAACATTAGCAACAACAACCAAAATGCAATAAAAAATAAAAAAAAATTAAATGGAAATATTTAAAGTCTCAAGATTTCTGTCGATTTTGGTGCCGACGGTGATGTGCGAACGACTTTAGTACACAAAGAATGATCAACAATTATGAGCTTATTAATCAAAGTATTGAATAATAAGATCTGTCAATTAAAAAAAAAACTATAAGGTACTTGAGATTGACGGTCAATCCCATTTTTATTTTTTTTGGAAACAAAAGATTTTAACACTCACAATGTGCTCTTTCAAAAAATCTCTCTTTTGCGTCTCTAATACGTGATTTAGGACTTTAAGGTATTTCTTACTCCATTTTTCAATAACAAGAAGAAATGTAACTGTGATATTTTGTATTTTTCCAACAATTTCTTTAAATTAGTTAATTTAAGAAGACAAAGGACCCCAGTGTTCCTTAGCCAAGTATTGCATAATAAGATCTAAAAAAAACTATAAGGTACTTGAGATTGACGGTCTATCCCATTTTTGAATTTTTTGAAATTTAAAAAAAAAAACAAAAGATTTTAACACCCACAACGTGCTCTTTCAAAAAATTTCTCCTTTGCGTCTCTAACACGTGATTTAGAATTTTCTTTTTTGAGTGTTCTGATCAGGGACTGAAACCGAATCGCAACCGGAACCCAAACAGGTTCAGATTCGCTGTGTATAAACACTTTGAACTCGAACCCGCTGAACCCAAAAATTTAACCAGGTTCGGATTCAAAAACAAAAAAAAATTTTCTTGCTGTTCATGGCGTGACAAATGCTTGATAGAAAAATCATAAAAAAAACAATACATTTCTTGCATTCCAGTTTGCATTGCTGGACACTTTATCCAGTCCTTCTTTTAAGCAAACACTTGATCAATACAGAGCTATTTGCAAACACCAAAAATGTCTTCTTTAGCTAAACTTGAAAAAAGACGCACTAGACTGTCAAACTAGACGGAATTCCAGTTATGACATGATTCAAGCCTTATTGGAACACAGAAGTTTTTGTTCGGAACTACTGGATGCTGCATTAACTACGAATAATATTTAGAATATTTTTGATAAGAATTCGTAGAAGTTTTTGCACCTGTTAAAAAATTTACGCTGAAACTACAAGAAGAACAGATGACTTTAAGCAATTTATATAGAATCCGGCTTAGATTTAAATTAGAGCTAACAAAAGATGACAAAACAAACACATTTTCACAAGAATTATATTTAAATATTATAAAAAGAAAAAAACACTTTTGTTTCCAGCATTATATCCAGATATCAGATTTAAGTTAATGTCAAGTCCCGAAGAACTTCCAGAATCAGTCGGAAAATAATCTGGAGCGGTTAAATCGGGGGACCTTGTTAACAAAAACGAGACATTGGGCGACCCGAGTTGCACCGTCTTATTAGAACCACATGACCTCTAGTCCCAATTCATCAATTTGCGGCAGTAACCGTGTTACCCTTGGCGTTCTCGAAAATATAAGGCCCGATGACACCTGCGACGTAAATATAGCACCATGCTGAGAACTTTGAGTGGATGGTAACGGCTATTCGTGAATGATACGTGGATTTTGAGTGGCTCAAACCTGAAAATTTTGTTTACGTATACGTTCAGATGAAAATGGGCTCCTGGTCGCTCATGATAAATTTGCACAGAAAATCGTCCATTGCAAAATAGTCACGAGTATTCCGAGTTCTTAAGGACTATAGCGTTCCATGGCTTGTCGGTGTGGATAATGTATCGGTTTAGTTCACAAATATTAAAACAAAACTCACAGTTGCCATCATTTGCAAAAGTTAAAGTATTAAGCGGTAGGGTAATACATTTTGGGCTTAAGAATCTTGTTTTGAAATATAGCGTGATCCATTTCGAGGTTTCCTACTTTTTTAAAGAAAAAAACACAGAAAATTCAAATTTAATGCGGAATGTTTATTATCATTTGAAAGAACATTCTTTATTTTTTGAAGACTATGTCTATCAAATGTTGGCCGTTGTTACGTCGCAGATGGTCCAATTTTCGATGACTCGTTCGAGCATTTCGACTGGTAGCTGGCGAATGACACTCGTAATGCTTTCCTCCAAAGCCTGAATCGAAGCGGGTTTGTCCGCATAAACCTTAGACTTTACATATCCCCACAGGAAAAAGTCTAACGGTGTGATATCAGACGATCTTGGTGGCCAATCGACCGGCCCAAAACTTGAAATTATGTGCTCACCGAAGTGTTCTCCCAATAAATCCAATGATTGATGCGATGTGTGGGAAGTGGCGCCGTCTTGTTGAAACCAAATGTCGCCGAGATCACGAGCTTCAATTTAAGCATCGAATAGTCGTTTATTATGGCACGATAGCGCTGAATCGACTCTCCACGGTCTTCGTGTACACTCTCAGTTACGGCCGCTTGATTTTCTTCACAGCGTGCTGGACGTGGTCTATTCGGTCGAATATTATCCAATAATGAATGCTGGGTCTCAAAATGGGTGATGGTGTTGCGAATAGTACGCTCAGTAGGCCGATTATGTTGACCATAAGTTGAGCGAAGTGCACGAAACACATTCCTCACAGAACGTGAATTTTCGTAATAAAGTTGAACGATTTGTAAACGTTGTTCAGGCGTAAGTCTTTCCATTATGAAATGCCAAACAGTACAAAACAAAAATAACATGACAGCATGACACGACTTACACGTGATCTGTCAAAAAAAGGCTATTGAAAAAAGTATCTCGAAATGGATCACCCTTTATTAAAAATGATTTCACTCATCTCGATAAATACAATGTAATATTTTATTGTTAATTGTGAATTCAATTTTATCAACCAATTTAAAAATTGTTGCAATCCAACTTAAATTTGTAACATTCAGTTCGATTCGGTTGCATTTTAGGGATGATTCTCTAAGAGATCTGAGATGATTTTATTTATGAACCCGAATACAATATTTTTTAAGGTAATATCTAAAGAACTATTTTACAGAGCACACATATCGATAGTTTTAACTGGTTTAAATAAGCGCTCTCTTTTTCACATGGTTCAGAATACTCAGCTTTGAATTCCCTGCTTATAGTAAGAAGATTGAATGGACTGAGGTATTTCTTGCAATAAATTAACAATACAATGACACTTGTGCGTATTCCGGGCAATAATAAAATGGCCTACTCGTTGACAAAACATTGGATCGGATTCGACTCTTATGAATCCGTAACCGCAGCTGGCATATCATCGTTAGAACGTTAGCTCATTTACACAGAGAATACAGATTCATTGTAATAAATTTTTTTACCAACCAAATGGTTTGGTTGGAGCAGCCGATACATTTGTTTCTCGCAACCGAAATTCAGTTTATGCAACGAAATTTCGATTAACACCAAATATTTCAGTTGTATCAGAAAAACATTTGGTTGGAACAACTAAATAATTCAGTTACTGCAACCAAAATATTCGGTTGACAAGAAATTCGTCTGTCACGATAAATCTGTTTTCTCTGTGTATTAAATGTGTTTTCTTTGAGAGGTGGTCAGATGGTACTAATTGCGCTGGTACGAAGTATTTTGTATTTTGGCTGTAAGTGTTTTGTAGGAAAACCAAATGAAAATGTGGCACAATATGTTACCTACTCAATTGAAGTAAAGCCGACTGCCGCAAGCTTATTGGCTTATTGTGTATGTAAAGTCTGAAGGAAGAGGTCACGATAGAACATTTTGTCTGATACTATCCAACTTTCTGCAGAACCAGACGGAGCATTTTTCATGGTGACTTCTTCTCTATAGACTCTGTTCATAGATTTCACCTACCTGATTTTCTTAGGTTTATAAAGAAGACCGAGAAATTATAGGCTGGGGCTCCTATCTTCTTCTCTAATCTCTAACTTCTTTAGGGTATGGTACAATGGAGAAAGAGGTACATCAGGTCATACTCTGAAAAATAGGTTTATCCGAACCGATCATTCGTTTGCACTAATTTATTTGCTAGATGTAACTTTCCGAATTAATTCCCAGTAAACGTTGTTTCTTTCTACTCAATAAGTATGAGATCAATTGCGATCATTTTTGACCCTCAAACCTTCATGAAGACCTTTGTCCAGATCTTACCTAAATCAACACTTCAACTGCCATTGGTGCTATGCTTAATATACCACCACTACATATCTCTGTAAAGGAGGACGCCTGTAGGGGTGTTCCGCGTTCCTGGGAGTTTGGTAATATCTAGGGAGGTGACCTGTGAGGCCACATAAGGATAGCAGGGTTGTTCCTTGAAGATCCACTGGCCAAGATCACGGATAAGATATCACCAAGGCAGATTTTTACCCGGAATTATGATCATCTTCGAGAAGCGCATTTCGACCAGCAAATGTTGGGAACCCGAGCCGGGATCACAAGTTTGGTTTACTGAGATACGGGTGCAATCCAATTTTCAACATGCCTTTCCTATGGGCAAGTACCCATCCACATTATAGGCGGAAATCTTTGCCATCTTTGTATGTGCATCGGAGTGTCTTAGAAGGGCTACAAAGGGGCACTTATTTATATTCTTTTAGACAGTCAAGCGGCACTCAGGCATTGTTGTCCAATGACGTGTCGTCTGCACTGAGTGTCCTGGACTGCACTGAGTCTCTCAAAATACTTGGTGAATCCAACAAATTGATTCTTACCTGGGTTCCTGGCCACGAGGGGCATGCGAGCAACGAACGGGCCGACAGTTTGGCCAACTGCGGGGCCCGTCGGCACTTCTTTGGCCCTGAACCTTTCTGTGGTGTACCCATGGGGTATATCAGAGAAAAACATAGGACTCGAAGGGAATTCAAGACCATTGAGTGCTGGAAAGCTACCATTGCCCAGCGCCAAGCTAAGAGATTCATCGTCCCATCTAGTGGAAAATCCAGGAAACTCATTTCTCTGAACAGGACGGACTTAACGGCCTTAGGTTAGGTTAGGTAGAAGTGGTAGCCTGCCAATCAGACTTGGAAGTTTGGGAATCTGTGACTTGTAGGGTGATTGGCGTCATTGAAAGTCTCAATATTTAGGGCAAAAAAATAGACTGCACAAAGATCAACTTCTTTTGGTCGCGGTGCATAGGGCCTTTCGAATCGAATGGAATGCTACAAATATCTGCATTGCCGTAATTTCGAGTTCCTTGAAGAACATATTCTGCGCTATATTAATATCGTTGCTACATTTCCCGCTCACATTAATGCGACATTTAGCACGGTACACAATAAGTATTCTTTTAAGTACGTGTCAAACCTAAGAATAATTTAAATTCTTGCTGGACATCGATCAAGCAGTCTGAGCTTTTTTTGCTGGACATCGCTCAAGCAGTCTGAGCTTTTTTATACCTTATCAATGATGTCCACCTTGACATCGACACTTTTTATTCAATGATCACGGTTCCATTAAACACTTATAAAAGCTACAATACAATCAGATCAATCATCGATTTCAATAAAATTTAGATATGTGATATCTTCGCTAAAATTAAAAAAATACGGCATTTCCTAGTGACCCATTCTCATATCTAGGAAGCAAAGAGGAAAGGTAAATAATATATATTTTTTGTAAGGCAACATATGATGAATACTTTTCTTAAGACCAGACCAGACCATATTACAATTCATAATATTTTTTCTGTATTTTTTTTTCTCCGTGTATTTTAGTTATTTAAGCATTTCCATTCATGATTGCAATTGATATTTAAATTTTACATACTAAACGAGGTAAATTCAAGTTAAACTATTTTAAATCACTGCACTACTAATGCAATGATAATTATCAAACAGCAATTTGATTTGTTTGAGTTGGCGTCGTCGTCATATCACAATAATTTTGAACGAACGTAAAATAATATTAAAATGACATTTAATAACAAACACGATACGTGTGATAACACCCGAACATGTGTAGTTAATTATATATAAGTGTGCGAGTGTGCGAGGACAGCCAAGTACAATAAGTTCAATAGGGCGATAAATGAAGCATGCTCCTCCAATAAACAATTAATTTTTACATAAATAAAAAAGTTGTTATAAAAAATGCTCATAACAGATGTGATGTGATATGATGATATATAATGTGTCTATTTCATATATTCGTTTTCTTTTCAATTTATTTTATTTATTTTTTTTTCCTCTTTCCATTTTTATTGATGAAGTCTTACTGTCTGTCAGACATATTGAGATCAGACAGCAGTAGTAAGTATGCAGTAGTTTGTCGTCGTCGTCGTCGTTCTTTTTAAAGCAAACAGACACATGTATTTGTTTGACAAGCCACCATATAAGGTGCCGTTAAAACATTAACTCAATTAAGTCGTAAATATCTGATGATCATAAAAAATCGATTTAATTGTTATTAAATCTTGTTGATAATTTCAAATGCATGTATGTGGTGTGTGTGTGCGTGTTATAGAAATTTGTTCGCTGGCAAACAAATTTGATTTTATAAAAAGAAAATAAACAAGTAAGAGCGGCTAAATTCGGCTATGCCGAATCTTATATACCCTTCACCATGGTATTCTGAAGGAGATGAATACATCGTTGGAATCTACTACCTCATAGCTCTCCACAAACAAGCGGTATCCCCATTTATTTTTTCTTAAATGTCCAAAAATTTTAATCCAAAATAATATGTCATGTAAAATCTCAAATTTATATTTTTCCATATGTTTCAGCGCTTTTCTTGTCAAATTTGGCATTTTCTAGGCAAAAAAAAGTTGGCGACACTACTATTTATTTTTTATTTATATCATTCACAATAGTTGTGAAACGTATTTAACCTACGTATTTATCTTCACACTCTTATTAAACAAAGGGATTTTACTGGAAAAATTAGAGGTAGTCCTGGTTTTTTGCTAATATCTCAGCCATTTATTAACCGATCTGTCTGATTTTTAATAGCAAACAGAAATGGATCACATGTAACAGAAATAAAAAAGAATCAAGTCCCCATCATGTCTGGGTTCTTCGGAAAACCCATTTCAACACACAGATGGACAGACGGACAGACGGACAGACGGACAGACGGACATCGTTAAATCAACTTCGCTCTTCATATGGACCCAGAATATATATACTTTATAGGGTCTAAGATCAATATTGTAGAAATTACAAACGGAATGACAAACTTATATATACCCTTCCACCTATGGTGAAGGGTATAAAAAGACAAAATTGAATGTAGACCTCGCATGATTGACAGTTTGTCAACAATTATGAAAAGGTCAAAATAAATTTAAATATGTACAGTATTTTTGCCAGCGTTATTATGTTTAAAGTTACCATAATGTATGGGCAAAAAAATACAGAAAAATGCTAAATATTAAAAAAAACATATATATAAACAAAGCATTTTGATTTTAATTTTTATTTATTTATTAGGTACAAGATAAAAAAAAAAAACAACATTTTTTTTTTTTTTTGAAACTTCAGCCATGGATCTCTGAATTCCGCTTGTATCGATGGTTTTTATCTCTTTTTTTATTTTCCGAATGAGGCAATTCACATTTTTTTTTGCTCTTTACCCATTTTTGTATACTCTTCTCTTTAAGTTTGCCCAAAAAGTTTCTATTGGTCTAAGTTGTGGAACATTTGGTGGGTTGTTATCTTTCGGCACAAATTTGAATTTTCTGTGATTTAAATTGTCTGTGGTAACTTTGGCGTAGTGGGACGATGTTAAATCGGGCCAGAAAACAAAATTTTCATTTTTTTGGTATTTTTTGATAAATTTTTCAAGTTCTGGAATACACTTTTCATTATAAACATTTGCATTTACAGCTAATCCGCCCTTGAAAAATACTGGTTCACTGACACCACGCTCACTAACCGCCAACCACAATAAAAGCTTTCCTGGAAATTTGGTCTTACATATATGCTTGGATCATCCATCACACATTTATACACAGAGGTTGCAGAGAAGTCATTTTGGAAAAGGAGACGTAGTCTTGATTTAATGATTTTTTCTTGTCTCTCAGTTGTTGCTGGTGCCGTTTTTTCTTTTTCTTTTGAATTCCCATGGACTCCAGATATTTCTTAATTTGGCATTTTCTAGGCAAAAAAAAGTTGGCGACACTACTATTTATTTTTTATTTATATCATTCACAATAGTTGTGAAACGTATTTAACCTACGTATTTATCTTCACACTCTTATTAAACAAAGGGATTTTACTGGAAAAATTAGAGGTAGTCCTGGTTTTTTGCTAATATCTCAGCCATTTATTAACCGATCTGTCTGATTTTTAATAGCAAACAGAAATGGATCACATGTAACAGAAATAAAAAAGAATCAAGTCCCCATCATGTCTGGGTTCTTCGGAAAACCCATTTCAACACACAGATGGACAGACGGACAGACGGACAGACGGACATCGTTAAATCAACTTCGCTCTTCATATGGACCCAGAATATATATACTTTATAGGGTCTAAGATCAATATTGTAGAAATTACAAACGGAATGACAAACTTATATATACCCTTCCACCTATGGTGAAGGGTATAAAAAGACAAAATTGAATGTAGACCTCGCATGATTGACAGTTTGTCAACAATTATGAAAAGGTCAAAATAAATTTAAATATGTACAGTATTTTTGCCAGCGTTATTATGTTTAAAGTTACCATAATGTATGGGCAAAAAAATACAGAAAAATGCTAAATATTAAAAAAAACATATATATAAACAAAGCATTTTGATTTTAATTTTTATTTATTTATTAGGTACAAGATAAAAAAAAAAAACAACATTTTTTTTTTTTTTTGAAACTTCAGCCATGGATCTCTGAATTCCGCTTGTATCGATGGTTTTTATCTCTTTTTTTATTTTCCGAATGAGGCAATTCACATTTTTTTTTGCTCTTTATCCATTTTTGTATACTCTTCTCTTTAAGTTTGCCCAAAAAGTTTCTATTGGTCTAAGTTGTGGAACATTTGGTGGGTTGTTATCTTTCGGCACAAATTTGAATTTTCTGTGATTTAAATTGTCTGTGGTAACTTTGGCGTAGTGGGACGATGTTAAATCGGGCCAGAAAACAAAATTTTCATTTTTTTGGTATTTTTTGATAAATTTTTCAAGTTCTGGAATACACTTTTCATTATAAACATTTGCATTTACAGCTAATCCGCCCTTGAAAAATACTGGTTCACTGACACCACGCTCACTAACCGCCAACCACAATAAAAGCTTTCCTGGAAATTTGGTCTTACATATATGCTTGGATCATCCATCACACATTTATACACAGAGGTTGCAGAGAAGTCATTTTGGAAAAGGAGACGTAGTCTTGATTTAATGATTTTTTCTTGTCTCTCAGTTGTTGCTGGTGCCGTTTTTTCTTTTTCTTTTGAATTCCCATGGACTCCAGATATTTCTTAATTGTATTTTTGTGGCATTGATACTTCTTTCCCAACTCTCGGAAAGATTTTGCGATGCGGCCCACGGTTTTAGCTTTCAATTTACTGCGAACTTTTGGGTCTTGCAAACAACATTTCCTCCCCGAACCAGATTTTCTTTCTACACTTTTTCTAGTTTCTATCAAGTTTAATGTCTTATAGATAAAAGTTTTTTTTTTAAATCCCATGTCCTTGAAATGATTAACAATGTCAGTTCTTTTCTTGAACGTAACTGTTTTTGTTACGAAATATATTTTTTTATTCAATACAATCTCCTAGAAGCTCAATACACTTGTTCCAATGATCTTCCAATAATTTTATTTCATCCTTATAATGGTTTTCCGGAAGCTCTGCAAAATAACCGTCTACGGCTGCTATGGCCTCTTCATTCGACGAAAAATGCTTTCCACGAAGGAATTGTTTGAGATTTCTGAAGAGATAGTAGTCACTAGGAGCCAAATCTGGTGAATACGGTGGATTTTCAAGCAATTCGTACTTTAATTCTTTGAATTTAGCCATCGTCAAAACACTTTTGTGAGCAGGTGCAATGTCTTGATGAAAAATGACTTTTTTCTTCTTTAAACCAGGTCTTTTCTCACGAATTTTTTCATCCAGCTGATCCAAAAGGCTGCAAAAATAATCAGAGTTGATTGTTTAACCTTTCTGAAGATAATCAATCAACAAATTGCATCCCAAAAAACTGATGCCATAACCTTCTTTGCTGATCGTTGTGACTTCACCAGCTTTGGAGCTGAACAACCAGCTTCAGTCCACTGTAAACGTTCTTGTTTCAATTTAGGATCATGGTGGTAGATCCAAGTCTCATCCATAGATATAAAACGACGCAAGAAGTCGGTTTTATTCGGCTTAAAACGCTCCAAATTACGCTAAGAAATTTGTTTTCGATCCAGTTTTTGATGAATTGTTAATGTGTGCGGCACTTACTTTCCAAACAGTTTTTTCATACGTAATTCTTCATGTAAAATATGGAGTACTCATTCGTCTGAGATGCCTGGCATTAGCAATTTTACGCTTAGTCAAACTTGGATCTTCACTAATCATATTATGTACCTGCTCAATGATTTCTGTTGTGGTTGCAGTTTTTGGTCGTCCTTCGCGTGGATTGACTTTAAGGCTGGTACGACCACGTTTAAATTCTCCAGCCCAAAATTCAACGGTGCGTTTTGAAGGTGAGGACTCCTTATACACTTCTAACAATTGTTCATAAATTTCCTTTGCTTTAAAACCCTTCAAAATAAAGAATCTAATGACTGCACGATATTCAATTTTTTCCATATTAAAAAAATCAATGACACGTCAACTTCAAATGGCTTGTAAACAACGAAAGAATTGACAGAATGGCTTGCAACTTTGCATGTGTTCTCAGGACAGTAATACCAACTTGAGAAAAAAAGTTTGGAGCTAGCAGTGCCATCTCTTGGTTAGCGCAGGAACTTTTCAACCAACCTTTACGTCGATCTGATTCGTTTAGTGACATTTTTAATACTAATTGATCAATGATGCACGCGTTAATATTTTTTAATAAACAAGTTGATATTTCCGTTAAATTCTCATTTAAAGTTTTTGTTGTAAACAACAAGGTTTTTTTTTAATTACCGCATTTACACTATTCTGCATTTTTGTGCCCATACGTTATTTGTAAGGATATTTCAAGTTTGAGTTGTTACACCCAAAAAAAAATGAACTAAAATTTAGAAAAATTAACTTATTTGGGGAAAAAATTGAAAGATAAACGGCGCCAAAGACACTTTTTACCAAAATTTAATAAAATTTTCTTTGAAATTAAGAAACAAATTTTACTAAAAATTTGGTCAAAATTTTTAAATTATAGAAATATTTTACTACTGAGAACTAAATTTAATTAGAAAACAGTAAAATTCTCTCCTAATTAGTTCATTTATCATCTTAAATTTTACTGCTAGCAAGGAAATGTTTCATTCGTTTTAAGAAGACTTTTTTATTTAAGCTCATTAGATAATTTTTTTTTGCTAAAAACTGGAACTTAAATCCCTAAAAATAAGAAAATATTTTATAACATCAAATTAAACAGCACTTCTTTTAAGTCAAAAATATATATCCTTAAATTTGATATAAAAAAAATTTCTAATAAGTATGAAACTGTTTCTATACGATAATACACAGTGGTTCACAGCTTATTTCAGCCAGCACCTAATTAGAAATTATAGTGGGTTGAATTTCTAAACTTGACGAGATACCAAAAAAAATTAAATGTGGGTTTGTAGAATATTTTCACCATTTAAAAAAAGGAACTTTATTTAGTCTCAAAGATACATTTTGTAAAACTTACAAACTAAAAACTTAAAATGAAGAAACATAAAAAGTCACAGCTTATTTCAAACAACGATTAAAGTAAAAAATATTATAATTTTTTAAATTTTAAAACTTAGTATGACCTCCCTTTTGAGCTTTCAACCTTTTATGCATCGACTCCACTAACTTTCGAGTAGTTTGGGGAGTTATTTTTGCCCATTCCTCCATTAAGACAGCTTTAAGGTTATTTTTATTGGAAATCTGGTGTTTGCGGACGTTTTGGTCCAAAATTGCCCATAAATTCTCAATGCAATTGAGATCAAGTGATTGTGCCGGCGGTTGCAGCAAAAGGGGGGCAATTCCAAATGAGCCATGTTTGGACAATTACCGTCTAATGTTTCGGGTGATTATCCTGATAGAACCGAAATTCCTGTCTTATACCCAGGTTTTCTGCACTTTGCAGGAAATTGAATTTTAATATGTTGAGGTACACATTTTTGTCCATCGTATTCTCAATAAACTCCAAATTCCCCACCCCGGCTGCTGACATACAAGCCCAAACCATGACGCTGCCACCACCGTGTTTGACTGTAGCTTTTAAGTTTTTGTTTTGGAGCTCCGTATTTGGCTTACGATAGACATATGTTCGACCATCCGAGCCGACAATATTAAATTTAGACTCGTCGGAATATATTACTTGCTCGCAAAAGCTTGAGTCTTTCACAATATGTTCTGTGGCGAATTTAAGGCACGCTTGCTGATTTTTTTTTTATTTATAAAAGGTTTGTTTTGCGGGCAACTCTACCATTAAAATCATTGTTTCGAAGCAAACGGCGGAGAGTTTCTGCACTACACGTTTTATTTAATTCATTTATAACTTAAACAGCCAATTTTGGAGCTGATAACTTAGGATTTTTCCTTATTTTTCGAACGATGTAGCGCTCGTCAGTTTCATTAAAAATTTTGTTGGGAGATTTTCTATCCTTATTATGGATCCTATTTTCACGCACAAAGCGAGATATTATACTCTGCACTGTAGAATCACTTAGGCAGACCATCTCAGCTATTTTCCGGGGCGAGTGTCCACTTTTAAAATGTCTGATGACCAATTCTCGCTGTTGTATGGTAGTACGACGTCTCATTGTCCAAAAATGCGTTTGTGAACCACTTCACTGGCGAAAACTAAATACTACAAATTGATCTTAATCATTGCGACAATGACAACAAAGAATACACATGCAAATTAACCGCTATTCGAAGAAATAGTGCGATCGAAACAGTTCTCCGAATTAGCTGGTTGAAAAAGGCTGTGACTTAAAATAGTATGTCATAACTACGTTTTTTGTTCTAGCTAATATGGGGAATCACATTTTTTGTTTTTTATTTTACAAATTCTTTTTAAACTGCGATATTTATAAAATTGCATTTAGTTTCGATTTTTTGTTTTGCGTAGAAGTTATACTGAGATAAATATTTTAATTTTAAGTGGTTGAAATAAGCTGTGAGCCACTGTATTTTAATATATTTTAAAATTCTTCACACTTATTGTGTAAGTATTTTCCCACTTTTGGAGGACTTCCGCTTTGTGAGGACATTGCTTTTTGCTATACATTTTTATCTTTAAATTAAATTGAATTATTCTAATTGGCAAAAAGGTAAACAAACTAAAAAAATGAACTGCAGGATATCCTGAAATGTAATAAATTGTGACAAAGTCAGATCCTTTTCGTAGTTAAATAATGGTACTCCTTGAGAGAGCTACAAAAAGTGACACTCATGGCTAGAAGCACATTTGATATCTCGTAAAAGGTTTTTTGTCCGAGAGATTCCAAGTTTTTTTTCTCTTTTTCGAAAAAATTTGTGCTAAAGTGAGATTTGAACTAGCATTGTGTTTAGGATTTGCAGTTGGTTTGAGTTAAAATTTATATGTACCAATGCTTATTTAATTTAATCGAGGTGATATCTCGGGTTTTTCCGATATTCCAAATCTTTCAGATATATTTTAAATTTTTCAAAAACGTAGCAGCCATGATAAAGGCTAACAAAATTTTGATTTTCTCGTGCATGTTTTCATACAGGTTTTAGATCTTAAACGTGAGATGTGCGGATTTGCCTCAGGAGAACTTCCCATTAATATCTTAATAAAAAATTTGTCAAAATTTTCATTCAGATTTTCAACTATACTTATTGCATTGTAAGTTTTACTGCCCATTTAATAACTATCAGCTCCTTCCTGGAATTTATTCCGCTTCCCGAAAAATTACTGCAATCATTCTGTGGTGTAGGATATCTCATGGACGGGCATAAAATGCTTGGACCAGCTATACTTTTTTAACTTGATGAGTAAAAAAAAATACGTAATATGTGAGCTAGAACAAAAATCTATGAGCAGATCTTATAGCTTTTTTCCACTGAGCTACATCTTTCATCAATGTGCAAAGATGTTAACATCTTCCCATAAGAATTATACAGGCCAAAAATTCTACATCTTTCTACATCTACAAAGTATGATCCTTTCTTTCGTTATTTAAAGTGTCATCACTAAAAAAAATACAAAAAAATCAATTTTCTTTGTGCCATCACTAGCAAACTGACATTGCAGAAAAAAAAATTATTCAACAAAGGAAAATGAGCGGCACATGTAAGAGTTTCATTCTTATGTCTACCAAAAATTCTTGTTCATCATCATCTTCTTCCAGAATTACTTTTAATATTTCAATGTACTGCATTAAAATTCGGGTTTGTTCTTGCAAAGTAAAAACTACTCCAATGATTAATGCTTTCTCTAAGCCCATTTTTTTTAAACAAAAAATATGCGTCTTTTTCTTTTATCTTTTTGATAGCTGAATAAATGACAGATGAAAGAAGAAAGATGTTGCCAATGTAAATACATGTTTCACGTTTTCAACATCTTCCACGCGTTTCACAAAGATATTGTTCAGTGTAAAAAGCCTATTAGTTTTCAGAACACACTAAACACTTTATAGATATTCCACTTTCACTTTACAATAAGACCGTCGATTACAAATCAAATCACTTAGTCCCTTCAACACGACGTTCAGTTCGCAATTAACTGGGACTTTAACTGGCACATTTGTTGTTGTTTACCTAGCTTAAGTCACTTAAGCTAATTATGTTTCTGCCAGCCGTAAGTATTCACTGCCTGAATTTGATATTTAATAATTCTGTTGTAGCTACAAGTTTAATGAATTTCAAGTTTTATTTTTTTTTTAGAACATGACATTACATTGCTATTAATTCGCTCGTCCACTTATTTGTTTAACCTCTATTTGACTTAATCTACATTTCCTTAATCTTCATAATAAATTACAAATTTAATCATACCTTTCTTTTCAAATAATTTATCTCCTGTTGAGCCTTAATCTGTTCCTTAATCTCCACCTCCTTCAGTTCATCCAATATCTTTTGATATTTATCACGATTTTCCACATCCAAAGCTACATGCAAATAATCATGCCAATTCCTCGAATCAAAACCCCAATGACAAGTACGATTTTCCACCTTACGATGAACGTGACCAACAAATTTTTGCGGTGAAAACCAACCCTTACATTCCAAGCACATAATGCAAGTTGGTTTCTGATACGAATACATATCTGGTGTACAAATACCATCACATTTGCCAAAACAACGATGATAGACCTTAAAGGAAATGGCTCCTTTGGGAATATCCTCTACATTAATGTAGCTATTGCGATCGGAACGATGTAAGAGTATAGCACAAAGACGTTCAGCATCGGTGCGTGTTATAAGGCCGCTGGATTTAACATCGGTAGGTAAAATTTTAGCGGCCTTAAATTCCATTAATTGATCGGGAGTACATTGTGAGCAAAATATACCCAAATCATCGAAGCTGCGATTGATTTGTTCGAGTGAAAACTCGGCCAAGACGTTGTTAAGAAATTGTGGCAAACACAGACGCATTTCACCGCCCAATGAAAAGCAGCCTATAGTTTTACCCTCCAAACGTGTTTCATACAATTCCCCGGAACCCGAATCAGCAGCAGACAATATAGGTTGTGATACTTCGGGTGGTGGAGGAGGCATAATTTTAATAGAGGGCGGTGCTGGCACAGCAACTTGTAGGGAAGAGGTTAGTGCTGGTATCTCTAGGGGGAGATCATGTGGTGGTGGTGGTATTGGTTCGGGTGATGTCATTATTTCTTTTTTTATAAGAGGCAAGGCAGGATTAATGTTAATTGTAGATGACGATGATGAGGAGGCTGATGCTGAAGCTGGTAGTGTTGTTGGTAGTGGTGGTAAATTTGCATGTGTTGCTGCTTGTGTGTTAAGAGGGCAGTGACCCGTTTTAATAAGATCACAAGGACTGTTACGCATTGTAACCAATCCATGCATTTCCTGTACCAAGGATGTAACCGATGGTCCATTATTAAGGCCATTATTAAGGCTTACATCCAATGGACAGGGACAATTTGTATTAATATTATTATTATGTATTTGTGCTGTATTTTGTTGTAATTGTATATTTGATACCACTGATGTTTGTGTTGTTGCTGCTGCTGCTGAAGAGCTTGCTGATGCTGAGGACGAGGAAGAATTTAAAGAGTGACCAGGACCTTGCAAACTTTTGGGAGCACTTGTTTGATATTTTTTCAACACTGTGTGTATATTGGGAGTTACGTATTCGGTCATGTTGAGTTAAGCAACCAAATTTTTGGGGATTTATTTGTAATAATAAAACTCCCGTTATTTACGCTCGCTCTTTTTACTCTCTATGATCCTTCTTTAAACTCTTATGATAAGCTTTTAGATGATACTTTTTTTGTAACTTTTCTGGTTTAATTTACTTCACTTTGTTTAATTAAGTCAATTTCTTAAGTAATTTTAGTTTTAATTTATTTATACATTTCATTTTTGTGTGAATAATTTTTAGGTTTTTTTTTTAATTTTTTTTTTTGCTTATTTTCTTTAATAATTTGGCACGTTTAATAAATATATTTTTATGTCTTTATTTCTTTGATTGCATTTATGCCGTCGGCATTTTTTTGCACCTTACTTTTCTTTTAAAACACAATTTTTGTTTTTCTTTATTTTTCTTGCTTATTTTTAGATTTTCAGCACCAAAATACGACAAATATCACGTATATCTTTATATTTTTTTTTTTTTTTTTTTTCTTATTGATTTTTGTGACAAATCTTATTTTGTTAAATTCAGGCTCTTTTTTATATTTGCACACACAAAAAAAATTATATTTTTTCGTTTAAATTTTCAATTGATTTGCTTTACTTTTTGTTAATTTTTAAACGTAATTTTCACGCGTTCTTGAGGAAAAATCACTTATTTTTTCTAGATAAGATAATTATTATATTCTCATTCGCACTAAAAATCGAGTAACAAAAAAAAAAAAAGCCGACGGTCAGTTAAGAAAAAGCTTTTTCTTGCTATTTGTTGTTTTACAAAAAGGGTTTGCTAGATGAGAGATGTGATGAAGTGGAAGAAATGTCAAAGAAATTTCAATAAGAATGTTGTTGTTGTTGTTTTTATTTCACTTATTTGTCAGTGTGTTTTTGATGTTGCTTTTGTTTTTGTTTTTTCAAAGATGCAGATACTGATGCTTTTAATTTTTGGCTGTTTGACATAAACAACATCATCTTTGTTATTGTTTTGTAGAAATAACGGTATGTTTCTGTTAAAAACAAAAAATAAAAAAAGAGAGAACACTTTACACAATATATTTCAAGTGGAGATATTTGTATAAAAAAGAGAGCACATTATCCAACAAACCAAAATAAAAGAGAGTTTTAATCTTATAGTTATTGTTGTATGGTGGCGCGTGTTTTGCTCCCCCTTTATTTGGCATTTAATAATTTATTTATTTATATTTTTTTTCTATTTTATTGTAAAATCCACCAAAGATTTGTTTGAATGGCGACATTAAATGAGTTAGTCTCAGGCAGAAACCGCTTAGAATTTACAGAAGTAGATTTACACACACAAACATTACGTTTTAATATTTAAACTTTAAAGAAACGTGAAAAATGTCTGGCGATTTTTTTTTATTTCACTCATGAGAAGCTGTGTTAAAAAGAATTTAAAAAACGCGATGAAGAAAACAAATAAAAAAACAAAACAAAAAGAATCCCAACGCAAAGAATTTGTCTCCTTTATTTTTTTTCTAAATTTAAATATTTTTTTGTTTTAAATGTACGCCACTCTTTAATATACTTTTAAAGATATTTTCTCCCCATTCAATATGTTGTTATATATTTTGCATTTTTGTTGTATCTTTTTTTTTTTCTATTTACGTTTGACGTTTTAGCTTTTTGTAAGAAAATTTTTTTATTTTTGTTATTGCAAAAACTGAAATTCAGTTAAATTTAAGCACATTTTTGTTGTTGTTAAGCAAACTTTTATTTTTATATACATTTATTTATATATATAAATTTTTTTTAATATAATTTTGCCATTTTTGCTTTCTTTCTTCTTATCTTTAAATTATTTTTTTCTCTTTCTTTTACTTCGTTAAATACACTTAAGATATTTTTTTCTTTTTGTTACGCTTTTTCATTACTATTTATTATATTTTCCATAAATTTTGCTTAAATATTGGCAATATATATTATTTTCAAACACTTAAAATTTTTCTTTTTCAAAACGTCACAAAAACCTTTATTGTTGTCGTTTTTTTGTTTTTATTATATTTTTATTTTTTTCCTCTTATTATTTTATCGTTAAGCTTCTTTTTTTACACACTCAACACTCATGTACAATTTTTTATTATTATAAAAAAAAACTATTTAATATTTTCTTTTTAGATACACACGCGCTGCGCTTCCGCACGTTGCTTTTATGTCGACGGCATACGTTCGATTAAAAAATTGCGAATGTTAAATTTTGCCACTTGCTCAATTCTTATTATTCTTCGAAAAAATTCTCATACTCTCTTCTTTTGTGTTTATGATTTTTTTTTTTTTTTAAAGCTATTTTTCCGATGTGGAATGGTGGTAAATGTCAATGGAGAAAAAAATAAAATAAAAACAATAGCATAGCATAGAAATGTCAATATAAAGCAGAATGTGAAAAAAAGCTTTGGTGTTAACATTGTTGCCATATGGTTAGTGCACGTACAGTTACGTATGCAACACTGATATTTAAGCTTTTTTTAGAGTTACCATTTTTTTTTAATGGACATGTGGCAGTAACGGTTACAATTCGTTTTATACACGTTGTAACGCCGATCAGAGCTTCGAAGACTGAATTATATTTTGAATGAATTTCATTTTAAACAAACGCAGACAAATTACTCTTTAGAATTCATTCTATCACATTCACTTCAAAGGAAATCAATCGATTTATCCCATTCGATTTTATTAATCATTGAATTCAATCATCAAGAATTATTCATTCGATTCAATTACTCATTCCAGTTACAATTTAGGAATTCATTCCATTTGTTTCATGTGATTGAACAGTTTGGGAAAGACATTCGTTTTTCCTTTTTCGATTTAAAAATTATTTACAAGAATAAAACAACATAAAGTAATTCTTGAGTTCATAATCATAATTTGTAAAAATAAAGTGCCAAAAGTGAAAAAAGTCAAAGTTAAAAAAAAATTGTCAAAATTAAAAACCAAATTAAAACAGTCGCTAAAATTGGAAAAATTGGCTCAAATTGAAAGAAATCTTTATAATTAACGATAATATTGAAAAAAAGCTGCTCAATTTAAAATAAAATGTCTAAATCGAAAAATCGTTAAAATTTTAAAAAATCACAAAAATTTTAAAATCGGCCCAAAATTACTCTGAAAAAAAAAACTAAAGTTCCAAAAAAAATAATATCGCCAAATATAGCCCTTGCTGCAAGGAATAGTTCTCGAGATATAAGCGATTCGAAACTTGAGACCTCTGATGCAAAAAGTTTTTCTTTAGCACTTTTTGTTTACGAAATATAGACGATTAAATTGTATCTAAACAATTTTTTTTTTTTAATTTTGAGCGATTTTTTTTTATTTTGAAGAATTTTTTATAATAAGGTTATTTTTATTTTTTTTTAATATGATTTTTTAAATTTAGGCGATATTTTTGAAATTTAGCATTTTTGTAGTTTTTGAAACTTGCTTTAAATTTCAGCGGTTTTTAAATTTTGGCGATTTTTTTTAATTTGGGCGTTTTTTCTAATTTCATAATTTTTTTTTCTAATTTTTGCTTTATTTCAGTTAAAGTCTCATTTCACACAGAACAACTTTTGTTGTACAATTCTTGAGTTTGTTGGAGAGAAGGGAAAGAAGAGTGGTAATTAGTACGAAGTTGGTTGTTCTCGACAATTCGTTTTGTTTTTCATTCTTCGATTTATTTTTCATTAATTTTCAACCAATTAATTGCTGAAAAAATTTCTCTGTGTGAACATAACTTTAAAAGTGATTTTTTCCAATTTCTAGAGTTTTATAATTTTTGGCGATTTTTTTAATTTTTAACAATTCTGCCAATTTTGACTTTTTTAATTTTCATATTTTTTTTTCCAGTTTTTTGGTGATTTTTTTTTTAATTTTCAATTTTTTTTAATTTTTATGTTCTTGTATTTGTAAAAAAAATATTAAATTTTCGTAACGTAGTTATTTATTTACTAAATTGGAATGAAGGCAATCGAATCTCTTTCCGAAAATGCTCAATCGAATGAAACAAATTTGATTGAACAACAAATCGATTGAATTCCTAAATTTGTAAATCGGTTAAGTAAAAATTGATTAAATTTCCAACGGTTGAATTCAGTGCTTGAACAAATTGAATGATGAAAAACGATGAAGTCTTTTAAAATTAAATCGATTAAGACCAACTAAGAATGCATTCCCATTCATAAAAATGTAGTTTCAGAATTCAATCATTCCATAGTCAATCAGAATTTTTAATGAAGGATTGAATTCCAATTTTCTGTGGGTGAATTTATTCAAAAGCTAAACTTCAACTTGCAAGCCATATTTTGCAAACTGATGGGATGGGTGTAGTAGTTCAAAATCAATGTCAGGAACAACATTGGTGCTAAATTTTAACAAATGTAAAAGGGGTAAGGAAGGAAAATCTAAAATCTGGTTATGTATATTTTGACTCTATATTTAAAAACAGAATAAGTTTTACATACAGTTATACAAATATCTCGGATATACAAAAATAAAAAAAATTAAAATTAAAAAAAAAAACGTAAAAGTGAAGCTAAATTAAAAAAAAAGAGTAAAAGTGACGCTAAAGCTGAAAGTCCATACCAAGCGTTTTCGCGTCAACGCTTTGTACGCGTCAACGCTTTAAACGCTTTACTGAAATTCAAGTTACATACGACGCTTTTGTTTTGATCAGCTTTAGCGTAAATTTGTTGAATAAAATAAATTCAAAATAAAGAACTTCGTGTTTTTTACAGCTTCAATTAGTTTTTCCTCCATTGTGTAGTTTTTAAAATAAAAATAACCTATCAAAATCAGCTGATCTGTTCATACGGTGCTTATGACGCTTACAAAAGTAGAGAGTAGACCTACTTTACGCGTCATACGCGTCAAGGCATTATACGCTTTGGTACTATGTAACTTGCAGCATACAATTACACTGATAATACTTTTTTGACAACCGCGCATGACGCGAAGAAGCGCAGCATGCGTGGTATGAACTTTCAGCTTAAGAATTAAATTTAAAAAAAAATCAAAAACGAGGTAAACATGAGTGATACGTCAAATTAAAGTTCTGACCATTTAAATATTCAAGCGGCCCTATTTAAATATTCAAGTAGTTTTTCAAAATTGTTTTTCCTTTTGTTGTTTTTGTTTTTTCGTTGATATTTGGGGATTTGAATAACGTTTCAAAGCGGGAACAAAAAATTCTCATTGATTTTGTAATTTAAACTAACAGATATCTCTAGAAATTCTAAAAACGTCGTTCCCTAAAGATTTTCTTAGACAAAAATTAAATCCGGATAGAGACCAGCCAGGAATTTTAGCACATTTAATTACTTCATTTATAAGTCTTTGGTTCCGAGAACATTAAAAGCAGCTAACAGGTAAAGAACATAATTGCCACTATTTTCATCAGTTTGTCATTCCGTTTGTAACATGCCAAAATATAGGTCTAAGGCCCCATAAAGTATTTATTTCCTTGATCCTTATACAATTTTAAGTCGATGTCGGTCTGTCTGTTTGTCGTCAGCTTGTTGAAATGGCGATCACGGTGCGAAGACATAAGCAGGGGTGCTCAATTTTACCAAACAGTTTGGTATTGAAAATTAGCAAAATCGATCCAGTGGTTTTTTCACCGCTTAGAATTGAATAATATTTTATATTCACCTCAAATATTTTTCAAACATTTTTTTCAGCACAAAATTATTTTTGAGTAAAAATTTTTTTTTTACCACAAAAATTTTTTTCACCTTTAAAATTTTTTTACACCACAAAAATTGTGCACATCCAAAAAAAGTTTTTTTGAACAAACAGTATTTTTCACCTCCATAATTTCACATCTAAAATTTTCATCATTATTTGTATTAAATATGTAAGCAGTCAATATGTAAGGAATCAACTTGTTGAACACCTATTGTTTTAAAACATTGTGTCTGAAAGTGATTTGGTAAATCATTTTTTTCTTTGGAGGGTATTTCAAATTGATTAAAATTATTAAAATTTGTATTCATTCGAATCTGGGATTTCAATCAAAAATTTGATTAGAATTTTAATTGATTTGATGCTGGAATTTCAATTAAATATTTGATTTATATTTTAAATTGATTTTTGGTTAGAACTTTAGTTAAAGTTTTAATTGATATAATTAAAACTTTAATTAAAAATGTTGAAGATTTTTGATTAAAAATTTAAATGATATAATTAAAAAAATTATTGAAAAAATTTCAATTAATTTGTACAAAAAAATATTAATTGATACAAAAAATTCTTTAGTTGGTCCATATTTAATTAAATTTTTAATTGTATTTACAAATATTTTAATTGAAATTCGATTTTAGTTTTTACTGTGCACCACTGTTAAAAAAATTAATTTCAAAAAACTTTATGTGTTTTATTTTGAATAAAAAAATACACCTCTTGAAAAAGACACCATTTACAACAGTAAATTTGAATATTCAAATTAGAAAAAACTTATTGTTTTGCGTCATTTGGAATATGCAGCAAATTTGCATAAAGAAATTAAGAAATATACTTCAGTATTGTTTTGCTGCATTGCTATAATTAAAAAAAGGAATAACTACTTTTAGACGCACATGAAAGTATTGATATGCTGCAAAGAAAGTCAAATTCCAAAACAAAAATTTATATCGCACCTCCGGTGCAATATCGACGTAAGGGCAACTTTCCTAAATTTTGAGGAATCACGTTCAAAGTTTTCTTGCTTATTCAAAATACAATAACACCCCAAAATAGGTCTACAGAATTTACTTCAAGGGTCCTAAAAATAACTGACTATTCTCTTAGTCATAATTAATATTTTTGTACCTGCCTCTTTTTTGAGCTTTTGAAGGGTTTGAAGACCATCAATTGCATCTTTCTTGCCGTATGATTGAATTTTTTTTCGATAGTTGAGACTTTTATACAATAAGTTAATGTACTTTTTGTAATTGAAACACGCTTTCTTTATTTGATAAAAATATATATACATATAACTAGAAGAGGACGTTATAAAAGGACTCATAATTTTGAGGAACAATATTAGTTTTTAATAATCGAAGGAGATCTTCTTTCTTTCTGCCTGCAGTGGTAATTTGTAAGGTGTAGGCTGGCATCAGCTTAATATTTTCGAATGGCTTAATTTTCATCGCTCGTGCACCGTTTTGAATTGGAGCAAGGATCCACTTCTCCTTTTCCTAAAGGAAACAAAAATGGCAATACCTAGATATACTACAAATGGTTTTCGCTTGGCACGTGATGTTAGATTTGATAAATTTTGCTACCCTGTTAAAACAGAACCAAAATCGGTAGAAGAGCAAGTGACTATTATCCAAAGGAGACTCAAGCAAGAGGGGGATGAATATGGAAGCGAAAATAATTTTGATTCCGTAATAGAGACAAACGAAAACAATGAAGAAAATTCAACTGGTGTATCTCAGAATGCTAATTTAATAACAAGTAATGATTCTGATGATGAAGGTACAGAAACTTCACTACCTGTAGTAAGAAGTAAGTTATGTAACTGGATTTAATGCTACAATATCTGATACGGCATATTTAATAGAGATAATACTAAAGAATGGAAAAAAGCCTAAGGTGAGAAATTAAAATCATTAATGAAAAATCATGTTTGGAAATTTGTCAAAGTTCCTGCCAATGTAAAATGGGTATACCGAATAAAAAAAGATGTCAGTGGAAACCCAACTAAATATAAAGCTAGGCTGGCCATAAAAGTCTTCCCACAAAAACAAGTTATTGACCACTGGGAAACATATGCACCTGTTGCTAGTTGTCCACGTTAAGAATAGTTTTGGCTGTACATCATGGATTTATCTTTCACCAACTTAACGTGAAAATTGCATTTTGAGACTTAAACGAAAATATTTACGTGGCTTTACCAGATTGTGTGAACAAAAATTCTGGAATGTGTTGTAAACTAGTGAAGTCCCTTTATGGTTTGAAGCAAGCTCCAATTTGTTGGAATGACAAGTTAAATAATTTCATTTTATCTCTTGGTTTCTGAAGATCAAATCATGATTACCGCTTAAAAAGGGTGGTTAAATTTTACGGGCCGATGTTGAATGTGAACAACACCTAAACGTCAAGTTTTTTTCTGCGTTTCATTTGACACTTCTCAATTTCAGACTAACTCATTTTGAACCATGGAAAGATACACAATCGAGCAACGCGTTAAAGTTATTCAGGCTTATTATGAAAATGGGTGATTTTTTTTGGTCATCATAATCGACCAAATGTTTTCACTATCGGGAGAATTGTGGGCAAATTTCAGCAAACCGGGTCTGTGAAAACACCTTTGCATGCTCCCCCAGTTTGTTCTGCGAAAAACATTGCTGTTGTTCGTGATAGTGTGTCATGAGGTCGGTCAAGCCTTTACCGTGAATGGTGTTCGCTATCGCGAGATGATAACGAACTTATAGTGGCCAGGAATTGAGGATATGACCCTGGACGATATGTGGTTTCAACAGGACGGTGCCACTTGCCACACAGCTAACGAAACAATGGTTCTTTTGCGCGACAAATTCAATGACCGTGTTATCCCACGTGGAGGCAATGTCGGTTGGTCGCCAGTATCATGTGATTTGACACCGTTAAACTTCTTTCTTTGGGGTTATTTGAAAGAAAAGGTGTACGTCGATAAGCCAGCAACAACTCAAGAGCTAAAGGATGAGATAATTCGGCACATTAACGGCATAGAACCTCAATTATGCCTCAGCGTCATCGAAAATTTGGAGCATCGGATGGAGGTGTGCCGACGAGGTCGCGGCGGCCATTTGGCCGATATTTTGTTCCATACATAATTGCACCATACCATATTATCATAATAAAAAGAAATTACAATAATTTCCTAAATTATTTGTGTTTTATCCAAAATCCACATCGGCCCTTAAAATTTAACTACCCTTTATATAAAGCTATGCTCGAGGCCATATATTTGTTTGTATTTGTAAATCCAACAGAATTTCATTGGCAACATCTTAAAAGAATAGTTAGATATCTTAAAGGCACATCATTTGTAAAATTAAACTTTGCAAAAAATAATTCTGACCCAATTATTGGCTACGCTGATGCAGACTGGGCCACAGACTTATCAGATAAGAAATCAGTAATCGAATACGTGTTTAAGGTTTACAGTTGCTCCATTTCTTTGGTGCAGTAAAAAGCAGCAAACCGTGGCGACCTCATTATCTCAAGTAGAATACGTCGTCCTAAGCCTATGGCTACATTGAGAGGTTATTTTTAAAGATAACAGAGATTGAATAGGTATTGCAAGCAACTTAGAAAGCAAACGTGTTAAACATATCGATATTACGCATCATTTTGTTCGAGATGGTGTTAAAAGTGGATTAATTGAAATAGAAGCTATTTACAGTGCAAACCAATTGGCAGATAATTTCACGAAGTCAACAGATCCAAGTCGTTTCATTAAACTCCCAACAAACAATACGTTCCGTTTACGTACCGTTCTCGGTCCGTCATAAATGGAATCCAACTCCGTTTACGTACCAATTTCTGGATCCGTATACGGACCAGAAAACTGATTTAAAAGAATTTCTGAACTGATTCGAATCCGTTGAAATACCTTTAATCACGGACCATTTACGTGTACATAAAATAAAATAAAATAACAAAACAAAAATCTTATAAATTTAATTAAATGATATATTCATCTCCATCACTGCGGTTATGGCTTATTGAAAACCATGAAAAAATAAAATTTTAATTTATGTTTAATTTGTGGTGTTTACGAAATGATAAAGCATAGAATGCAAATTTGCACATTTTTAACAAAATCTATTGTAAACTGTCAGACAATATTTTAATTTGCAAAACTGCATGAATTTGCACATCACCGTAAACCTTCTTTTAAATTTCATAAATATCACTTTAATTTATTTTCGCTGTGTGATGTAAGAGAGCTTACTCGGCGCGACGCGTATAATGATCGCAGACATTTTTCAATTATTCCTTTTTGTAACTAAAACGAATTCAAAAGCAACGGCAGAAAAACTGATGAAAATCGAGAAAACATCGGCATTTTCATACACGAAAATACATGTAAAATGCAACTTTGTTCTGCTTTCTATAGGGTGAGTCACAGGTTATTAAATATATATAATTCTAAAGAAACAAATAATGCGCTTTAATAATGTTTATTCTCTATCTAATAAAAATTTTAGAAAATTAAATGTGTTCCTAGCTCGAAGAAATTTTCAGTAAAAATGCAAACAACTTTTTCATCTATTAAGTCACCCTGTATAAAGTAGGTTGGCAATGAATTTCTCGAAGCGAAAACTGTTCACATCACAGATAATGAAACAGGGGTGCAGGTTATTCAGCAGACCTTTAAAAACATAATTCCTTAAATCAATTTTCAAACCTGATTTAAATTTTGACGAATTAATTCCCGAATTCATTTTTCTGATTGAAGTATTTTCTACCATGCTTCAATGTTTATCTTATTAGAAGAATCAAGTTGATTTAAAAAATTCTTATTTATAAATCAAACGAAATAATTCAATTTGAATAATTAAATTTTAATTCTCGAATATGATTTGATTCGCGAATTAAAATAATTTTGTTTTAAAGCACGATTAATTTAACTTTAAACCCGAAGGGTTTCATGGAGATTTTATAACACAGCCTACTCGAGATGTGTGCCGGACCTGACCCATTTTTATTATCGCAGTATATTTATACTCTACAAGAGCAAATATTTTGTCTGTTTTGACTTATCTTGCTTAGTTTTTGAGATACTGACCATTTTTAAAAATACCTCGGAAACTAAGCGAGACAGCGCAAAACGAACAAATTTTTTTGGAAAGCTCAAAATAGGTTACTCTTTGAAGGAATAGATTCGGTAGGTCCCCGAAGGGTTTCCTGGACAGGGTGACTATTTCTTTTATCAATTTATATGATACGAGTAATATAAATTAATAAACTCCGATAATACAAAATTCGTTTTCTGTCCCATTTCGTTCGTATAAAAATGGGTCAACCTGTGGCTGTTTTATAAAAATATATATCTCGGGATGTCTTCCGGATCTGACCTTTTTTTATTATCTCAGTATATTAATACTCTGTTAGAGCAAAAATTTTGTCCGTTTGGCCGATCTCGCTTAGTTTTCGAAATACCGGTCATTTTAAAAAATTACCATTTCACAAAATGGCGAATATCTAGGAAACTTAGCGAGATTTGCAAGTCAATTTTAATGATTTTTGTTTTATCAATCTTTTTTTAATTCGCGAATTAAAAAAAAGAATTGTGTTTGAAATTTGATTCAATCGAATCAAAAAAAAATTTAAAAAAAAAATTATTAATTAACTATGATTTTAAATCTGATTTAATATATTTATTTATAAAATATTAAATAAACTCGCTGATTTACAAAAAGAATTATTTTTCTTCGTGAATTAATTCCTTTACAAGGTCTATTGTTACAAGGTCTATTGTTCAGCAGATAATTGAAACTGTTAACTTATGAACTTGTATCTGCCGAAGGCAACCAATATCTAACTTTATTCAATAGCAAATCATTGATTTAAAGTGATTTAAATGATTCATTAAATGAATACATTTTTATGCGAGTTGATGCTAAAAAAAGCTCTGTATATATTGAAATTTCAGTGCCATCGGTAGGTGACCCTTGCGATACCTTCCTTGTAAGCAATTTTTTAACCCGAATTCGTAACTAAAACATCTGGTAGCACTGTGAAATTATTTTAATTTTTCTATCAGGTGGTAACATATTACAACAACAAACAAATACGACCATTTTTCAAACGGCGGCAAATGGTTTTCTGATTTTCTTTTGTTTTTGTTTAATAAAATATTGGCGGCTGGTTTTTTTTTTCTTATTAGTGAAAATTCCTTTAAAATAAGGGAAAATTAAATAAAACATAATTGATAAAATAAATTAAAAGAAAATATGGATTTAAATGATGCTGTGCTGACATGTGCTGTTAATATTCAATGGACCAATGCGCTTGGAGTAGTTGGACGAAAATTGGCCTACAAATCGGCCACGTTGAGGTTAATTAGAAACGAAGTACGCGAATTATTCTTAGAACTTTCCACAGAAAAGACAAAGCCAATAAAATTTAAAATGAAAAACATTATGGTGCACAAGAAATTTATGTCGGAAGGTAAGGCTTCCATTAATTTCAAGACTGAAAATTGTGCAATCTTTATGTCCAATGCTCCTCCAAGTACATTAATGTTTTTCCTAAGAACTGTTTTCATTAAAATGAACGGTGGTGAAAAACTAGATGAAGCTACAGCCCAAAAACAACTACGTGCCCACATGTTGTCGGGGAATCCAAGTAAATTTGAAGAAGTCTCCCCCGTGACTACAGCTGAAATGGTAATGGCACGTAAAAAAGCTGGTCTCGTGCCATCACGAGGTACTGCCACTACACCTTCACCGCTAGCGGCGAAAAAACGTCGTTATGATGAGATTAAAACTGAAGATAAAAATGGTTTACCCGCTGCTAAGAAATTATATAAAGAGTCACCTATGGCTACTGAGGAATCAGTAAAGCTGTGTCAAGAACAAATGGATGTGTTGAAAGCTTGTGTTTCGGGGAAAAATGTTTTCTTTACTGGTTCCGCTGGTACGGGTAAAAGTTTCTTGTTAAGAAAAATTATTTCAGCTCTACCACCCGATGGTACAGTGGCTACAGCATCTACGGGAGTGGCTGCTTGTTTAATAGGTTTGTATAATTTTTATTATTTTTTTTTTAATAATCTTGATTTGTGATTGTTTTTAGGTGGTGTTACTTTACATGCTTTTGCTGGCATTGGTGGTGGTGATGCTACTTTACAGCGCTGTTATGAGTTGGCTTCCCGTTCCTCAAATGCCCAAGCTTGGCGCAAGTGTAAACGTTTAATTATTGATGAAATTTCTATGGTAGATGGTCAATATTTTGATGTAAGTTGGTATTAATAAAGTTGACAGCTTTAGTCGCAAAATGATTTTTAAATTCAAAACAAAATTATTTTTTTGCATATATTTTCTTTTCTTTTTCATTGTAATTCTTTTAGAAAATTGAAGCTGTTGCTCGACACATACGCCGTAACGATCGTCCATTCGGTGGTATTCAACTTATACTCTGTGGTGATTTCCTACAATTGCCACCCGTCATTAGACGCGAAGAAACTCAACCGGCAAATGGCTTACAAACACCAACACAACGTTTTTGTTTTCAATCAAGTGGTTGGGAAACATGTGTGGAGTGTGTGTATGAACTTAAAGAAGTACATCGACAATCTGACCCGGAATTTATTAAAATTCTCAATCATTTACGTATTGGTCATTGTACCGAGGAGATAACAAAACGCCTTATAGCCACCTCGAAGCAGACTATAGAAGGCAATGGTATTTTAGCTTCACAACTGTGTTCACACACCAATGATGCCAATTCAATAAATGAATCGAAATTAGAAAACTTGGCTGGTGATAAGATACTTTTTAGAGCCGAAGATTCGGATACTTCAATGACAAAACAATTGGATACACAAGTTCAAGCTCCTTCTCAGCTGTATTTGAAAATCAATGCCCAGGTTATGTTGTTGAAAAATATTAACATTTCCCTGGGATTGGTGAATGGAGCCCGAGGTGTTGTTGTGCGCATTGAAAAGGGTATACCGGTGGTAAGATTTAAAAATAACACTGAATATAGTTGTAAACATGAAAAATGGATAATTAAGACACCCAGCGGTGGTTCGATAACACGTAGACAAATACCTCTTAAGTTGGCCTGGGCCTTTTCCATACACAAGTCTCAGGGTTTAACATTAGATTGTGTAGAAATGTCTCTCTCCAAAGTCTTTGAAGCTGGTCAAGCGTATGTTGCCTTATCCAGAGCCAAGTCATTGGACTCGGTGCGAATTTTAGATTTTGATGCCAAACAAGTATGGGCCAATGCACAAGTCTTACAGTATTATAAATTATTTAGACGCCGTCTAATGGATACTACCATGATTCCGTTGGGAGCGAAAAACAAGGAAGAACGTAAAAAAGAAGGTGCAAAAAAAGTATCCAGTGCTTTGGATAAATTAAAAAAGAGTCTCATGAATAAGCCTTTAGTATCGATAAGTTAGAATTTAAGCAAAAAAAAAAAATTAGAACAAATTTTTATGCAATGTAATATTAAACATTAATGTTTTAAATTTTAACACATCAATGTTCCATCATTTTAATTATGATTGTTTTTTTTACTAAAAATGACAGCATTTTAAATAGAATTCTTTTCAGTTTAGTTTAATTTATAATTTTGTGTTTATTTATTCAAATAGTTTTTTAGTTTATGATACAAAATTATTACAAAATGTTCTATACAAAATGTATTACAAAATGTTCTATACAAAAGCAAAATAACGAATATATGTGTTTCTTTTCCATATATTTTTGAAAAAAAAAAAAAGAAATTGAAAAATTTTATCGTACTTGATGATATACAGGGGCCGAATTGCAAAAATAGTGGTCGAGTAAAAACGTTTGAAAACTTTTAAATGAAGTTTTGCTACATCCCTGCTGGCCAATTAGGCTTCAGCTTTAAAATTTCAGAAATTAAAAACTAATTTCGGTGGAAAAATAACAATCACGATTGCCGCGTAATTCGATTAAAGGCTTTTAAATTTCTTATCACTTCTTTAAAGTTATGCGAATTAAATAATTTTTATGTTTATTAACAAATTTTTTTTTTATATAATTTTCTTTTCAAGACTTTTAAAAAGTATTTTAATACTGCCTCATATTATTCTTACAATTTTGCAATTTATCTTAAAGACTGCTTAAAGAAGCGTTTAATATAAAATTAAAAAATTTGATTTGTAATATATTTTTTAAAAATAAAAATGTAATTTTTACAAAAAGAAAAACGATGGTTTATAATTTATATCAGAAGCCACTTGAAGAAATTAATCTCTAATCTAAATATATAACAAATGTTATTAGCATTAATTTTATACATTTTTGATACCATAATTTAAGTGGCGTACCTAATTTTTACAAAAAAAAAACTACTAATGTTGCGTCAAACTTTTAATCAAGAAAACACCAAAAATTACAAATAATAACAATAGACCAAAACCCTTAGAAATAATTTATAATAAGCTTGTGAGCATAAGCCTTAAGCTTTAAAAAAAAACTTGAGAAACTATTGAAAAACGCTTTAAAATTATTGTAGAAAAACCAAAAAGGAACCCTCGTGAAAATATTACTGAAATAATAGTTTAATAAGCTTGAACCTACAATTGTAGAATTAGCCTATGCTTGCAATTTTAGAATAAGCTTATACCTACAATTGTAGAATTAGCTTATGTTTGGAAATAAGAAATTCACATTTTTTTTTGTATTTTTACTTAAAAAAAAATACAAAATGGAAAAAAATTAAACATTAAATTAAAAAAGGATTAAAAAAATTTAAAAATATTTATAAAAAAAATACAAAACAAAAAAAAAAAATCAAAATCATAAATGCACTCTCGAAGCAAAATTAAGAATGTCAATAAAATGACAATGCATGCGGTACAAAATATTCAACGATGAACTTACGAGAAAATTAATGGAACTTTGCTCGAATAAGACTTCAAAGATTTTATAAATTGTTGTTGGCAATAAGTCTTTTATAATCATACATACAATGCTGTTGAGAAAATGCAAATTATGACAAGCATGTTTAATATATATTTATAGTGAATAATAGTTTTATAAATATAAATAAAAGCAAAACGAAGAAGAGACGAAGGAATATTAACGAACATGAGACTTGAAACAAAATTATAATATAAAGTTTGAAAAAATATTGAGAAACCGTTATGATTTTTGCTAATAGTAATCTGTTTACAAGTATGTTAAAAAAATATTAAGAAAGAGTATAGTTTCTCAAACAAGATTGAGAAACTCATAAAATTTGTAGAACTATAAAGCTTTTTATATACTATGTTTAAAAGCATATTGTGAAGGATAATAGTTTTTTAAACAAGATTTAAAAATACTTTAATTTAAAAAAGCTTCTTCTAAAGAACTATTATACATTACTTATTTTTTTTTTTGTCTATTGGAATGATGATTTTCCGTACAATTATAACTCTAATTGTAGGGGTTTTTTTCTGTAGAAAACCCCTCACGTTTAAAGTAGTTTGTTTATTGTGTAAAAGCCGCAAAATCTCACATTTATAAAACACTCATAAATATATTTAAGAATTTGATATGCTTTTATACAAAGGACTTCTTCTTATAGAAATCATCCGGATTCTCAGATATTTTTACTAAAAAGAACACAAAATTACATGAGTAATTTGGAAATTTTTGTGTAGTTTACGCAACCTTCGTTGGTAACATTGAATATCTTCTCAGAACCACTTTTTGAGTCAAGTAAGAGATCACCGCCCGTCTATCTGTGCATGTATTCTTGTGCCCACGCTACAGGTTGCGAATATTAAAATATTTTGTTGAAATTTTAATAATAGACTCATATCTACAAGAGGACAAGTCCTATTGATTTTGATTGGAATGGGATCGTGTTACGACCTAAGGTCTAGTGCCTAGGTCCCCCAAAAATTAGCTCTTATTCTTGTTTGCACTCTCCATGTCGCAAATATGAAAATATTTCTAAGGAATTAGCTACACCGATTTATGCAACCCCTATTGCTGTTGGTGAATGTCTGATCATATTTACACTAATACCACATGCACGAGTTATTGATTTGAAAATGATGCACGTTTAAAATTTTTAAAAGAAAATGATTTAAATTTAATTTGGATGAGGCTGTAGCAGTAAAGTTTATAACAACCTAACAATTTAGGCAAAAGGGAATCTATTGAAAAATAAAAATTTGTTTAAGGATCATTAAAAGAAATATATGGCCTGATAAATTTAACATTTATAGGGACCTCAGCAGTGGTGGGGGGGGGGGGGTTATACGTATCAATTTTGGGGGAATAAATTTAAAAAGCGAACAGTGTTATAGGGTATCAACTTATTTATTATAAGCTTAAAAGTGTAAATATCTTCAATTTTAAAAAAATTGTTATGTATAAGTTTTCAATGTATAATATTAAAAAATTGGGATAATTAAATATTTATAATTAATTTTTATAAATAAACAAAAAAAGATCTTAAGCTTAATTTAAACTAATATACAAATCAAGAAGATTGAAGAAAACTATTAGAGTTATCTTCAATTACGGAATATTATTTTCCTCATTATTTGGCTTCCAAATTCAATTTTTTTTTTTTTGGATATAAGAGGAACACACACGATATTGCCTGCGGTGTGAGGATCAACTGTGCCAGATTTTTGTAAGTAAAACAAAAATTTGTATAACGAACATCCAGTGAAAAATTTATTTAAAATAGGGCGTTAATCAGAGCATGGCCAATGAAATGTTTATGGCGATATCGACTGGGGGTATAAGGTTCATATGTACCAAATTTGAGCGAAATCCGTTCGAATATAAACATTTGTATAGCAAACATTTATGGTTACTAACAAATTCTTTATATAAAAAAAAAGAGGACGTAAAGCTGGAAAGGTATACAGCGACCTTGCCGGGATTATGAGGGTGTTCTAAGCCAAATTTTAGAGAAATGCGTTGGAAAATAAAAAATTTTATTACAATCATATTGGTGAATAACAAATTCTTAAAATTGTTTTAAAGTGGGTGCGGTTAATGAAAACTATATAGCGACATTTAATGCAGTATGAAGATCCTGTGTAGCAAATTTCAGGGAAATACTTTGAAAGAACACAAATTTGTATAACCAACATAATATGATTAATAATATTGAAATAATTTTGTCAGTGAGTGACAGTGAAGATATTTTTCAATATGAATAGCAAAATATAATCCATTTAACACAAGAATTCACATATTTATTTCAATTTTGACTTACCTTTATAACAATAATTAACTGCTACGTTGGTCTATTTGATGGTGAAGTTCTCAAGAATTGAATTTTAAGTATGTTTTTTAAATGCATATTTTTTGATGTTGGTAGAGTAACTTAAACAAACAAATGCATATTATTTTAATTACACTAAACACTGATCTTTATACACAATAAAAATTTGTTTGATTTTAGTTAATTAAATAAGTTTCTTGCATATTAATACTTTAAAATTGAAGGGTGCTCCCCAAAAATCTTTGTTGTTGCACATTTTACATTAACCTACACGAACATGACACGGAACTAAAATGGCAAGGGGCTTGCATATACTTTAAATCACTTTAAACACCTTAAATTTTAATATTTTCTAACAAATTTTATTTCATCTTATAAAACACAAAATAAAGAAAAAATATTGTACAAAATTTAACCAATTTTTTCACTTCTAATAAGATTTTTTACAATTTTCTTACATTTTTTCACAAAATTTACGAATATTTAGAAACGGCGCTAATAGATTTTAACTTAAAAAGCTTTTTACAAAGCCTAGTAACTCTTTTAATAAGAAAGAAAGAGACAAACAGATGACTACAGAAGTTCTTTAATGTTTAAGCAAAAAAAAAAATAACTGCATATTGCCGGTTTAGAAATTGGATTAATCATGTTTTCAACAGTGATGCCAACTTTAGGAGTGTAATAAAACAACAAACACTGTAAGAAACGTATTTTTTCTTAAAAAAGGCGTAAAAAGCAACAGACGAGTTTTTTTTACAAAATTTGCTTAGAATTTTTCAGAAAAAAGTTTTGTTACAGTTAATTTTCTTTAATTAAT
Organism: Eustalomyia histrio; assembly: GCA_949748255.1. Taxonomy (NCBI): domain Eukaryota; kingdom Metazoa; phylum Arthropoda; class Insecta; order Diptera; family Anthomyiidae; genus Eustalomyia; species Eustalomyia histrio. Next base: position 57,369,542 of record OX456526.1, on the reverse strand, counting down.
CCCTATTTTTATGCAACAAAAGCGCAACAGTTAAAAACAAATAATTTTATTTTATATTTTACAAGTGTTTTTAACAGCATGTCAATGTTTGAATAAGGAAAACTTTTATGATTGCAAAAATGATTTAAAATTAAGTAAAATATTTTTATATTTTGTAGAGAAAAGTATTGGCTCATTATTATACAATGATACTTCTATTAAAAGTTGTGCTAATTTTTTTTTAATTTTATTTTAGTGCATCATAGAATCCCTTAGAAGCTTGAAAGAACGAGCTGTTTTGAGTCCTTATTTAATGTCAAAAAAATGCTATTTTATCAAATATTTTTTGAAAATGTTTTTTCGGAGCATTTTTTCAAGGAATATTGGTTCTAATAAGTCTAGGGGCTGCAGAGGCGTTAAAAAAATATGTGGGTCGTTGTAAATTATCAAAAAAAAAAAATTAATGATATTCCACATTATAAATAAACTTTTCGTTGGATTTTCTTGGAGTGCATTGAGATAAACTATTTTTCTATTTCAGTATTAAAATTTTATCTAATTTCAGACTAAGGTCCATAGAAGATTTAAAAAATATTTGTGTTTATAGGTTAAACCTATCAATTTATTTCTGTTGTAGCAAAAGAAATGTTAATTGACCCAAATAAGTGATTCGTTGATTATTAAGCAGAGCCAGGACAATAAATATCATTTGAGATATCTTAAGAAAACCAAGCCATCGAGCGCAGATTTTCTGATTAAAACACAACAAGCCTATATCTTGTATTTAAACAAAGCCTTCTGTTCACACTTTTAATAACCAGTGAAGAATTGAAAAAGTGCTGTGTAAAAACTTGTATCCAATCAAAAACTGACTAAAGAAATATTTTTGCTATTTTTATGCGATTTTTGTTAAGAAAATATTTTTTTTTTTTAACAATTGAATCTATAAAAATATGAATTTATTTTTTGACGAAAATCTTAAATTGTGTCTTGGGATATATATCCCACTGGGTTTTTTGAACAACATAAATTGGGACCAAATATTACATCGGTAGAGATATAATTTGTTAAATTTTTATGAAAAAGTTAAGCCACATTTAGAAAAATTTAGGTCTAAAAAGTGAAAAGGGGAAAAGTTGACAAAATCTAAAAAAACATTAAAAAAATTGTTAAAAACAGGGGAAAAAGCCTACGAGGAGTACAAATTTTAAAATGAACCACAACAGATAATTAATTTAATAACGATTCGCATAAAAATGTGTTTAATTTTATTATTTGTTGTTTAAAACAAAATGTTAACACTTTAAATTACCTAATAAAATGTTCTCTTAAATTTTTTGTGTTCTCGAATGGATTTTTGAGTAAATGTAATAAAAATGGAAAAACTAGTAAAATTTCTTCAGAGAACAAGTTAAAAATTTGTATATCAATATTTTTTAAGTTTAAAAAGTTTATGTATTTTTGATCTGTTATTTGATAAATGAAAGATATTTAGTTAGATTTTAGATCATATAATTATATATTTTTTTTAATTTTTCAAATGTTAAGAAATATGATAAATTTATAATTTCACAATTCTTTGAGCTTAAGGTTGGTTTTTTTTAATAAAAATCTTAATTTTTTTTTCAATATTTTTATTTAAAAAACCAACTTTAAGCTCGAAAATTTGTGAAGTTATAAATAAAAGAAAAAGTTAAGTAAAATATAAAAATTAAAAACAAAATGACAAATTTTTATTAGAAATCGTAGCGAAAACCGAAAATATTTGTAAATTTATTCTCTAAAAATTTATTATGTTTCTTTTCATTTGAACAATTTAGAAAGAATACACTCACAATATATTTTCCATTACCGACTGTAGTTTATTTAAAAAGTAATACGTAGAGTTTTCTTTTAAATGAAAAATCAATTGAAATTCATAGAAGTATATTTTTTAACTGTCATTAAATCAGTCATTCAAAAAACAAACTGTAAATATTTACAAACTTTCAGTAGAAGTTGATATTTTCTGTTTAATGTCTGTTTCTAAAAACTAGAAATTCAAATAATTCCTTTTTTTTTTATCAAAATTGTTTAAATACAAAATTATTTCAATGCACAAGATATGTACATACAGACATAGAAAATAAAAAAATATAATCTCTCTGTGTTATGTTGTGTTTTGTAATTACATTCAAATAAAAAACTTTCAATTTGGAGAACAAACTACAAAAATCCTTTTTTCTAACTTTTTGTCAGTTAAAAATTGATGATTATTTTAAACGACTTTCGATTGTTTTTACTACTTTTGTTGATTATTAAACAATGATTGAAAATTAACAACAAAAAAAAAACATAACATAAAAAACATAATGAAAAATCAGTAGTCCTCTTTTTGAACGTATTTTAAATTAATTTAATGTGTATTTTAGATTGTTTTTAACGGAATAATATTGTGAGTGTATCATAAAATCGAACTAAATATCATTAAATTTTTAAGTTTTCTGCTAAATAAATTTTATTCTAGCTAAGTGTTTTGAGAAAAAGAATAGTGATTGAAAAAAAAATATTTAAAAATTATAAGCAGTATTTTTCGCGAAAAGTTAATAAATTTTTCTATAGCTGAGATAATTTTGTAATTTGAATTGGATTGGTTTTTTTGGGCTCAAATTGACCATAAAACAGTTCGATATTGTAATATATGTTTCAATAAAGTTAACAAAGTTCTTTACTTCTTATTTTAATGGTGATCCATTGCCTTGAGAATGAATAAAGTGCAAGCAAATAAATTACGAAATCGATAATAGAGAATTGTTTCACATTTCATTGCTATAAGAAATATCACCTTTTTTGGAAAATATAAATTTTGTTAAAACAATTTTTTTTATCAATAACAAATAATTATGCTTTTCCCCATTTTTGTTTACTAAAACTGAAAATTACATTTAATTATAGATATCATTGCAAGAGCCGTTTGCATGTCAACTTTATCATGATATTTAAATTAAGTATCCTGAGTACCATAAGTAAAAATTTTTTTTCTTTGGGTAATGTAAAAGCACCAAGTTAGCATCACTGATTGAAAACAGTTTATATGATTGCTCAACATTTAAGATGAATTTTATAGAAACACAAAAATACCATAATTTTTACCACCTTCTTATATAAATTAAGAAAACTACACTTTATAAATTTGCACACAATTTTCGTTATTTTCTTAACATTTTGCACGATTTTTTACAATTTTTTTTAGAATATACACGAAACATTTGATTGCTAACGAAAAGGTGACTAAATTGCAACTAAAACAAAATATGAAACGTCTTTTTGTTAAACACCAATTACTACAAGAGGAAAGGAGATAGTTATATGTTACGAAGAAGAAGGAAGCGGATAAGAAAAGATAAAGCTTTAGCACTTTTTTAGTAAGTTAGCACTAGGAGCAAGGATGGAAAAATTGACACAATCGTATTATTTTGTAACTATCTTATTCAAAATTGTATTTATTTCACACATGACATACATGGCAGCATTGCCACGTCATTATTTATTTTTCTCCCTAAATTAAAAAAACAAACTCCCGGATTTGATTTAATTGTAGATTTTGTTTACAAAATTATATAAATTATATAAAGGGCATTCAAATTATTTATTGTGCCTGTTTAGAAATCACTTTAACCACTTTGCTAAGATTGCTAAGAAGACAGAAATATACGTTTTTTATAGGGTTTTTTGTTCAAGCTCTGCCTTCTTCTAGGGGCTCTAGCTTGTCTTAAACTTTGGGTCATGAAAAGATCTTTTGCCGGGTAGAAAAACATGTATCATGTTCAAGCTCTGCCTTCTTCTAGGGGCTCTAGCTTGTCTTAAACTTTGGGTCATGAAAAGATCTTTTGCCGGATAGAAAAACATGTATCATCCTAGCTAAAAATTGTTAATTTGCGTTGTTTTTGTAAATATAGGGAGGTTGATAGATCGCTATAAACTAGCACAAATAAAACTCTAATAACTCGGTTTTATTTTTGTTCGAGCACACAGAGCAAAAAATCATATTTCAATAAAATAAAAAAAAAAAAATGCACCAGGCATGCAACCAAGTTTTTATTGTTTTTTCTTTAATTGAGGAAACTGGATAATTTCATTCAATTTATTTCGATTAGCTTAAGGATGTAGAATATTCTTTCATTTAAAATTAAAATATATTTATTTTTCTAATATGAAATTTTTTACAAAATCCTTTAATCGGATATGCAAAATTTTAACATCTCACTTCATTCATTTTATTCACATTTCAAAAAATCAAACTTTCCATCTCCGTTTAATTTGTTTTTCTTTTTATAATACAATCCTCATCTTCTCAGGTATGTATAAATATAAAGATCATTAATTTCCTTACAAAAGCTTAAAGCTCTTTGTTGCACTAGGCCCGTCAAAATGTTTAAGGGCCACTATGCTTCCAGCTTAAGGGATTTATCACCAAATTGGGGATTATTTTTAGTTAAACAATAACTTTTGGGGATAGGGGATGCCAATAAAAATAAATTTTTTGGGGTTAAAATATTGTTTTCCTTCATTTTTATGCATATTTTTATAAATTAAATTAAACCCTGATAATTTTTATATATTTTGAATTTTTTTTATTGATGCTAACAGTGAATTATTTTAAATTATTCAAATTTGTAACTGGCAAGTCAATTTAGATTAAATTTTTATTCAATTTAAAGCCCTTCACAAATTAAAAACAATACTTGACAAGTATGTCCGCTGTCAGAAATTACATTTTTCTTATGAAATGCTTTTTATAATTTTATGGAAGAACATGGTCTATTATGGGAAATGGGTTAATGTAGGAAATCTCAGATTTCAAACATGTTTTTGCATACTATTTTCAATATTTAACAGCTGCTTGCAGTATTTTTCCTCAACAGTAACACTTCCATTTTTTTCCATCTAACTAGGTTTTACTGTTATCTGATTTTTTTTTTACAGAAAATACATATATATATATATATATATATATATATATATATATATATATATATATATATATATATATATATATATATATATATATATATATATATATATATTTTTTTTTTTTTTTGGGAGATTTTCGGGATAACAAAACGAAAAAGGGCCTATATTTTCTTTTACGCTTTTAACTAAGAATACGAATCTGTTTAAAAAGCTTTTTCCTCTCTAATCCGTTTCCTTTTCTTCTGTAATAGATCTATCTCTTTCTTTCTTGTGGTAATAGGTATTTAAACATAAAAGCAGTATCATGTATTTTTCAGTTGAAATTCAACCGCCTTTTTTACACTCGATTGTTGCATGAAAATTTAAGAAAAAATTTGAAAAATTATGTTAAAATTGAAAAAATAATTAAAATATTGTTTAATTCTATAAATTAATTAGTGTTTAATAATATATTGTTTGTGTGCTAACGTTTAAAGTAGTTTTTGCGTTTGAAAATAGTCACGTATAAATAGTGCCGTGTCATGTATGCAATATAATGCAAAGTGCAGCCAACAACAAAATCAGCGGAGCACCCGTTTTATTCTACTGCCCGTATATTTTTAAGGTTATGTTTGTTTTTTTTATATAAAGCAAGTAAAATTAGTTATAAAAGAAATATAAAAAAATATGCTTTTCAAAAAAAAAAAAAAAAAGAAATATGTATAATATATGAAATCAAATATATATGGCCTTTATTAAAAAGAAAAAATAAGTAGTGCTTTAAAAAAAGTGAAATAATAATAAATAATTTAATTTGTGTAGTATTTGTTAAAAATCCAACATCAACCCGTCTTACTGCCGTACATTAAAGGTAAGTCGAACTTAACCCATATTCTCCTTAATTAAGAAATAATTGTGCCAGGTATTTGAAACTTACTACACAGGACCCTAAGAAAACGAAACTGAAGTTCAAATTTTGTTGTCAATCAAAAAAAATAAAAATTTTAATTAATAAAAACAATATTACTTCAAGAAATATAAAAAAAGTTATCACTAATTTTTTAAAAAATTAAATAAATTCATTTCATTAAAAAGTGATACAAATGAAAATGAAGAAAGATAAAAAGATATATATGAAAACAAGATACATATAATGCAACAATACATGTGGGACACTCTGTCCAAACAGTTGATTTTATATCCTTATTTTCTCTGCTTATCTATTTTTCTATAAAGTGATCTTATCTCTTCGATTGTAAAGTAAAATATCTACTAATTGAGTTTTAGACTTTTGTTTCCCTTAATCTTAGTTGTTTCGATTCTAAGACGGGGTGTGAATCTGGTCAAAGGCAGTCCAAGATGAATACTTAAAAAAAAATTAAAATTTTGTACATATTGTATACATATTCTGCTAGCGTCAATATGGAGCAAATTTAGTTGACTTTATGAAAAATCATATAAGAAATATATATATTATTCAAATAAATTTATGTTTTTTAACAAAAAAACAACAAAGAAAATTTTTGAAATTATAACAGAATGACTATTTGCCATTTTGTTGTTTACAAAACAACAAATTCTAAGTACTCTCAGATTCTAATGATTTTTCTTATAAGGAACCCCTTAGATCCTGGTGATTTTCATACCCACCACCATATATGGTATATCAGTTAGTCATTCCGTTTGTAACATGTCGAAATATAGGTCTAAGACCAAATGAAGTATATATGTATATTCAAGATCCTTATGTGATTTTAAGTCGGGTAAGCGATGTCCATCCGTCTGTCTGTTGAAATGGCGATCATAGCTCCAAGACGCAAGCAAGGGTGCTCATTTTTACCTAGATTAATGGAGATCCTCTTGAGCAGTTTGGTATTGAAAATGAGCAAAATCGGTCCAGCGGTTAAAAAGTTATAAGTGAAAATGTGAAGGTACCTCTAAATTTTCCATACAAATTGGTGTACTTTAGTACAATTTCATTCGCTTAGAAGTGAATAATTATTAATGTATTCACCTCAAATATTTTTCAAATCAAAAAATTTTTTTCACCACTAAAATTTTTTTTCATCACTAAAAATTTTTTTCACCTCAAACAATTTTTTTACACTAAAAAATTTGTTTTTGCATCCAAATAAGTTTTTCACCTCAAAATTTTTTTTCCCACCTTCATAATTTTATTTCCAAAGTTTTTTACATTATTTGTATCAAAAACAGTAGAGAACATTTTTTAGGATATTGGTGGAGGGTACTCAAAGATTCGGCACAGCCGAATTTTTAGTCTTTTTTACTTGTTTTTTATACAAAACCCCCCAACAGGTTTTTACTATATTTTCTTATAAAAAAATGCAATTTTATTATACAGAAAAACGATCAGATTCTTAGAACTTTTTGTTAGAGAAAAAACTTCAAATTCTATACTGAGTTTTTCTAAAAACTTTTCCCCTAGAAAATCCTCATGGTATTGTAATTATATTTATAGAAATTCTTTGGAACATTTTTGTTTAATTTCGACCTGAGACCAAAATCCAAGAGAAACAATACTTGAAATATTTATCTTTCTCTGAACTCTTTAAAATTTTTCAATTATGACTTAGGATTAGTAATCAGAAATCTTTTAAACACAATGTTTGATATATCAAAGCCTGGTAGTGCATTCTTTAAAAAAGAATCGACTCAAATAAGCCTTAATAAATCATGAAATCCTTTTATTAAGGGTTAATTTTATTTTTTTAAATATTATCATTGTTAATATTGAATAACTACCATTAAAATTATTTAGATTCGAAATCGGCAACCTTTTGAATTCTATATTTGATTTTTTATTACACTGATTTTTGAAAAATGGACATAGAAAAATGTTTTGGAGTTCAAAAGTTGTATAAAAACCCTCCTTTTAAAATTTTATTATAGACACTCAACCACAAAATCTACCTTGAAAGTATTAATGTACTTTCCATCCATTATTAATTTAGAAATAAATCAAAGTTTGAACGTACGATTGCCAAGCGCTTTGGTGGCTTTATTACACTGTTAGCACTGGCATTATCCACCACACCCCTGAACATGTTCTCATAGTGTAATTCCAAAACTATATTTATAAAATTTTTTCCAACTTATTGGTAATATTTTAAAAAAATTTAGGTAATATTCCCTTTAAATGTGCAACTTCTGTTGGCTACAAATAAAAAAAGTCGAAACAAAAATTAGTTTTGATGGGTAAAGGCTAGCATTGTTATTTGGTAAATAACTAAAATCTTTAATTAATATCGCAAAAAAAAAGTTAAGAAAAAAGCTAGTGGTATAGAAATTTTCTTGTTCGGCCCCTGTCGCTAGTGACAGGTCGTACTTCCCTTGACGTCGTTGAGCTTGTAGGACGTAGTAGTCACTTTCGGGGTGTAACGTTAAGGGGTTATGCAAATAGTTCGTAAACACTATTCAAATTGTGGAAATAATTAAGCTATTGTTTTACCATAAAAAAACTACGCTTACCTCTAATAATTTTGAAATATTCTCACTTTCATTTTGTATTTAACTATGCTGCTAATTTCAATCTTTTAAAATATAAACATAATTAACTCGAGATCATCTAAGATTCAAACCCAGCAACACTTAAAACAAATCTTGACAATAATGCTAAGCTGGATCACATATATTTTTTTAAATTTTGTCCCATTAACTTAGTATACAATTTCATTTAGAAACATGAAGTTACTGATAATCCTACTGTATTTTATTGTCGGATTATTTTGTTTCCTGAATATAAGAATTTACTTCATCTTAAAACATCCTCTCATTTTTACAAATCATACTACCTCCTTATTTTTACAATTACTTCACTTTAATCATAATTTCGTTATTCTAATAACAAGTTTTTGTTGATTTAATAATGTTTTAGATTTCTTTTTTTTAATCAGATGTAGTAGATTGAACATTAAATGTTAGCAGTATCTGGTTATTTTCTTAGCTGATGATGGAAAGTTTATAAAACAGAAAAAAAATTAACTAAATTTGGGAGGCAATGAAGAAAAAACCATCTTCATAATAACACCAACCGACTGGCAGACACCAATTCACACCAATTCATTGTTCAGTTTCGTCATTTTTCTTATTACTACCAACGGGACCATGACGACGTTCCCAAATTAAGCGATGCTTTTGTTTCATATAGGCAGATTTTGCATTGGTATAACCACCCAAATCACCATCTGAAACAGAAGAAATTTTATTTTAATAAATACTAAAATTATTGATGGCAATTCAACTTACATTTTATAAACCAATTTTCGGCTCCCTTTTCATATTGTTCCAAAAGTGGTTTACATTTTACCATATGATCGGGTGCCTCATATAACATACAATCTTCAAAACGTTGACGTAAAATGTTAACAACTTCATTGTCTACCATACGATCACGACGAAATTGTTGATCAGCCTCAAAACGGCAGACCACATCATCTGTATAGCACTGATCGATGGTGGGTACACGACGAAATTTATAATGATACCAGGGATATTTCTGTTGATTTGGTTCAACAATAGATTCTGTAAACAGTAAAATTCAGAAAAAAACATGAATTATAAAAAAAGCAAAAAGGTAAACAAAACATAAACAACCCCAACTAGTTTGCCACTTTAGATTGAGGTTATGTTATTATGTAATGGAGGCGTAGAAATTGTTTAAAATTTTGGAAAACTGCAAATTTTCCTAAATTTATGTAAACATATTATGCAGATTGTTGCAGCTGTTGGCTTTCCACTTACCTCTAATCCATGTTGTTGGAGCATCTACCAGATTGTACACACAATCAGCAAATGCTTGCAAGGGGTTGCGAGCCTCCGGCATTTTCTATTTAAAAAACATCAATACAAATATTATTGAAGATTATGGGTTAGCAAATGAAATAGTTTTATTTAATACCTACTGTTCTTCTTTATCAAAAGAAAGAAAAATTAGAACTTTTTAATTTATTTACCGTCCCTCAGTTTTTGGCAGCCCGAAAAACTAAATTTTTTTGGTCAAATTTGACAATCAGCTGTTTGACATCTTTCAACACTAGCTGAATGATGAATAACAGGGTTGCATTAATATTTTATTGGTATGTGTCTTCGATAACTAGAAATTATAGATTACGTTACGTATAAAATTGTTTACCATTTCTTACCAAAAATACACTCATAAAAAGTTGATTTTATTGATTGATTTATTGAAGAAATAAATTATACTTATGGTAACCGAAACAAATGCGGTTATGGGTTATTTTAAGGGTAACGCTATTTTCTATTATTTCGGTAACGTTATTTTAAGGATAACGATTTTTTCTATTATTTCGGTAACGGTATTTTCAGGATAACGATTTTTTCAGTTATTTCAGTAACGGTATTTTCGGATAACGATATTTTTAGTTATTTCAGTGACGGTATTTTAGGGTTAACGATTTTTCAGTTATTTCGGTACCGGCATATTAGCGATAACGTTATTTTAGTTATTTCAATAACGATATTTTAAGGGTAACGTTATTTTTGTTATTGCAGTATCGGTATTTTAATGATAACGCTAGTTTCAATGCACACCGATATATTTAACCCCATCATGATCAGACTTTTGGATGATAGATATATTTATGTACAGAGAATATATTTTTGAATCTTGTTACTCCACAGCGGCCCCTCTATATCTATAACTAACACAAACATACTTGCATAATGAACCACAGAGGGTTTGAAATTAATTGGCAAAAAGTAAGAATGCCCGAGTAAAAAAAAATAATCTGGCACAATATTTAATCATATCCAATTTTATATTCCTTAATGTCTTATTTGATCCGAAAAATGGCAGATCAAATTAGATCCAGCAATATATTTGGGGATTTAAGAGGATGTGAATTGATCCAAAAAATGACAGATCAAATTAGATCCAGCAATATATTTGGGTATTTAGAAGAATCAGAATTGATCCGAAATATGGCAGATCAAATATATTTACGATTAAGTAATATCCAAATTTATCCGAAAAAAATCAGATCGAATTGTATGAGATTAGATCCAACAATATAACATACACGAAAACTACACCTTTTCCAATTGTATTTTAGAAATAGTCAATTGCATTTCAAAAATTGTCAATTGTATTTGAGAATAGTCAATTGTATTTTAGAAATAGTCAATTGTATTTCAGAAATAGTCAATCCTATTTCAGAAAATTCTTGCCCTTGACGGCCTGCCAAACCGCTGGAGCTGGGAAGTTAAAATTTGGTACATAGATTCCTCATCCAATGTAAATGTGTAATTATGCAAATGTGCCTATGTGCAATTGTGGAAATTTGCAAAAGTGCAAATGTGCAAAAGTGCACAAAATTCGTAAATGTGAAAGTGTGCGAATTTGCAAAATTGCAAATGTGCAAAAGTGCAAATGTGAAAATTTTCAAAAGTGCACATGTGCAAATTTACAAAGTGCAAATGTGAAAATGGACAAATTTGCAAATGTGAAAATTTGTAAAAGTGCAAATGTGTGAAAGTGAAAATTTGATTGATAGTTTTATGGATTGATGGTTTGATGGTAATGTAAATGTGCAAATATGCAAATGTGCACATGTGGGAATGGGCAAATGTGTAAATGTGTAAATATTTATTTCTTTATTTTATTCAACATCGCCCAGCCCAAACCGCGGGAGAAAAGTCGCTAAGACGAGGTTTTTGGAAACTCCTTCGGGGAAGAGCAAAACGGGGAAAATTCCCCTTTCACGGCCTGCCCAAACCCCTATAGCCAAAACCGCTAAAGCTGGGAAGTTTAACTTCGGTGCATAGGTTCCTTCTCCGGTATATACATTCACCTAGGCCGGATTTTTGTAAATGTCTACGGAGAGGAGCAAAAAGGGCTGCTCACACCGATTTAGCTAGAAACCTAAAATTTTGAATATGTGTTAACTGGAGTATGTGCTAACTCATTGCTCAGCTACATTTTAGAATATAAGACAGGTACTGGGTAAAAATGGAGGTTCAAAGGGAAAAATCTGAAATTTATGGGCTAACTCATTATTGAGGTACATATAAGAATTTTGGTCTGGGATATGGTAAATATTGGGAACACCGTTTAATTATCTGGGAACTCAGTATACTCCCAGGCATTAGCCCGGGCAATCATGGCTGAATAAATTGTACTAAATTGGTCCTGATTTATTATAATTATATAACTATATATAATATATATAATTATATATAATCATATATTATTGACTAAGAAAAAATGTGGAGAAAAAATTATATTTTAATTAAAATTTTGTTTTCCTGAAGATGCTAACAAATTTTATAAAAATTTTATAAAAAAATATCTTTGGCTTAAAAAATTTAATAATTATTCATAATAATGATAATAATAATATTTTTTGATTTCATACAAGGCACTCTGCCTCATTTAATATATTTCAAGAAAATAAAAAAAAAATTCTTCCCACTCAACATTCCACATTTTTAACTTAAAATGTAAACGAAAAGCAAAAACCCTATAATAAAAAAAAAAACAAATTTTTAGAGTGTACTTTATTTCTTCAACAAAGCGGCATATACTTGCTCTGTTGAAAGTTAGCGTAATTATATTTTTTGTGCTCATAGCTGTGAGATTTGTTGACATTCGTGTAATGTACGTGTGTAAATTGCCGATTGTGTTCGGCCCCTAAGTGCTATGAGTGCCGATCACTACTTTAACACACTGGCTGCCAAAGCCTTTTTAGAATTTTGATCGTTCAGTAGCAATGTCATTTAACAAATTTGGTCACCTGAGGCCAAAAACTTATTTTTGTTCTATTTTGTTTCTGAGTGCCTAAAAATAAGTTTTGCCTACTCGCGACTTTATTTTGGTCCTTAATTTTAAAGTTATAACGGTTATTTGATGTCGCACATAGAGTATTCAAAAAACCGGCCTTTTGAAAAAACCGGTTTCGGTTTTCTTCGAAAAATCGAATTTTAAAAAAACCGGTTTCGGTTTCGGTTTTTGCAGAAAAAACCGGTCAACCGGGTTTTTCGGTTTTTTTTTTAATTTGAATAAAAAGCTTATATAATTTGTTAATTGTTTTTATTAATAAAAATAAAAAAATACATTCTTTAAAACAAAATACATATAATACATATATATTCATTTAAATTTACTTTTTTATTGTATTTCATTTCAACAAAAAATGAACTTAAACCCAATATTTTTTAATATAATATCTTAAAAATGAATATTATAAAACTATATTCATGTCAAATGAATAGAGATCATTAAGTTTGTAAATTGGTAAAATTAGGTACGTTAGTAATTTGAACGTTTAAAACGTTTGGCATTAAATAAGTTTTTTTAATATTACATTTTAAATATGTAAAAAGAAAATCTATTTTTCACTTCTAAAATAATATTTTAGAAATAATATGCAATTCAAATGTTTCGTTTTAAGACGATTTTTTGTTTGCTTTTAATAAAGCTAGAAGTGGAAAATACTCTTTCACTAATAGTAGATGTTGGACAAATAGTCAAGAAACAATTATATAAATTTTCCAACTTTTTAGTTCTTTTGTCGCATTTATCAAGATATATGAAATCATCATATAATGATGAATGATTTTGTACAGTCTCTTTTTAAGGATTTCGAATACTGTTTGTTGTGTTAATTAGATCAGAAATTAAACTATTTGAACTTGGAATATCCAAAGTAAAGTCTTCATCGGAATCTATCAGACTTACATCTAAATCTTCATAACCAAACAAACGATTATAAAAGTATTCGGAAAAAAAAAGAAACCAAGTAACCCAGTTGGTGATGTAATTAAAAAAACCGGTTAACCGAACAAAAAAGACCGGTTTTCGGTTTTCTTCGAAATTACAAAATATTCGAAACCGATCGGTTTTTAAAAATAAAGAAACCGGTTGACCGGTTTTCGGTTTCGGTTTTTGAATACTCTAGTCGCACATTTTCGTGCACATGGCCTGGGAGAACATAAAACATGTTTTTCTACTTATCTCCAAATTGAATTTTTAATTTTAAGTTTATTGTTTTTCTACTGATCTCCATTTTAATTTACATAAATATGTATTTTTATATTTTTTTGCTCACAATTGATTTGATTTTTAAAAGAATTAATAAAAAGACAAATTTAAATTTCCAACTTTTTTTATTATCCAAAAAAATACCATTAAAAATACACAGCGGTCATGGGAAATACACCAAAATGTTCACCACAGGCTAGAGAATCAAAACTCCATGTAAAATTTCATATTAAAATGTACGAAAATGAGTGACGTGGTAACAGGGTAACATTTAGGTGTCGCATGAAAACGTGCGACGTGGCAGCAAACGTGTTAAATCTGTTAAAAGAAATCAGATACCTTTTGAACAATTAAAAATTAAATAACAATTGTCCTCGACCAAAAAATTAAAATTAATTTGTAATGAATTAAATCCCTTAATCAATTGAATGAATAGTTCAATTGAACTAGTTCGTTCACAAGACACAAGTCTACTAAAAATTACTGCTATTTTTTACGCCAACAACTGGCATAAAGTAACTGTAAAAAAACTTTTAATAATATTAGATTTTTGTTTTAAAAATTGTACAGTGGACGGAAATGGCTAAAATTTTAATTTCTGTTTTTTATGGAATATTCCTTTAATTGTTTACAACCAAGTTCTAATTTTATTTTTGTTTATGAATTTCTTAAAAATATTTACATTTATTTCTAAATTTCTAAAAAAAAATTTAAACGATTTTGTATTTTTTTTTAGCAATATTTTCAACCAAAAAAAAAATTAAGTGTGGCACTCATTATAAAATGACGCACTTTCCTGTCGCCCACTACACATAAATATTTTTCATTGCCAATTGGGACAAGTTCAATATGTGTAAACATTTTGAATGGCGCGTTTTATAATATATATAATTTATGGTATAGTAAAAATAGGGATAACTACATGATTTTACAAACTCGTGTGATTCTTCACGTGTGTTTAAAATGTTTCAACGATCTAAACAATAATCTTTTATTCAGATCACAATAAAATAAATTTATACTATTTACGTCATTTTATTATTTAAATACGAACAAAAAATATTGCAAATTTTTTTAAGCATTTGTTCTTAAATAAATTAATATTTTATTTACAATGGACCGGTTTTAAATTTATTTTTACATATGTTATATTTACAGCGTGAAAATTTTAAATTTATTATACCTACGTAGGTATAAAATCTAGTTCATTAATGGTCTTTATTTAAAAATATTAAATCTTATTTTTATTTATCGTCTATATTTATAATTTTATTTGTTTATTTGAAAGAACGCACTTTTATAATTTTATTTGTATTATTATTTTTTTTTTTTGGCTTTAAATAAATACACAATTCTCTTAAATTATTTGCTTTTAAAAATATAAACAAATAAAACAGAAGATAAAAAAGTAATTTAAGATAATTTAATTTTTGACAACAAGTGTCACTTTTTCGGTACATGGCCTTGTCAATCAAATAGATGCAAAAAAATTCCACCGCAATTTCGCAACAATTCCACCTAAGTGAAAAACCATTTGTTTTTATATGGAGTGTGACAGCTTTTTTCCCAAAAGTACGAACAAAATACTGGGCTTTATTAAAAAAATTCTTTTTGTGAAGAAAATACACTTTAAAATAATAAAACAAATAAAATTTGAAATTCACACTACCATGGCAACCCTGGTGTTAATTTCATTATACAGCTCTTTTGAAAGCCAAAATCGGTAGCCATTTTGCAACCCACGATCTAGTGTTTCCAAGTCGATTAACCGATTCCTCGATTAGTCGCCCCTATTTCGGTTAATGTCGAAACAAATAATTTAAAACTCAAATAATTATTCGATCTGAATAATCAATTAAAATAGGTCGATTAACCGGTTACATTTTTAATATGAAATTTTTATTATTTTTCTTAAAACATCCTAATTTTCTTAACTTTATCAAGAAAATCGTAGAAAAAAACATCAACTAAAATACAATCAAATTATTTTCAAATCGACAGCATTTGTGGTGTCACGTTATCAATTTCGGGTCGTATGTTGTTTTTTAACTCCTACAAAATGCAGGGCTTGTTCGCGTACACAAACCACTTCAATTATCTCCAAGGGAAGAAGTCTGGGACAGTCAAATCGAAAGATCTGGCTGGCGAAGCCAAATCACCGAAACGCGAGATTCATGTGCTGGGAAGACGTCCTGTCGCGTACAGTATGATAAGTGGTCCCGACCTGCTGGAACCACATGTCCTCTAAATTAAGATCGTCAACTACCGGTAAGAAAAATTCGGTCACCTTGGCTCTGTAGCAGTGGCCGCTCACCATAATAGCGTAACCGTCGGCTCCTTCGAAAAAATAACGTCCAATCAGATTTTTTCAAACAGCTGCACACCACACAAAGATTTCAAAAGAGTGTATAAATTATGCGTGGAGTTTTCGTCCCCCAAAACCGAGATAAAAACAAGTAAGAGCGGCTAAATTCGGCTATGCCAAATCTTATATACCCTTCACCATGGTTGTGAAAAAACTGAAGTGTATATATGGACATATATGGAATGGACAGATTTATATACGTACGCCTTTAAGAGGAAATTAACCATTTAGTTTGGTGATTAAACTTGGACTCGGGAAGATTTATGGTTCCAGAAAATAGGTATTTAAAAAAAAATGTTTTGGGCATAACTTTTTTGTATCTGAACCGATATTTCCGAGTTTTTTTATCAAATATGTTATACTAAATATTTTCGATCTTTTTCTATATAAGGCGTATCCATAGGTCATATTACAGCTCTAAAATTTTAGTTTGTATAAAAATTTTGATGTTTTTAGCCCATTTATGGATTATTTAATTTTGGTCTTACCGTTCTTAAGATATAAAGTAATCTATTTTGTGCCACGCCCAATTCACAGCTCCCGCCTACATTTGGTCAGATGTTGTGTATTGATAACCAAGGTGCTCGTACCTTATTTTGGAACTTTTCCTCTTTCCGTTCTCCAAATGTACAGAAAAACTGACCGAAATTGTTAAATCAACTGTGCTGTACGTATTTATGTTAAAAAAATAAAAAAAAAAAACAAATAAAAAAGTCTTAATTAAATGTACAAAAAAAGTTGAATAGACGGGGATCGATCCCGCGACTAAAAGAAAAAAACTATTTATAACAAAGCTCTTAGTCCACTGAGCCATTGAAGCACATACGCAATCAACGTTAATAGAAGTAAATAAACAGTTTTCGTTCAAAACTAATTTGTTTTGTTTTTAGGTAAATCTTTGTATGTGTTTGTTGTTTGTGTATAATAGGTGAAGAGGTGAAAGAAAAGAAGTTTAATAAATAAAATAAAAAAAGAACAACAACCACAAACATAATGCCAATCAGTGTTGTCATATTATTTTTTTCAGAAATCTTTTTAGTTGTAAAAAAACTGTTTTCGACCAAAAAAAATATTTTTTTTACAAATCGTTAAAAGAAATCACTAGAACTGCATGTATTTTATTTCTACAAAAACGTTTGATTAAGCTGCCAAATTTGCATTTGGGACTTTATTTCGCTTTTTTATTCAAAAATATTTATAATTTATTTAGCTTAATTTTAAAAATTTGAAGGAAAATAGTTTATAAATTTTTTTTATAAGTTATGACCTAAAATAGTTATTACCTAAAATAGTTGCACTCAAAGGGGAATTATGTATAAAATTTTCTTAATATATGAGAAATAAAATGGTTTAAAAATCTTTTTATAAATTCTTTTAAATCAGAGCAAAAAATAGAAATAAAACCGTATGTATAAGAGGGTTTTTAAAAAAATTTTGATGTTTTTAGCCTATTTATGGATTATTTAAAAAAACAAAAATAAACAAAAAGATCTTAAGAAAATATAAAAAAATTGTACAAAAAAAAAGTTGAATTGACGGGGGTAGGAATCGAAGCCGCATCTAAGAGAAAAAAAGTATTTGTGATATAGCGTTTAGACAACTCAACCATTGAAGCTCATATAAAATCATCGTTAATAGAGGTATATAAAAAGTTTTCGTTCATTAGAGATTTGTTTGGTTTTTATTCAAATGACAAATCTTTGTATTTTTTTGTTGTTTGTGTATAAAAGGTGAAGAGGTGAAAGAAAAGAATTTCAACAAATGGATGTGTTTGTTATGCGTAAAAAATTAGAGGTAGTCGTGGTTTTTTGCTAATATCTCAGCCATTTATCAACCGATCTGGCTGATTTTCAATAGCACACAGAAATAGATCACATGTAATAGAAATATATAGCAATCAAGTCCTTATCATGTCTGGGGTCTTCGGAAAACCCATTTCAACACACATACGGACATCGTTAAATCAACTTCGCTCTTCATAAGGACCCAGAATATATATACTTTATAGGGTCTAAGATCAATATTGTAGAAATAACAAACGGAGTGACAAACTTATATATACCCTTCTACCTGTGGTGAAGGGTATAATGAGCATAGTCACTGATGATAAATTTTGATGGTCGTTGTCAATTGTGACACGTTCTTGAGCTGTATAGCGATTCATTGTTGTTCACAATAAATTTCACCATGTCTATGTCACGAATGTCAAAACAAAACTGACATACGATGCAATTTGCAAAACTGGCAACACTTTTTGAAAGGGTGATACTTATTTCTCCACTTTGCACATCGTGATTATTATTATTTTTTTTTTTTGTTTTAAACTTTAAGCCTTTCTATATTTACAAATATTTAGCAAATTAACAATTTTTAGTTAGGTTGATATATGTATTTCGATCCGGCAAAATATCTCCTCAAAATCATAAGTATTCACATTTAATTTATCATATATGTTGAAAAAATGTAAATTTCTTAAAAATATTTTGATGTCGAATTAAAATCTGATTGACTTAACCGTTCTGATCTATTTGATTTTAAGCAATTTGTGAGAAAACGTGCATTACCAGTTATCAACATTTAAATTTATACGGAAATATTTGATTAAAATTATAAAAAGAATTTTTCGAATAAAAAGTACCTTGAAAAAAAAATTATGAACTTTCTCATGCTTTTATTTGATTATCAACAATAAATAATAATACCAGTGTTCACTATCTCCTTAGGAAGTGTGCGCTTGATCTGGTATTTATATCGTAGTATACAAAGTACTTAAAAAATGTTTTAAAATAAATGTATTTTACTTTCAAAAAGTATTACAATACAAATACTGCTATACTGCTACACGATTGTGAATACCGCTAATTATTTTTAGTATTAACTTTTTGTTCTTATTGTGACAAAATATAATAAATAATGCAAATCTTAAATTTTCCCAGTCAATGAACTTTTTAAGGTGATCTAAAGCAGGGAATCTGAATTGGTTTACCTATCTGTACGTTATATCTTTCAATAATTGAAACTACTGCTAGTAGTTTTTAATTGTAGTGTAAAATTTGTACATAACGCCGGTGTGTCTGGGCAGATATCTTTCAGTGATAAAATTTAATTTAGAACCTCTGAACTAACTCTCAAAAAAGTTTGTTGGTACATGACAGTAGTCGTTTTTAACCGCAATTGTTTTTCAATGGAAGAATACATCATAACTATTATCACAGTTATTTAAAAAAAGACTTAGGAAAACTACGGTATTATGTACACTAGACCGTTTATAGCATATGAGGCTGAAACTGCGATTCTTGATTGCCGGGCCGAAAAAGTTTTCATTTGGCCTACAAGCCTCCAATAAACATTTTGGGGCCGATCGGATAACGCTAAGGTCTGCCCAAAGTTCATTGAAAAATTAAAACACACTTTATATAGTGAAATATGTGGTTATTAATCAAAATACGTATGTTTGGACAACTAAAAATATTTTTTTTGGATAACTAGACTTGACATCGATTTTAAATACAGTTTCTATTCTAACAAGCCATAATGATCAAAATCGTTAGAGAAACAAACAAGTGCTCCCCGGGTGCTCCCCAGGTGCTTCCTGGATTTCGATCGCCTCCACTGGGTGCTCCCTGGATTTCTAACACCGCGACAGTGTGCTCTCCGGATGCTCTCCGGGTGCTCCCCAGGTGAGCCCTGTGTGCTCCCCGTGTGCTTCCCGCGTGCTCCTCGTGTTCTCCATGGATTTCGAACGCCGACACTGGGTTCTCCCCGAGTGCTTCCCAGGTGCTCCCTGGATTGCGAACGCCGCCACTGGGTGTTCCCCGGGTGCGCCCCAGGTTCTGCCTGTATTTCCAACGCCGCCACTGGGTGCTCCCCGTGCGCTCCCTAGGTGCTCCCCTGGTGCTCCCCAGGTGCTCCCCGTGTGCTCGCCGGGTGCTCCACATGTGCTAGCCAGGTGCTGCCCATGTGATTCCTGGCTGCTTCCCTGGTACTCCCCAGGTACTCCCTGGATTTCGAAAGCCACCACTAGGTGCTCCCTAGGTGCTCACTGGATTGCGAACGCCGCCACTGGGTGCTCCCCAGGTGATCCCTGAATTTCGAACACCGCTACTGGGCGTTCGAAGTACAAGTGCTCCCTGGGTGCTCCCCGGGTGCTCCCCAGGTGATCCTCTGGTGCTCACCAGGTGCTCCTGATATGCTAGATAACTACAAAGAAGTGTTTTTGCTTTAAAGAGTTAGTTTTTTTTTAATTTTTAAAAAATTAAAAATTTCGTAAAGCTCTTAAAAATTATTGTTTTATTTATATTTGTAATTATTGTTATATTCTTAGTTTGCAAATAAAAATCATTCCGTTTGAAATTTTGATATTAAATTTAAAGTATGTTCTATTAATTACACATTTCTTATAATTAAATAAAAAAAATTGTTTTATTTTATATTTTTAACTTATATATATATTTTTATAATACCGCTTTTATTACCTTTTTAACTGTATATACCTTTGTTTTAAATGTCATTTTAAGTATATTTTTACCGAACAAACTTTTTTCGAGTGTAGTTTATTAAGTTCGTTGGCAAACGTGATTAAAAGCATGTGGTTTTATTTTTTGTTTTGATCGAAAAAATTGTTGTGGTTAAAATTAAAGGTTAATATTTCAATCTGTGCAGATTTTATAGAATCTATATTCTATATAAATTGTTGATAATTTCATGGCTGATGCAATTTATAGCAAACATTTCGTTAGTAAACAAGTCCTGATAAACTTTACGAAAAGCCGAGACCAGAAACGGAGTCAAATATTGATTCTATTAAATACTAATGCAAAAGACACCATGATGAATATTTAACACCATCAACCACCCAGTCAGAAATTTGCATGCACTGGTACACTAAAAAAAAATTAACTAGAATTTAGAAAAATTAATTTATTTGGAGGAAAAATTGAAATGAAAACGGCGCCAAAGACGCTTTTTACCAATATTAAATTTTTCTTGAAATTAAGAAACAAATTTTACTTAAAATTTGATAAAAATTTCTAAATTATAAACAAATTTTACTACAGAGAAGTAAATTTTTATTAGAAAACAGTAAAATTTCCTCCTAATTAGTTCATACATCATCTAAAATTTTACTGTTAGTTAGGAAATGTTTACTTGGTTTTAAGAAATTTTTATATTTTATTTAAGTTCAAGATAATTTTTTTCAATAAAAACCCTAAAATCCTAAAAATAAGTAAATATTTTCTAACATCAAGTTTAATAGCACTTCTTTGAAGTGAAAATTATCCTTAAATTTGATTAAAATTTCCTAATGAATATGAAACTGTTTCTATGGTAAAGGTAATATATTTTAACATATATTTTGAAGTACTTACACTCTTGTGAAGGCAATTTCCCACTTTCGGAAGACTTCTGCTTTGTGAGGACACTGCCCTTAACAAGCTTTTTGATATACATTTTTGTCTTAAAATTAAATTGAATTATACTAAATTCATGTATTTAAAATATAAATCAAATTTCATTAGCAAAATAAAAAATGTACTACAGGATATCCTGAAACGGAATAAATTGTGTCAAAGTCAGATCCTTTTCGTAGTTAATTAACGGTTCTGCTTGAGAGAACTACAAAATTGGATGCCCTAAGTGACACACGGCACTATGATTAAGGAACACTGGGGGTCCTTTGTCTTCTTAAATTAACTAATTTAAGAGAATTGTTGCAAAAATACGAAATATCACAGTTACATTTCTTGTTATAATTGGAAAAGGGGAAAATGTCATAATTTTATTTTATGACATTTTAAGCCTTAACTTTAATTGACATATATTAATTTTAACTTTTTTTAATAAAATTTAATAGGCGCAACGTCAATTATGGGAAAGCCATTATGCCGTAATGTCTTAAATGTGCTTGCGATATTTTGTTTTGTAATCAGCAAACAAAATTATTGCATAAAAGAGCAATTTCGAAATTGTTTACCTTTTGCTAACAAAATTTTAAAATATATTTCAAGCTACTTTAAGTTCAATATTTAATACTATTAAGATTAGAGATAGGCACCTGAGCCATTTTTAACTCACGCTCACGGACGATCACGAACCAAAAATTACAATCATGCACGATAATTTTTTTAAATGGTTATTTTAATTTGTTTCAATTAATAATATTTTTTCAATTAATAATATTTTTTCTTAAAAATTAGGAAAACTAACTATTTTTTTTTCAATTGATTGTTTTTTTTTCTGGAAAAGAATATTGAAAATAAGTTAAACGTTTTCCAAAAAAAAAATCATACACCTAAGGTTATTATTTTTCAAAAATTAGAAATTTTTTACTTGAACAAATAAAAACATTTTATTTAAAATTTTAAAATTTATCTGAACTAAGTTGCATGAAAATTTTCCCTAGAAATAGTTAATCAGTTTCTAAAATCAAATAAATTTTTATTATTGCATGGAAAAAAATTTATTACTTTTTGTTTTTTATTGCCTGAATTTATTTTTAGAAAACAATTCTTAAAAATTTAAAAGTGGTAGACTTAAAAACTAAATTTAGAAATGGCTTTCTAAAATATAGTTATGAAAAAAATTAACACACATTAAGTTCAAGTACTTTCTCATTTTAAGTTACACATTTTTTGAACTAAATGGGAGTATATGTTCTATTTTTTTTTGAACTAAACTTAATTTTATTACAGTTTAGTATGCGAATTTCTTAAAACTGAGATGTTTTTCTTAAAAATAATAAATCAATTTTTATTTAATATACAAGTATTTGTTTTTTTTCCCCTAAAATCAAGAAATATTATTTCTGATTATATAAACTATTTCGTTTTTACCCAAACATAGGAATTTTTATTCATTTTCAGAATTTTTTTTTAAGTTTTAATTAAATTTTACTTTAATTGAGGAAAATTTTTAAACTATTTTGAAGGAAATTTTGGATTTATTTTTAGTTTATGTGTTTTTTTGAGTGTAGAGCACTGATTTTTTTCTAAGGGTGCTTTGTTAAAAAAACAAGTTTTACAGTCAGATGGTTCCGAGTTGAATTTTATTTAGGGGTACACATTTTTTTCTATAACTTTATTAAAAAAATCGTTTGTTTTTTGGCCTGAAAATAGGTTTTCTGATTAACTGTTGTTTGGTTTCCCCCACGTTATGCTAAAGTTGAAAAGTTAGTTCCAAAAAACGTAATTTTAATGTTGACCCAATTTTTAGAAATTTTTTAGACTTTATTTTGGAAAATCTATTTTTAGGCCACCTATATTTTGGTTTTACCAACATTATGACAACGTTGGCCATTATAGTTTATTAAAAGCACAACTGGCGCGGGCGTCTAATAATGTTTACATTTTGGGGTTGGGGAACACTTTTTGTCACCACTTGTTTCACCTGTTAAAGTGCCTTGTCATTTTCTGACTGGGCAATTATATTAAATTTTAAATAAACAAAAATTATTTGAATAAAAACATCCGTTTATAAACACACAATAAAATGTTTGACAAAGTAATTAGTAGCAAATTAACTAATATACATAATTATTTAGAACATAAACTCAAAAAATTGTCTAAGATACTAAATGACAGTTGTTTGTGTAGTAATCGGAAGTTGTTATTTTTTTGTAATGACAGCTGCTTTTTTTATGGAAAAATACAAAACAACTATTTGTACGGATATTTAAAAAAACAACTAACGAAATGTGCTGCATCTCGAAGCAGTTAAATATTGTAATGAATAACTAACAAAATAGTATTTTCCGGTAAATATTTAATTTTAAATAACTAACAAAATTAGTTATTTAAGAAATTATTTTTTTTTAAATAGCATTTCTGTTAGCTAAACAGAACAGGATCAACAAAATAATTTTTTAAATGTTTTATGACTGAAATGTTTTATTCAATTTAATATTTTATGTTCAAATTAGCAAATCTAAATTTAAGAACATTTTGTCTATTTTGTGCGAACTCGCTTAGTTTTCGAGATAATACAATTCCCATTTTTTCTATCTATTTTAGTTTAAAAGCCATATTCAAAACTCGAAGGGTCTTGGGGGGGGGGGGGTTCCGAAATAGTAGCATCCTTAAATCTTTGCATACACTGGTAGCATCATCTCGGTAGATGGTAATAGCAGCTACATTAAAATGTTATATTTTAACAAAAAATTGTGTTAAAATTAACTAAATAAATTCTTCAAAATTAGTCAAAAATAATTTTATAATTTAACAAACAAAATTAGTAGTTTCGTATTGTATTAAATGAAGGTAACAAAAATCTTAATTTAAATCAGAAATTTGTTAAAGAAACGTCAAATTTTTTTGAAACTAATTAAAAAGCTCCTTACTTTTAAAGCGTCGCTTCCCAATAACTATTACTTCAAGGGAAAATGGGGAAAATTCTCCCCCCAGACGGCCTGCCAAAACCGCTTAAGCTGGGAAGTTGCAATTTGGTACAAAGCTTCCTCCCAGGGGGGATTTTTGGAAATTCCTACGGGGAGGAGCAAAAAGGGAAAAAGGCTCCGTCTTAACGGCCTCCCCACAACGATTCAGCTAGACACCTGAAATTTAAATTATGTGTTACCTGGAGTATAGGCTAACTCATTGTTAAGGTACATTTTAGAATTTTGGCAAATGACGTGGTGAAAATGGGGATTTAAAGGGCCTAGACGGCCTGCCAAAATCACTACAGCTAGGAAGTTAAAATTAGGTACAAAGGTTCCTCCTTGAGCGTAGACATCGTATCAAAAAGGATTTCTGAAAGTTCCTGCGGGAAGGGGCAAGAAGGATAAAAGCCTCCCCGATCATAGCCTGTCCACACCGATTTAGCTGAAAACCTGAAATTGAAATATATCCTACCTAGAGTATGGGCTAACTCATTGATAAGGTAGATTTTAGAATTTTGGCCAGGGACATGGTGCAAAACGGGTACAAATTTGGGGATCCCGGAAGCTCCAGGGCGTTAGCCCGGTCAACGTTTTTCTACGCGACCATCGTACGGGCAAAATTCTATTTTCTTACGTAAGTTTTTTTTTTATCAAAAATACTAAATTTAATAATCTTTTAAAAATATTAACATAAATAAAAAGTCTATTGACTTATGAAATTAATTGCTTATATTGCATCACAGACTGCGCGTCTATTCAGAGATCATCAATTAATATTTAACCCAGGTTTTTTTATTTCGTTTTCTGTTTTACTGAAAATGTACTGATAAGAGGCCTTTCAAATAAACCATGTGGTTGTTTTGATAATTTGCAATAAAGTTTTTTAATAAATTTTATAAAAAACGCACTTAATTATTTAAATCGCATTTTAGGCTAAAAATATTAACAATAAAGGAATATACAGTTATAGTTATAAATAAATAAGTAATTTGAAAAAAAATCTACTGAAAATGACTGTGAAAGGTAGATATTTGAAATTTAGTAATTTTAAGTTGACCAACTTAAGAATAAAGAAAAAAATAAAAAATGTTAAATATTTACTACAAAAATTTTAAATTAATTAAAAAACTGTAAAACCACTGCTTTTACAGTTATTTTTTTATTTTAATATAAAAAATTATTTTTTCTTTTAATTCAAAAAAGTAATATGCTTCATCCTGATTTTCTGATTTTTATTTGCAAATCAAGAATATATTAATAATAACCACAGAAGAAAAATTTGCTTTTTTTTTTACTAATTTTTGCTTTTTTTGGATTTTCCAGTTATGAGCCTTAAAATAGCTTTTTTTTAATATTTGAGCTTTAAATTGCTTTCCTCACATTTTTTGAGGCACAAAATACTTTTTGCAAATAAAAAAAAATATTTTTTTCTTTTGTTAGAAACAAAAGTGTTTTTCCCAACTTTTTTTTGGAAAATTATGCCTGACAAAAGGCTGCCATCGGCATTGATTCAAATTATTGCATAAATATAAGCAGCATTTGTGAAGTCGCGTTGCCAATTCCGTCCTCCAAATCCAGATCGTCAATTTCCACTAAGAAAAGTTCAGTCAGCATTGCTCTACATCGGTCGCCTATCACCGTAAAAGTGTTATTTAATTTTGGGGCTAGGAGATCACTCTTTGTCAGCACTTGTACTACATTTTAAAGTATCTTTTTAGCGCTTGTCCGTTTCTATTTTTCTGACTGGGCCGTTTTAATGGAAATACAAATATTTATATTTTTGTTAATTAAACAAACCCAGGTTAAGGTGAAATTCTTTCATAATGAATTCATGCCAAAACTCTTTGTTTGACAACACATTTTATATACAAAATATTTGAACAAGTGTTTTGGATTATTTTTTCAAGATAATACTAAAATAAATTTAGTGCTGTTCTAAAATAAAAGAAAATTAAAATAATTTTACAGATGTTTCTGTATATTTGTTATGAGTCATTGATACTTAGTTAATGACTAAACATGATCAGGTAGTATTCCAAAGTATTGTGATAAAGAAATATAAATTTTTTATGCAAAAAAAAATTACACGTTTTTGTGACTCGTAGATACTTTTTCTTTAGAAGAATTAATTTCTTTAGTAAAAAATGTTTGCTAATTTTTAAATTTTTTGGCTAGAAACTTCATAAATTTTTGTGTAATTTATAAAGAAAAAAAACAAATTTGAGTTAAGAAATTTAAGCAAAACATTAAATTTGGTTTTGTTTTTTAAGCGACACCCAGGAAATTCTACCTACTAATTAATGTGTTGCTCTCTTCGGAAAGGCGATAGAAAAGAGTTGAAAGGTGCTGAAATATAAAGGGATTCAAATATGGCAACACTGTAATTGAGAGTAATTGTTGCCCGCCATCTGATGGAGAGTTGGCGAAATTGTTGAGGCTTTTTAGTTCATAGCCATTATATTATTTTACTTCGGTGGCGTTAAGTGCTTTGGGAACTCGGAAGGAGGACGTTGTGATATGTTTGAGAGATAGAAAAGTTATAAATATTATATTTCTAAATTGATATCGTCGCCGGGGATCGAACCCACAACCCTCTGTGTAATAGTCCAACGCGAATACACGAAGAAGTAATTAAAAAAAAAAATATGGCAAGGTTTACAAAGTTTTGTTTATTTTTTTTTTACTGAAAAGTTATAACTTTTATAATTTCCATTTGTTTTTATATACATCGTATTATTAAAAAATAATAATAATAATAGAAGCAGTCAAATTTATACTTGTAAAGTCCTTGACATAAAGTATAGAATAATTTTCAACCATATCCAAATATCTACTCAATTTTAACCAATAATTTTACTTAGAATTCCGTATTTTCTTTACTTTTTGCTATTTTTAATAATCAAGATTTAACTATGAATTCATTCTTTTAAAGCTAGTGGATATGTAGAAAAATATCATGCTACAAATGAATCATATTCTTTGCATTGGGATTTTTTTTGAAGAAATTTAAGCAAATAATGCTATCTATTAATTTGTGAATGATGCAAGAATTTTAAAAAAGTACAAATATTTAAAAAAAAAAATCATTATTCACTGCAAATTTCTTAAGAAAGCATAAAATGTGTATGAAAACTTTAGATAGTGTTTTTTTAAAGAACCATTATAGTTTTTTTTAAGTATATTTACTTATTGCTGTACAGATCTTTAGAAACATAATTCCTTAAATCAATATTTAAATCAGATTTAAATTTTGAAGAATTAATTCGCGAATTAATTTTTCTGATTAAATTTTTTACTCCCATAGTTCAATCTTTATCTTAGTAGAAGAGTCAAGTTGATAAATCTTTTTATAAATCAAACGAAATAATTCAATTTTAAATCAAAGAATCAAATAAATTTTGATTTGATTCGCGAATCAAAAAAAAAAAAAAGAATTATTTTGATTCTCGAATATGATTTGATCCGCGAATTTCATGGAACTTTTATAAAACAGCCTCCTCCTTTATTTTTATTATCGAAGTATATTAAAACTCTATTAGAGAAAAAATTTTTTTCGTTCTGCAATATATCTAGTTTTCGAGATACCGACAATTTAAAAAAATGGTCGTTTTATAAAATGGCGAATGTCTTGAAAACTAAGCGAGATAGTGCTAAACCGACAAAATTTTTGAGAAGTTCAAAAAATCTTACCTTTCAATATAATATATTCGGTAGGTTCACGAAGGATTTCCTGAAATTTTTATAAAACAGCCACAGGGTGATATTTTTTTATCAGTTTATACACTCAGAATATTATTTAGTTTACTATTTGCAGTTTAATAAAAAAGTTTTCCGTTCCATTTAAAAATAAAGGAACATACATTTATTTTTCAAAGAAATATCTGTATTAACTTTTTTATACATTTATTCGAAATAATTTACTATCATTTACCATTTTTTTGAGTTTCATTTGTTTGAAATTTAATAAAAATTTACCCACAAAACGGAAACTTGTGGCTTATTTGTGTCCGTAACAGTTATTATAAATTTAAATTTTGTTTTGCTGTCTGTTTCAAAAAAAAATATTCAAAAAATTTCAATTTGTTTTTTTTTTTATTTAAATTGGTTGTATATACACAAAATTTTTCAATACAAATTACAAGAACTTCATAAACACTCATACATACACAAACACATTCACACAAAAAGTGTCTATAGCTATTCATACATACATTTTGTATTGTACGAGTATATTAAAAAAAAATACAAAAAGTGAAACAATTTCAAATAAATGAAAAAAAAAAACATTTATTTTTTAAGGAATTGGTAGGTAAAATTTTGACATTTATTTTTACTGATTATATCATTTGTTTCTTACGGATGTGTCAGTTGATTAATCAACATTTAAAAAAAAAATAACAAAAGGCATTTAATTGAAATGAAAATTAAGTAGACCGGTTTTTCAATGAAATATCATTTCTTGTACACGACATTTTCTGTAATTTTAACTTATAAACTATTTTAAGTGTATAATAATATCAATTAACACACTCCGATAATACAAATTTCGTTTCCCGTTACATTTCGTTCGTATAAAAATATATCACTCTGTGGCTGTTTATCTGAGTGTGTTAATTGATATTATTATACACTTAAAATAGTTTATAAGTTAAAATTACAGAAAATGTCATTTACTAGAAATGATATTTCATTTAAAAACCGGTGTACTTAATTTTCATAGATACCTCGGGATGTCTTCTGGATCCGGCCTATTTTTGTTACCACACTATATTAATACTACTAGAGCAAAAATTTTGTCCGTTTTGCCCTATTTCGCATAGTTTTTGTCATTTTAAAAAATTACCATTTAACAAAATGGCTAATATCTAGAAAACTAAGCGAGATTTGCAAGTCAATTTTAATAGTTTTTTATTTTGTTTTTATTCGCAAATTAAATCAATCGTTTTTTTATTCGCGATTATGTTTGAAATAATTTGTTTCCATTGATTCAAAAACGATTCAAATGAAATTGATTAATCAACTATGATTTTAAATCTGATTAATTAAATTCATTTATAAAATATTGAATCCACTCGCTGATTTCCAAAAATAATTATTTTTTCCCCGAATTAATTCAATAAAGCTTTATCTTTTTTCAAGTTCTGTTGACGTACATATATAAATACAATCATAGAAAAAAACTTTTAAAATAGCAGAAAATGCTACTAAAAATTTGTTAGAAACAGGGACATAACTGTTAAAACCAATATTTTAAAAAATATTGAAATAATAATTTATCACGAATTTTTAAAACCTGCTCTCTGAATAATAGTTAATAGTTAACCAATATTTTTTTGGTCTTTGATGACCATTATAGTTTTTTTTTTTTTGACTTTCTTGCATAACCATTACAAAAGATTTTAATTTTTTTTTTGGTCTTCCGTAACCATTACAAAAGACTTTTATTTTTTTTTTTGGTCTTCTATAACCATTATAAAAGATTTTAATTTTTTGTGATCTTCTGTAACCATTATAAAAGTTTTTTTTCTCGGTCTTCCATATCCATTATGAAAGGTTTTTTTTTCGGTCTTCCTGTATTCAAAGAAATTTCCATTATAAGTAACTAACCGTAGCGTGGTTATAGAAGACAGAAAAAATAAAAATCTTTTATAATGGTTATAGAAGACCAATAAGAATAAAAATCTTTCATAATGGTCATCAAAGACCAGAAAATTAAATAATAATATTTCATAATGTTTATGGCAGGACTACAATTTTCTGGGTAATTTATAATTATTATTACAGAAACAATTTTTTTAGTTATTTTTTCCATAACCTATTGCATATTTAAAAAATAATAACAGTTATTTCGGGTCCCTGGTTAGAAATGATCATGCAGAAAAAATAGCTGCAATTTAATTGTTTGGGATAGAACCACAAAAACAGAACTGTTAAATATAAAGGGTGGTTAAATTTTTAGAGCCGATGTTGATTTTAAATAAAACACAAATTATTAAAGAAATTATTGCCATTTCTTTTTATTATGATAATATGGCCAAATGGCCGCCGCGACCTCGGCGGCACACCTCCATCCGATGGTCCAAATTTTCAATGGAGCTGAGGCATAATTGAGGTTCTATGCTGTTAATGTGCCGAATTATATCATACTTTAGCTGTTGAATTGTTGCTGGCTTATCGACGTACACCTTTTCTTTCAAATAACCCCAAAGAAAGAAGTCCAACGGTGTCAAATCACATGATCTTGGAGTCCAATTGACATCGCCACCACGTGAGATAACACGGCCATTGAATTTATCGTTAGCTGTGTGGCAATTGGCACCGTCCTGTTGTAACCACTTATCGTGCACGTCCATATCTTCCAATTCGGGCCATAAAAAGCTCGTTATCATCTCACGATAGCGAACACCATTCACATTAACTGCCTGACCGGCCTCATTTTGAAAAAAATACGGCCCGATGATGCCGCCAGCCCATAAACCGTACCAAACAGTCACTCTTTGTGGGTGCATTGGTTTTTCGACAATCACTCCTGAGGTGAAAATGTGCCTCATCACTGAAGATGATTTTCTTCGAAAATTGATCATTCACTGTTGCCATTTCTTGCCACCATTCTGACCATTGACGACTAACAGTAGCAATATTTTCTGCAGTACAAGCTGTACGAGCATGCACTGGTGTTTTCACATCTCCTACAAACCCGGTTTGCTCAAATTTTTGCACGATTTTTCCGATTGTACGCACATTTGGACAATTAAATTGACCGAAAAAATCACGAAGTGCACGATATGCATTTTGATTTGAACGCCCATTTTCATAATAAGCCTGAATAACTTTAACGCGTTGCTCGATTGTGTATCTTTCCACGGTTCAAATTGAGTTAGTCTGAATTTTAGAAATGTCAAATGAAATGAAAAAAAAACTTGACGTTTAGGTGTGGTTCACATTCAACATCGGCCCTTAAAATTTAACCACCCTTTTCCAAAATTTTAAATCTATATTTGAAGTAAAGTTCAATTAAATTTAAATATGCCTTAACATTACCAAAGTTTTGCTGGGGATGACACTCTGATATATGCCCACATCCCTTAGGTGGAGAGTATAGAAAAACTTGTGGCTAGTGTAATAAACCAATATTAAATAGAACTTATTTTACAAAATTAAAATATAATGAATCGATAATTGATTCAGTATACAGTTTTATACAAAGTTTCATAAATACATACATATAATGAAAGTTTTTATGGCATTTGATTAAACTTTTTATTAATGTAATTAATGTTTTTATCAATCTAGTGAAATAAATGTTTTCTTTAATTTTAGGTAAATTCGTTGAAGCTATTACCAAGTGAACCTGAACCTATAATTATAATTTGTAAGTACTAAACATTATGTACAGAATTTCAGTTCTCTCAGTCTTCAGCGAGGCTTAATTTATAATGTATTTATATTTTTCCGAAATCTTGTATAAAATCCATTTCTAAATTACTCCAATTAACATAGCATTTGACAACCACAACATTTTGTAAATAGAATAAATAAAAACAAGTAAAAGAAGGCTTAAATTCGGCTGCGCCGAATCTTTGAATACCCTCCATCAATATCGTATCCTAAAAAAAATTTTCTTTACTGTATACAAATAATGTAAAAAACTTTAAAAGTAAAATTATGGAGGTGAAAAACTTTTTTAAAAAATGAAAACAAAATTTTGTGGTGAAAGAAATATATATGCTCATTAGACCGTACCTCAAAAAAAAGTTCACCGTACACCCTCAAATATAAAGTATTTTAACAAGAAAATTTCGAAAATGTTTTTTATTTTTTTTTGGCCGAACGTAGGGGTCGCCATTTTATATTTTTCGTTATATCTTCACCATTTACCGTCGGATCTTAAAGTGTTGTATATCAATGTTTTTTGTCTCGCGGAGATCGATGTTTTCCTCGAAGGAGCCATTGACCTCAAGTAACCCGTTCTAGTATTAACCCACCAGATCTCAGTTGCTACCACCTTAATGTACTACCCTAATATTTTAAAATGAAATCTCGTAAAAAAGCAATAAACTTTTGCTAGGAAAGTATTCCAATAATTCCAGCGGAACTATTATTTAATTTTTTTTTAATTTTTTTTGTTACCGAATGTAGGGCATTTTTAATTTTTTTTGTCATATCTTCTGTATTTGCAGTGGGATCTTAAAGGGTTATATATCAGTGTTTTTGTCGCAATGATACCAATTTGTTACATCAAAAATCATTGACCTTAAGCACCCTTTTATTCTACTTAAGGGGTAACACCTATGTAAAAAGCCTATATAAAAACTTCCTTTTTTTATTTTCTTTATTTACGGAGATGTGTTAACAAAGATTGGTTTTCACAAGATTTATGAAGGAGTACAAAAAAATATTTGTTTTACACAAAGTTTTATAAAATGATAGTATATTAACAATACAGGTCTACGGCACGCAGCATTACTTAATCAATTTTTGGTGGATTTCTCTGAAATTTATAATGCATATGGAAAACTAAATTATCTTTGGATGCGCGTAGGAGTTTTTGATAGGTCAAATACTTTTTGACTTACAACACTTTAAGATCCGACGGTAAATGGCGAAGATATAATGAAAAATATAAAATGGCGACCCCTACGTTCGGCCAAAAAAAAAATAAAAAACATTTTCGAAATTTTCTTGTTAAAATACTTTATATTTGAGGGTGTGCGGTGGACTTTTTTTTTTTGCCTATAAGGTGGTACGGTCTAATGCTCATATATGGTCACATATAAGTACTTTTTAGTATATCAAACAATTTTTTTTTTATTTTGCAACAAAAAATATCGTTGTTTTTTTATTAAAACTAAAGGTAAAGATTACATTTTGCTGATGAATTCATACATTTTGAAGAAATTTAGTAATTTTTAACGAACATGTTTCGAATATTCGAAGAAAGACTTATATATTTAAAAATAATAATAAAATAAAAGTAAAATAATATATATCGATGGCTTAATATAAAAAGGCCCTAACTCGATTTTTTTTTACTTGACAGGAGAAGGAAAAAACTTAATAAAATATGTAAAATTTTAGATACAAAAAAAGTTTTAATACAATTTTTAATAAAAAGAGGCAACACATTTTTGGAAATTGCATTAAAACTTTTTTTATCTAAAATTTTACGGATTTTATTAAGTTTTTTTCCTTCTCCTATCAAGTAACAAAAATCGAGTTAGGGCCTTTTTATATTAAGCCATCGATATGCTTTATAGGGTCTTAGGGTTTATATTTCCATATTTTACATATTTATATTTCAATATTATATACCCTCTCATAACGGTCAATTGAGAAGTCCCCGGCCTGACACATAAATGGCGCTACTAGACTTAAATCGATGCCAGCAAAACCACACATTACAAAATAATGGGTAAAGTAATGTATAACCATAGGGGCCGATGGATTACTTTACACCTTACTTCATTGATGAATTTTACAGGCGATGAGCCTCAAAGTAATGTATATACCCATTACTTTAGAGGTGATAATGTAAGTGGTTACTTATATGGTTACGAGAATTGAAAAAGCAATGTGTCTAAAAATAGATTTTTCAAAAAGAGGAATTTTTATTAAAAAAAATATTACAAATATTTTATTTGAAATATTTGTAATTAAAAATAATGTGGTCAAGATGGGAATCGAACCAGGGAAATCTGATTGCCAGCCAAGAACTCTACCCACTGAGCTATCGACGCATATAGTATTTAATTGCTTTAAACTTAGTGTTATCAAAACAAACATACATTACCCTTTTACTTACAAAAAAACACAAAGTAATGTATCTAAAAATAGATTTTCAAAAATATTTCAATTATTTAGATTTATAAATCATATACATATTACGTAATCGACAATCAGTAACTTATTACTTTATGCTTGCAAATAATGCAAAAGGTAACGAGCTATTATTACAAGGTAACGCATGAGAATATCGCAAAGTTTTGCTAGGATACGATTTTTAGTTAGCCCTAACCTTCAAAAGACACGTGTATAAATTTGACAGCTCTCGGATCAGTTAGTTTGTGAATTATAGCATTTTGAGTGAAGCAACTTTTGTTATTGTGATAAAATGGATAAAAAGGAATTTTGCGTGTTGATAAAATATTGCTTTTTGAAGGCAAAAATTCCAGCTGAAGCAAAAACTTGGCTTAATGACGAGTTTCCGGACACTGCCCCAGGAAAATCAACCATTAAGGATTGGTATGCTAAGTTTAGACGTGGTGAAATGAGCACCGAAGACGGTGAACGCAGTGGATGCCCAAAAGAGGTTCTTACGAAAGAAAACATCAAAAAAATCCACAAAATGAATTGAATGAAATAGCAGGTACTTTAAAGATATCAACTGAACGTGTACATCATATCGTTCACGAATATTTGGGTATGAGAAAGCTCTGTGCAAAGTGGGTGCCGCGCGAGCTCACTTTTGACCAAAAACAAGTCAGTGAAAAAGAAGGCGAAAATCCATGAACTGGGCTTCAAATTGCTTCCGCATCCAAATTCTCCAAATCTGGCCCCCGGCGACTATTTCCTGTTCGCAGATCTCAAAAGAATGCTCGCAGGGAAGAAATTTCGTCGAGTGATGAGGTGATCGCCGTAACTGAGCCCTATTTTGAAGCAAAGGACAAATCGTACTACAAAAATAGCATCAACAAGTTGGAGGGTCGCTATAATCAGTGTATCACCCTTAAAGAACTATGTTGAATAAAAAAAAACGAATTTGGCCAAAAAAAAAAATGTGTTTTAGTATGGTAGGCCGGGGACTTTTCAATTGACCTGTATATGCGGAGGATATAAAAATCTTAAAAAAAACTTTGTAAATTTAGCAAAATTTTTTTCTCATTTTACTAGGATAAATAGTTGTTACAATTAACTAAAATTTAACTTATATTAAACAAAATTTCTGTAAATTTAACAGTTTAATTTTTGCTAATATTTTCTTACTATTTTAGCAAAAAAAAAATTTGCTAATTTCAGCAGCATTTTCAGGAAGATAACTTTTAACTAATTGTTAGTAGTATCTTTTTCTATTTCCCAAAAAAAAAATTTCAAATCTGTAGACTTTTAGAAAAAATAACAGTTCCAAAGAAGCAATCATTCCATTTCATTATCTTTAGCTTAGTTGATACCTGTATTTTGATTCCGCAAAATATCTCATCAGAACCCAAAGTTTCCCTTTACAGAATTTACTCGACATGTAGAAAAAGTTCATAAACTTAATCTGTCATTTCAAAATTTACTCCAATACTTTTTCAACGAAAAATTATAAGGCCTAAACAGATATCTATGTATTTAACATAATAATTAAATATAAACAAAATATATAAAGTTGCTAAACAATTCCTTCCGTATCATGGGAAAGACACGTGTTTAATAAATAAAAAAAAATATAATATTTATATTGTTTTAAGTTATCTACAATAAATATTAATGTAATTTGTTTATAAATGTGTTTGTACTTAAATTAAATTTAAATGATAATGTTTTTTTTTTTAATATTATTATTTTAAGAATTCATTAACGTAAAAAAATAGTTTTTCTTTTAAAAATTAAATTATGCTTACCATTCAAACATCACGTAATCATATTTTTATTTTATTTGTATTTATGTTATACTTATTTAATTGTTGATAATTTTCTTATGAATTTAATTTTTTTTTATATTTAAATACTACACAGTATTTGTTTTGTTGGTCGTTTTTATTAGACCCATGCCAAGAGTATCGTATCGTATCGTAGGTATTAATTTGAGTTGTATGCATTAGGATGACATTTATTTTCATGTGGATTTTTGCCAAAATAACTTATTTTTTTCGAACAAAAACGAAAAGAAAACTAAGGGTCAGTTTTAAGTAAGACATTTTTAAACTTAAGAATAATTTAATTAAAAAGTCATTAAGTACGGCTGACTATAATTCCGACCTTTAGTGCCGACTATAGTACTGGTATTTTAAGCCTTTTTTCAAAAGTATTTTTTTTTTGTTAGAATTAAAACCTTTGTAAATTTTTTAGGAAAAATTTCTGGTAGAATCGATTATATCTATTCTAGAACTGATTTTACTAGAACCAATTCCATGGTAGGTAGATTTGACTAAGAACTAACTCTAGTTATTGGAAGCGAGCGAATCGGTTGCTGCTGAAACAATTTCCAATAAAAATCATTTGTAACACAAAAAAAAAATGAACTAGAATTTAGTAAAATTAACTTATTTGGAGGAAAAATTAATATGAAAACAACGCCAAAAACACTTTTTACCAATATTTTATAAAATTTTTCTTGAAATTAAGAAACAAATTTTACTTAAAATTTGGTCAAAATTTCTAAATTATAGAAATATTTTACTATTGAGAACTAAATTTTTATAAGAAAACAGTAAAAATTTCCTCTTAATTAGTTTGTACATCATCTAAAATTAAGGATATGTTTCCTTGGTTTTAAGAAAAATTTTATTTTATTTAAGTTCATTAGATTTTTACTTTTTTTTACTAAAAACTAGGACTAAAAATACGAAAATAATGTCATACATTAAGTTAAATAATACTTTTTTTAAGTGAAAATTATCTAAAATTTGATAAAAATTTTCTAATAAATATGAAACTGTTTCTATGGTAAAGGTAATATAAAGGTTGGTTAAATTTTAAGGGCCGATGTTGAATGTGAACCATACCTAAACGTCAAGTTTTTTCGGCATTTCATTTGAAATTTCTCAATTTTAGACTAACACAATTTGAACCATGGAAAGATACACAATCGCACAACGCGTTAAAGTTATTCAGGCTTATTATGAAAATGGGCGTTCAAATCAAAATGCATTTCGTCCACTTCGTGATTTTTTTTGGTCAGCATAATCGACCAAATGTGTCCACAATCGAGAGAATTATGGGCAAATTTCAGCAAACCAGGTCTGTGAAAACGCCTGTGCATGCTCGCCTAGTTCGTTCTGCGGAAAACATTGTTGTTGTTCGCGATAGTGTGTCATTAGGTCGGCCAAGCATTTACCGTAAATGGTGTTCGCTATCGCGAGATGATAACAAACTTATTGTGGCCAGGAATTGAGGATATGATCCTGGACGATATGTGGTTTCAACAGGACAGTGCCACTTGCCACACAGCTAACGAAACAATGGCTCTTTTGCGCGACAAATGTGTTATCTAACGTGGTGGTGATGTCAATTGGCCGCCAAGATCATGTAATTTGACACCGTTGGACTTCTTTCCTTGGGGTTATTTGAAAGAAAAGGTATACATCGATAAGTCAGCAACAATGCAAAAGCTAAAGGTTGAGATAATTCGGCACATTAACGGCATAGAACCTCAATTATGCCTCAGCGTCATCGAAAATTTGGACCATCGGATGGAGGTGTGCCGCCGAGGTCGCGGTGGCCATTTGACCGATATTTTGTTCCATACATAATTGAACCATACCATGTTATCATAATAAAAAGAAATGACAATAATTTCCTAAATAATTTGTGGTTTGTTCAAAATCAACATCGGCCCTTAAAATTTTAAAGTACTTTACACTCATTGTGTATTTTTCACTTTCGGAGGATTTCCGCTTTGTGAGGACACTGCTTTTAACAGGCTTCTTGCCATATATTTTTATCTTTAAATTATATTGAATTATACTAAACTCAGGATATCCTGTGACAAAGTCAGATCCTTTTCGTAGTTAATTAATGTTTCTCCTTGAGAGAACTACAAAAAGGGATGCCCTAAGTGACACACGGCCTCTGTGGCTTAGGAACACTGGGGTCCTTTGTCTTCTTAAATTAACTAATTTAAGGAAATTTTTGCTAAAATACAAAATATCACAGTTACATTTCTTGTTATTATTGGAAAATTGAAATATGTCATAAGAATATGTTGACATTTTTAGCTTAAACTTTAATTGACATATACAAATTTTAACTTTTTTTATCATTAAGTGAAAATATAGTTTTAGTGCCTTCGATAAATAGAAAAAGTTTAATGGGTACAACGTCAATTATAGGAAAGCCATTATGCGATATTTTGTATTGTAGTCAGCAAACAAAATTATTACATAAAAACGCAAATTCGAAAATTTTTGCTAAAAAAAATTTTAAAATATATTTTAAGCTACTTTAAGTTCAATATTTAAGACTGTGCTCACGCACGATCACGAACCAAAAATTACAATCATGCACGATAATTTTTTTTAATGTTTACTTTAAATTGTTTCCTTTAATAATATTTTTCTTTAAAATTAGGAAAACTAACTAGTTGATTTTTAATTTAGAAAAAAAAAAAAATATTGAAAATAAGTTTCCAACCTAAGGTTATTATTTCTCAAAAATTAGAAAATTTTTACTTGAAAAAAAAAATATATATATAATTAAAATTAACACAATTAGACTAACATCAACGAAATTTAACAATTTATATTTATCCGCTATTTTTTACAGTTTTTGTTATAATTAAAATTTTTTAAATTTATCTGAACTAAGTTGTATGAAAATTTTTCCTTAAAATAGTTTATCAGTTTCTAAAATCAAATAAATTTGTATTATTACAAAGGGAACAAAATTAATTTATTTTTGTTTCTAATTACCTGAACTAACTTTTATACAACAATTCCTTAAAATTAGTAAGTGGTTGACTAAAAAACTGAATTTAGACATGGTTTACTAAAATTTAGTTAATTTTACTAATCGCGAGAAAAAAATGTAAACACAGTAAATTATGTTATACAAATTTTTTTTTGAACTAAACTTAATTTTATTACATTTTAGTATGGAATTTTTTTTTTAACTAAGATATTTTTCTTAAAAATTGATACATTTTTATTTTAATGAACTTGTTTTTTTCCAAAAATCAAGAAATATTACTTAAGAAATGTATAAACTATTTCTGTGTGTATAAACCATTTCGTTTTTACCCCAACATAGGAATTTTTATTAATTTTAAGAAAGTTTTTCGAAGTTTTAATAAAATCTAAATTAATTTGATGAAAATTTTTAAACTACTTTAAGGGAAATTTTTAATTAATTTTTAGTTCATGTCTTTTTTTATTTTTGAGTGCAGAACAACAAATAGATTAGGTTTTATCGATTAGTAAACTTTGCTGGGATATTATATGAAAAACAATCTCTTCTGACTTCTGTAGGTCAAAATAAACCACAAGCCATCATTTAGAAACACGTAAGAAAATTTCAAAAAAAAAACTGTCTTCTTCAAATAATTACCACCCACCACAACATATCATGCATGTATAAATTTCGCCTTTTTCTTTGTAAACATGATAAAAATTCTACCATGAAAAACAAAAACATCTCAGCATTGTTCGTTTCAATTGAAAACAACAAATTTGCAAAATGTAGGTCAACAAAATATAATTTCTAAGGTTCCATTACTTAATGTCCAGATAAAATTTAACCAACAGTTAAATTTAAGTTTTATATGAGACAAAAATAACAAATGTGTCTGTTTAAGTCCCATTTGGTAGATAACTGGACATTGTGAAAATAAGGCTAAATATACAAAAAAAAAACATTTATGTATAAAAGGGTGTCCCGATATTTCCTAAATTTGCCAATCGCGTTAACCTAAAGCACAGTGTTTTATTACCATTTCTAAATACTTTTTAACAAATATTAGAGCAATAATACTTATGTCTTCAATTCACACTATAATCTTTTGTTTTGCAAAAAACATCGAAATATTATTTAAATTTATATTCTAATCAAACAATGTTCAACGAAATTTTAATTTAGAAGTAAAATCTATTTATTCATTATGTTTTTAAAAGATTTTTAAATGGCGCCAAATGATTCAATACATGTACAGAAAATGTTAGTCTTTTATACCGACTTCCATTTAATTTGAAAACGTCTGTTTTGTTATTGTTCTGGTCCTTACCACGTCCATGCTCAAAATGATAATACAGGTTATTTTTTAAAATCGCTTTTAAAAGTTACTTTATATAAAAACAGCATTTGAAAGAAATTTTATAAAAAGATCAATTGTGAATAGTACAAAATGAGTACCCATAGTACTTTTAAGGCTATAACAGTACCACAAAAAGTACCAA
Source organism: Eustalomyia histrio (assembly GCA_949748255.1). Classification (NCBI taxonomy): domain Eukaryota; kingdom Metazoa; phylum Arthropoda; class Insecta; order Diptera; family Anthomyiidae; genus Eustalomyia; species Eustalomyia histrio. The sequence goes on along the minus strand of OX456526.1, from coordinate 57,328,782 downwards.
GGTACCAACTTTATCATACCTGTCCTTCACAGTGTTTTTGTTACAAATAATGTCAAAAATAATTTAAAAGTGAAATTATCATATAGAAATGAAAAAAAAACATTTTTTTTGAGCTGAATATAAAATATTATTCATCTCTAAGCGACTGGTGAAAAATATATGAGAAAATATTTCATTCACCAGATGCTACTATGAAATTGTACTAAAAACAGACATTTAAAAATATAATTCCTTAAATCAGTTTTCAAATCTGATTTAAATTTTGACGAATAAATTCGCGAATTAATTTTTCTGATTCAATTAATACCATAATTCAATCTCTATCTAATTAGAAGAATTAAGTTGATTTAATTAATTCATTTTATAAATCAAACGAAATAATTCAATTTTAAATCAAAATAGATTTGATTTAATTCGCGGATCAAAAAAAATATTTTTTTCTATTCGCGAATCAAAAAAATATTTTTTTTTTGATTCTTAAAAAAAATATTTTTTTGATTCGCGAGTTAAAATAATTTTTTTTTTAATCACAATTAATTTAATTTTAAAACCGAAAGGTTTCATAGAATTTTTATAAAACAGCCTCCCCGCGATGTCTTCCGGACCTGGCCCACTTTTATAATCGAAGTATATTAATACTCTACTTGAGCAAAAATTTTGTCCATTTTGGCCTATCTCGCTTAGTTTTCGAGATACCTACTAATTTAATAAATGGGCATTTTAAAAAACTGCGAGTAACTCGAAAACTAAGCGAGATGGCGCAAAACAGACAAAATTTTTGAAAAGCTCAAGGTTACCCTTCGATAGAATAGATTCGATAGGTCTACGAAGGGTTTCCCGGAACTTATATAAAACAGCCACATGGTGACTATTTTTTCCGATAATAAAAATTTCGTTTCCCGTTCCATTTTGTTCGTATAAAAATAAGTCACCCTGTGGCTGTTTTATAAAAATAGATACCTCGGGATGTCTTCCGGATCTGGCCTATTTTTATTATCGCAGTATATTAATACTCTGCTAGATCGAAAATTTTGTGCGTTTTGCCCTATCTCGTTTAGTTTTCGAGATACCGGTCATTTTAAAAAATTACCATTTTACAAAATGGCGAATATCTAGAAAACTAAGCTAGATTTGCAAGCAATTTTAATGTTTTTTATTTTGTTTTAATTCCCAAATCAAATCAGTTTTTTTTAATTCGCGAATTAAAAAAAAATATATGTTTAAATTAATGATTTGATTAAACTGAATCAACAAAAAAATCAAATGAAATTGATTAATCAACTATGATTTTAAATCTGATTTATAAAATATTGTATCAACTCGCTGATTTACAAAAGGAATTATTTTTTCGCGAATTAATTCAATAGAAATTTATCTTTTTCAAGGTCCAATTAGTATCAATACCAAACTCAGAAGGATCTTTATAAACCTCGCACCATGATCGCCATTTTATTGCTTAAGAGGTGAGGAAAAAACTGAATGAAATCTGAAAAACTTAGGATATAAAATTTCTTTAAAAGCTACTTTTCAATTTACAATAAAGCTTATAAAACCATTGAACTATGAATATAAATAAGTTTATCATATTGTACAGGGTGTCCGTCGGGAAGGTATACTACTTTGTTTGCTTATAATTTTTGATTAAATGAAAGAGAATGGATCTTATATTGATAAATGTTTTATTCAATGTCGGCAATTATGTATGGAATACAATATCAGATAAATGTCCGCCTCTGTTAGCCTCCCAAATTCAGCACATTTTTCATTACATTTTCACACATTTCACGCGGTATTTCATCACGAATATTTTGTTTGAGTTGCTCAAGCGTTTCTGGTTTGTTTGCATAAACCTTGCTTTTCAGATACCCCCACAAAAACAAGTCCGGAGCAGTCAAATCAGGCGACCGAGGAGGCCAATCAACATCACCATTTCTTGAAATAACTTGTTGTGGAAAGAGGTCTCGCAGTAATTCCATTGTAATCCTGGCTGTATGCGATGCGGCACCGTCTTAAAAAGTTTTCAATCATATCACGATATCACTCGCCATTCACAGTTACCGTTACGCCGTTTTAATTTTCAAAGAAGTAAGGTCCAATGATTCCTCCTGAGCAAATTACACACCAGACTGTCACTTTTAATGGATGCAAAGGTGACTGATGAATAATTTAAGGGTTTTCCATTGCCCAGAACCGACTATTCTGTTTATTCACATATCCATTCAAATGAAAATGTGCCTCGTCACTCATTATGATTTTTTTCATGAAAATCGGGGCTGTCATGGGCGAGCTGTAACATCCTATTGGCATATATGTACGGCGGCGTAAATGGTCTTGTGGAAGAAGTTCTTGTGTCAACTGAATCTTAAATGGAAACATATGCAAATCCTTGTGCAAAATTGTGGCCAAAGTTGTTTTTTGAAGATCAAGCTCCTGAGCACGGCGTCGAATTGAGGTTAATGGATTTGGTTTTGGACACTTTCTTGAGCGGTAGTAATGTTTTCAGCCGATCCTGCAGTACGTTGTGGTCCATGTTTGGGCCTATCACCTACATACCCTTTTTCTTCGAAATCATTCACTACACGATAAATAGTGCGTTTTGTTGGCACGTTGTTTCTCCCAAACAAATTTCACGTAACTTTCTTATCGTCGCAGTTATCGATGATTGATTTTGATAAAATGTTTTAACGATTAAAACACGTTGGTTTATCGAATATTTTTTCATAATAAATTTGCCACGTGTCTACATCACGACTGCCAAATATGAACTGTCAAGACTAATGTTTACCAAAATGGCGGCAAAACAAAGTAGTATACCTTCCCGGCGGACACCCTGTATTATGTATATTTCTTCAGCCCTTAAGAAATTAAAACTCAATTAATCATAATAAATAAATTTTAAAATTGAATGAAAAAAAAATTCTAATGTCTAATTTTCAAAGTGCTTACTCGAATGAAACAAAATCGAATGAATATGAAATCGAATAAATTCGCATTGATGAATCAAATGACACCATTTAAGAATTCATTTGATTCATTTAATTGTAGTTGAAGAATTCAATAATTTAATAGTCAATCAGAATTGAAAATCTAATTAAGGATTAAATTCTTTATAATCTCCTCTGCAAAGAAATCACACAGCGTTTGGCTACTAAACAGTTAATGCGACTTACAGTTCGGGACACCCTAATGTATGTATATGATTCTAATTCTAAACGTGCGATAAAGTTCGTATTATTTATTTAATTTGTAGTCTTTCTTTTTTAAAAAAATATAAAGAAATCTATTGAACATCTGTGCTCAGATGATTTTTGTAAAATATCACGTTTTTAAAATAAATTATAAAAATATATTTTTTTAGCCTTCTGAAAAATTAAAATTTGTTGAAAAATCTGTAATTTACAAAAATCGAAAAATCATGCTTTTTATTTGGAGTCTACACGAAACATATCGATGTTAAAGTACGAAAAATACATGCAAAACCAAAACAATAAATTTAATTTAATTTTGCTTTTTAATTTTTAAATTTTATAGCACGTGTACACCAAAGGTGTCCAAGATTATATGACAATTTTTTTTTAAACGGCGAATTTGAAGAGTGTCGGGGTTTAATTTGTTTCCTTCTATATAAAACTAATAAATATAAAGTTTGGAGGCAATCGGATAAAGGAAAGTCGAGCAAAATTTCGTTCTATATTTTAATTTTTTCAACCAATTGTTTTAGGAATCGATAACAGTATAAAATTATTTTTTGAAAAAGCTACAAAACTTCAAAATCAGTTAAGAACTCGCCAAGAAATAGTAAATGCCCCAGAACAATTTTGTGCCAAAAAACACTTTAGGCCATGAAATTTTATGGCAATTTTTTAAACTTTCAGTAATTGATTAAAGTCATATTTTATTTTTGCTCTCTATACTTCTGAATACTAAGATATGAAATATTGTTTTATTACCTGTATGGTAACCTGTTCCGCAGAAAGGCTAAAAACGCATATATTTTTTGTCATAATTTTCAAAACTCCATTTTCGATTTTTAAAAAATTTTTTGAAACAAATTTAAAAAAAATGGATTTTGAACTTCACGGGCAAGTTAAATACATCCTAGAGATAAAGTATACCAATATTGAGGTAAATCCCTTCATGAACCTGTCGGTGAATTTCAAGAAAATTGTGATTTTTGTTAAAAAATTTTGTAAATTTATTTTTTTTAAGTACTTGGTATCAAAAATTAATAAATTTTTTGCTTTTGTACAAAAAAGCATATAAAAACTTAAAAGAATAAAATAACTTTTATTTTCTCGAAGAAAAAGTCATAAAATAACTTTATTTTGCTTGAAAAAATAAAAGTCAAAAAATAACTTTTTTTCGTTTGATTTTTTTGATAAAAAATAATTCTGACTCTTTTGATCACAAAAATTTGCATTGTGTAAGCTGTGGTTGAAAAAACTTCAATTACCCAACTATCCAGCAAAACTTTGGTAATGGGTGCGATATTCTCATGCGTTACCTTGTAATGATGGCTCGTTACCTTTTTCATTATTTGCAAGCAAAAAATAATAAGTTACTCATTATTGATTACGTAATATATGATTTATAAATGTAAAGTAATAATTGAAATATTTTTGAAAATCTATTTTTAGATACATTACTTTGTGTTTTTTTGTAAGCAAAAGGGTAATGTATGTTTATTTTGATAACACTAGCGAAAAAACGAAGCGCAACAATTCATTTAAGTTTACAGCAATCAAATACTATATGCGTCGATAGCTCAGTGGGTAGAGTTCTTGGCTGACAACCAGAGTTCCCTGGTTCGATTCCCATCTTGAGCACATTATTTTTAATTACAAAAATTTAAAATATTTGTAATACTTTTTTTTAATAAAAATTCTTCTTTTTGAAAAATCTATTTTTAGACACATTACTTTTTCCATTCTCGTAACCATATAAGTAACCCCTTACATTATCACCTCTAAAGTAATGGGTATATACATTACCTTGAGGCTCATCGCCTATAAAATTCATCAATGATGTAAGGTGTAAAGTAATCCATCGGCCCCTATGGCTATACATTACTTTACCCATTATTTGGTAATGTGTGGTTTTGCTGGGTTCTAATCAAATCTTGTAGTAAGCTGCCGCTTTGATTTCCATTCACGGCAAACACTTTGCAGAAAACTTTAAATATGTTTGTTAGCTTTTTTATACCCTCCACCATATATGGTGAGGGTATATATCAGTTTGTCATTCCGTTTGTAATATGTCGAAATATAGGTTTAAGACCCCATAAAGTATATATATTCGTGATCCTTATGCAATTTTAAGTCGATTTAGCGATGTCCGTCTGTCTGTCCGTCTGTCTGTTGAAATCACGATCACGACGCGAAGACGCAAGCGGGGGTGCCTATTTTAACCCAGATTATTGAACATCCTCCCGAGCAGTTTGGTATTTAAAATGAGCAAAATCGGTCAAGCGGTTCAAAAGTTATGAGTGAAAATGTGAAGGTGCCTCTAAATTTTCCATACAAATTTGCACAATTTTTCTGTATCTATTTTTTTTTCTGTTAAGTAAGTAAAAATGTTATTAAGCCTTCTTATTGTTCGAATACATTTATTGTCTTACATACTATGATAACTAAGTTAACGTAAAAATGAACAACGTTAAAGTCGCTAACAGAGCAGACCTCTGTAAATAACATTGCTAAAACTAAATAACAAAAGTTCGTTACATAAATTGACAAAACATATTCATATTACAGTTCATGCAAAATTTAGTATATACATACGTATATCATCTTCATCCCCTTTGGTGGAGGGCATTCAAAGATTCGGCACAGCCGAATTTAGCCCTTTTTTACTTGTTTTTAAATTATATTATATTTTTTTTAATTTTATGAAATTTAAAATTAAATACATTCTCGCTCTCAAAATGTCTACTGTAGGTACACACGATAAATTTGTTAACAAAAAATTTTGTAAATTGTTGTTTACGATCAGAACAGCTTAATTTATAATTATATAAAATTCGCATTTGCCGCATTTGCAGTAAATTTCATAAACCCAGCCTGGAGGCTGTTTTGCCAGTTAGAGTGTTAAGCTGATGACACAAGAAAAATGTTTCCTTCCCCAATTTCTTTATGATAAAAATGATTTAACACCAATAATGTAATATCATAATGTTTACATTAAAATTTTTCACATATTTTGAAACAGATGTTTTCAAACTTTTTAAAATGTTCACAAAAACATCCACATGGTATTTGAAGTGTTTCGGGAAGTGTTTTTAATTATTTATTTATGCTTGATTAGTTGTCTTGAATTTATATTAAAATTGGAGGAATGTTAATTTAGGGTGCGGTGGGAACTAAAATCTTATCAAAAACTATTCCATAAAAATTTTTTTAAAATATTATTTAAAGATTTCAATGAAATGTTTATATGAAAAATTAATTTAGATTTGAAAATGAATTTTCATAATTTTGTTTATATTGCTTGTTCAACAAGCATTTTAGAGGAACCAATCAACAACAATTTTCTGTTTACCTCTTGAAAATATTAATAATAACAAAAATTTTAAAAACATTTTGTAGAAAGATTTTTATCAATTACACTATTAAACTATCAAATTTAAATAATGGACGGACCTCCTCTTACAGTACATCTTTTTCACAATATAAATATTTCTGGATATAAGAGCGCCCCGGTAGGCTAGTTGGTAGCGTGCTAGCTTATCAGTGCGGGGGTCGTGGGTTCGATTCCCACCAGAGGCTCTGGTCTGTTTTCGCTACAACGAGCCGATGGCCTTTGTTGCTAGTGCTCGGTTAGGGTATTAGGATATAATTTGTAATTATATGATTAATATAAAATAAATAAATATTTCTGGATATTTCCGATAGTTTTGCAACTTTAGTGTTTATTTTATGTGTTATTATTAAAAATAATAAAATAATATTAATATTATTATTAATATTACGATTACATAAGTTTCCGGACAACTTTTTGATCAGAGCGGATGAGAACAAATCTTAACGTTATTTAAGTCGCTGAATTCGAATCCGGGTCTCGTTATTCAAGATTGGTTTTAGTTTTCGAGTTCTCGCATGTTGGCAGCACTGCACTGTCATAACGACAATCAGCTGTTGGCATCGCTAGAAACATCATATTAATTTTATTCTTAATGTTTTTTTTTTTAAAATCTGCGAAAATGCAAAGAAAAAAGTTTAAAGTCGATTCCAAATGCTCCCCGTACGAGCAATGCACCTTTGCCAATTTGTCCAGGTATTAGTGCAAATTCCATGTTAACCTTCAGTTCATCACCGATGGAGAGTTCATCATCGACCAAAGATTTTAACATTGAAGAAAAACAATAAATTATAATTAAAATTTAAAGAATAAATTATTTACATACTAATCCACATCACTACATCACTTGTAAATCCACAGAACATGTCCCTGCCACCTCTCCACATAAAACTTGAACCTTATAAAAAATTTCGTGAAAGCGCTCTACCCTTTAAGTAATAGTTGTTTCTCAAATTGTCATACGCCAAAATCAAAGAGGGAATAATTGTCGGACCTGATATTCAAAAATGAATGGCTGACTGAAATTTTATAAAATGTTTAACGCCACATGAAAAAGCAGCATGAGCAGCATTTCAATATGTTGTTCACAACTTTCCCGGTAACTGCAAACCCCCAAATTTCCTAAAATACATTTTCTTCATTCACATCTCGATTTTTTTCTTAAAAACTTAGATGATACTAGCGACGAGCAAGGACAGCGAGTACACCAAGATTTGGAGAAAATCAATAGACGATATCAAGGATATTGGGACGCGGGTATGATAAGCGCCTAAGGTTGGACTCTTATGCGTGAAACAGATTTCAAACAATACAAACAACTCAGTTATACTGCTTTTCATTTTTATATTTTCACTTCCCATGTAAAAATCGAAATATATATGAGCATACATGATCATACATGGGCCTGTATATGATCATACATGGGCATACATGGTCATATACGTCCATACATTGTTCAATATATGACCATACATGATCTCATATATGATCATATATCTTCGGATCTGAAATTTGAGGGTATTTGGACGTATATGATCATATACGAGCATACATGAATAATATATGAGCATATATGATAATAAATGCACATATATCACCATATACCCTCAAATTTCGGATCCGAAGATATATGGTCATATATGAACAATACGTTCCATTTACGTGCCATTTTCGGTCCGCCGCAAATGGAATCCAACTCCAGTTACGTACCGTTTTCTGGATCGGTATACGGACCAGAAAACGGATTTAAAGAAACATCGAAACTGATTACAATCTCTTCAAATACCGTCAATTACGGACCGATACATCAGATGAAAAACTGAGTTTAAATAACGTAAAACTTGTTTTAAATTTCATAAATAGTTACCTCATTGATATCACGTAAATTTATTTTCGGTGTGAAATGTAAGAGAGCTTACTCAAATATGCATCTGTTTTTCTAAACTGTAGCGCGCGCGACCCATAAAATGATCACAGATATGTTTTAATTATTCGTTTTTTACACTAAAACGAATTCAAAAGCAGCGGAAAAAAAACTAATGAAATTCGAGGAAGTCCGTACTTGACGATACAGAATCGAATGCACCGAAACGGAGTCAAAACGTATTGTTTTCGAAAATTCAATTATGCGATACGTTAATGTTCCGTTTACGTAGAAGCTTTGACGGATACGTATTTACAGTGCGTAAACGTGCAATAGAAGCCGGATTTATGAATTCGTACGGGTCGGAGAGTCTTGGGGATATTTTCTGATAAATGTAAAAATTTAGGTTTTCTGTTTCTAAAAAAAGAAATTCAAGTAATTCGTTTTTCTTTACACTTAAAAAAGTTTGTAAGTTAAAAGAACTGAAAATATTATTTAAAAGAAATGTTTAAACGGACCCTTAAACCAATATATAATTATTTGTTGATACGCATTATACCAAATGAATTCATCTTGAATGCTTTACATGTTTATATATTTTTTAACATGGGCCTATTACATATATGAATTAATATTTCAACTTATTTTTTTTAACTTTATTATACATATATACATTGTAATAGAATTACATTTATAGTGTTAATTTCATAGGCTAATTTTTTTCCCCTTTTTTTTTTGTATTATTTTTTCGTACCGTAATTATTATTTGGCGTATTACACCAACATGATGATTCGGTCATTATTCCGTTAGATATCGAATGATCAACATTAAAGAGAAAAAAAAAAAAACCGCACAACGTGCTGTGAATAAAAAACTGAAGTTTAATATAACCATCAAAGTCTTGATTAATTAAATTACGGTATCCTGATTATTTAAACCTAAAAGTATTGTCACTTCTACGAAGTTTACTTGGTTTAATTAATTTTGTTCCAAAAGTAAATTGGTTGCATAGAATTGAGGCTCTCCGAGTCCAGCAGTGGTCCTCCAAACCTTCCTGAACCGTTCTTTGGAAGCATCGAAAAAAAATCTGTTAAGAAACTAAAGGAAGAACCAACCCTACATCACTTTCAAGGTTTAAGTATAAATTCCTAAAACAAAAAAGTTGTTAAGAAAATTATCTTAACACATTGTTCAAAAAAAATGAGTCAAAGAAAACAGTGAGTATGAATGATATTAATAAAGGATAGCAGAAAGTATTAAAAAGTGTACATAAGTGTGAAGAAACGCATGGCGATAGTGTAGAGTAGCGAAAAAAAAAAATAAATAATTAACAGTAAATTTTTTACGTAACTTCATTATCTATTTATTACTAAACTCCTAAAAACAAAATTGTGTTGGAAACCTTCCCAAAAGTCCAAAAGGAAAAAATACCTTCCAATTAAACGAAAGAGACAAGTGTGGCTTTATTTGTTATGACAGAGGCAACGGCTAAGTGTGCGTTACTTTTTTTTGCCTGTTAAATGGAAAAAAAAAACCTTTTCCAATTACTCTCTTCTTTCCAAATATCATTGGAAACGTATAGCAGATTAAGTGTGCTTCCATTCTCTTAGCTTGTTAATAAAAACAGAACTCTTTCAAATACGCTCTTTTTTCAAATACTCTTTATCCATCGGATAGCCTTAAAAAAAAAAAAAAGAAACAAAACCTTTCTCCGACTGTTTTCAATTATCGATAGTTAACTTTGTCAGTAAGGTGATTTAAATAAGAAAATAAATGACAAAGCACAAAAAAAAAAACAGGGAATTTGCAAACATAAACTACAGCAAACAGAAATAAACAGTTATAATAAATCCAGTGGGGAAAGGAAGAAAATATAAATAAAAAGAAATAAAAAAAAATATATTTGTGTACAACATACACATACCAATATTGAATTTGGATAAAATAGGCAAATCCAAATTAAAGCAAACCAGACCAACCAGCTATTTTGTGATCCATAACACTTTTCCTCGGGACAAACGTACACTACAGCAGCCAACACAAAGTGAAAACTTATACCCTTAACAGTGGCCATAGACAACATGTGTAGGACAACGGCACAACTCTAGTAAAGGTATGAAATTTAACTTTGTGTTTCTTTTTTTTTTTCTCGCAAAGAATTTAAATAAAACAAATAGTAGTAGCTTCAAGAACACAGAAAATATAGTCAACAATAACACGCAAAAAGTGCAAATTAAAATATCAATTGATTGGCATATAATGGAAAACTTCATAGGAAAAATATATATTTACTAAGTACTTATATTTAAAAATAATAGAGATTCCATTATTTGAGAACATAGGAAATTGTCAAGAATCGACGCAGAATTTAAATTCTCCATTGTCTTGTGAAATATTGGCCGTTTAGACAGTAAACTTTTTAAAAATTTTAACATTTAGTTATACACTCACGTATACTATTTTACTACCATCTACAATAAACGGCGATATATATAATAATAGAAGATTTCCCTACAGGGGGATTTGACAGTAATTTATTTTAAAAAGCTACTGATTGCTTTCAAAACCTTAATACTTGTTTTGAGCTTACTTGTCTGGATAACGTAAGAATTTTATACAAAAGTGGAGGAAAAATAATTTAAACTGTGAATTTTTCTTACTGCCACATTTATTACTATTTTCTTTGGGAAGGGACTTCATCATGAGTCTTACGGTACGATTTATTTTTGCATCGGATCACTTAGTAGCGTTCTGTACCATTTTTGAGAAATGCCCTACAGAGGACCAAACTCAGAACCTGTTAGAAGTCAAACTCTTGGATCTTAATGAACGGTGGGACGCGTTAGGGGCATCTTATCATGAAGTAATGGTATCAGATGACGTAGGTATCACAGAACAATTTAGGGAATCGGCTATAGAAAAATTCGAAAAATGTGCGAACTCGTACTATACTTGGAAATCTCGAATGCTTGATTTATTAGAACTACGGAGAAAAGAATGCGAACCATTGCCTGAACCCCTTGAAGGTGCCTCAGTTGCTAGGCAACAAACGACAAACAGCCAACGTATCAAGGTACCGCCTTGCGATGTACAAGAATTTTACGGTTCCGTTGAAGAGTGGCCATCGTTCAAAGATATTTTTACTGCGGTTTATATAAACAATACAGAAATAGACGATTCGTTAAGATTGTATCACTTGCGTAATAGGACCAGAAAGCAAGCGGGCACGATTGTAAAAAGGTATGGTTTAGCAGGGGAAAATTTTAAGCTAGCCTGGAATGCGCTCAAGTCGAAATACGAAAATAAGAAAGTATTGGTTGATAATCAGGTAAGCATTTTGCTGAATATCAGAGAGGCAAGTGTAGAATCAAGTGCCGAAATCCAACGAATTCAGACTGCAATCAATGATTGTCTAGCTCTAATATCGGCTCAAAAAGTTAACGTTGGGAGCTGGGACCCTATAACGGTGCACATATGTGCATCAAAGCTTCCCGAAGAAAGCCTTAAACTTTGGGAACAATCTATCTCTACCAGTAGGGAGCTACCTAAATGGGATGAAATGAATAATTTTTTAGAATCTCGCTACGAAGTATTGGAAAGAGTTAATAACACCAGATCAAACGCTCGTAGGGAATCCCAAAATAGCAGCAGCTTTCCGATTCAATCAAATAGGAATAGAGCTAACCAGAATCAGTACCAATCACGTTCTCAGAAGTACCTAACTGATAAAAGTTTTCAATTTGACCCAAAGCAATGCAAATTGTGTGACAAATCACATATTTTACGATCATGCCCTCAATTTAAGAATTTATCGGTACAAAAGAGACTTGAATTTGTATCACGGAACGAGATTTGTGAAAATTGTACTTCGGCAAATCATGACGTTTCGCAATGCAAAAGCCCATATACATGCTTAATATGTAAACGGAAACACAACACATTGCTCCACTGCGATAATCAGGTGAACTACGATAAACCTTGTACCTCAAGAGCAGGCAGAAGAGCAAATGTTCACTTCACACAGTCTCAAGAACTTGAAAATGTTACCTCTTCGGATAACAACGAAGACGAAATACCCCAAGCCCAAACATATTTTACGACCAAGCGGTCAAACACCATATTTCCCACAGCTTTAATAAAGATCGAACATGAGGGAGAAGAATTTGTTGTTCGGGCTCTGTTAGATTTTTGTTCGGCTAGCTCTTTCATAACGGAAAGGCTTCAGAATCGATTAAATTTACCGTCCACAGATTTGCGCACTAATATCTCAGGCATGGGAGGAAATCTAACTGCTAGATCGAACAAAATATGTGTTTTCAGAATTGTAGAAAAATCAGTAAATCTCAAAATGGATGTAGAGGCCGCAATTCTAAAAAGACTTACCAATCTAATACCCTCATACCCTCTTAATGATTTGAATACCGGGGAATTTGTAAATTTAGATTTAGCTGACCCCAATTGTTTTGTCCCAGCTCAAGTAGACGTAGTACTGGGCGGAAAAACAAGCTGTAAATTATTAGTGCCTGGCAGTCAAATCAAAAGCATCGGGCCTCTAAGAGCCTTCAAGACTGTTTACGGCTGGATTCTGAGTGGAGAAAACGATACGGTGGATGCGTATTCCACCTGGATCACTCAGGATAATGAGGAGCCAATAAATAATTTAATAAAAAAGTTTTGGGAAATCGAGGAAGTTTCTACGGAAAGACCAATATCCGGGGAGGATAAATATTGTATGGAACTCTTTGAGAAAACCACTATTAGGTTACCTACGGGGCGATTTATGGTTCGTCTTCCCTTCAAGAAAGAGTTCCCTTCAAATTTAAGTCTTGGGACTTCTCGATTTGCCGCTTTGGCACAATATAAGAGAATGGAAAAAACTTTACAGAATAACCAAGAACTCGAAGCAAAGTATAGCGAGGTACTATCAGAGTACTTAAAGTTAGGTCATATGGAAAAAACTTCAAGTTTGGAAATAACTCGAAATGGGTCACACCTTTCTTTTTATCTACCACACCATGCGGTGGTGAAGCCTGACGCTAAATCAACAAAAGTTAGAATTGTCTTTAACGCTTCAAAAAGAACGAGTTCGACATCATCCCTAAATGACGTTCTGCATATAGGACCTACTCTACAGACAGATCTAACAATGGTTATTTTAAACTGGCGTTTATACCGTTTCGTGTTTAATAGTGACATGGAGAAAATGTATCGTCAGATATGGGTACATCCCGCTGATCGCGCTTTTCAAAGGATACTATTCCGCCAAACAAAACAAGGCCCAATAGAAGACTTTGCTTTGAAAACTATCACCTTTGGACTAAATTGTGCACCGTATCTCGCTATTAAAACTATACATACTTTAGCGAATGAGACCTTGGGTTCTCACCCTTTAGCCGCAAATATATTGAAACACGAGACATATGTTGATGATGTTCTTTCGGGGGGTCACAATCTAGCGCAAGCAAGAGAAGCCCAAAATCAATTAATAAACGTTCTAAAATCTGCAGGCATACCGCTGAAAAAATGGACGGCAAACCACCCTGACTTGCTAAAGGGAATTTCGCAAGATGACAAAGTCGCTACGGATTTCTTAAAGTTTTATGACACAAGTTCTACAAAAACGTTAGGTATAATGTGGAACGCGTTAAGTGATACGTTTTGTTACTCCATTATTCACATGAAACCACCCACAACAGCAACGAAACGTCAAATATTGTCAAAGGTTGCCACCCTGTTTGATCCAGCGGGATGGTTAGCACCGATAATAATTCAGGCCAAAATATTACTCCAACAATTGTGGCTCGAGGGAAATGATTGGGACACAAATGTTAAAGCACCGTCCCTTCAAAAGTGGAACAATTTTCTCGAAAACTTACCTGATTTGGAGAAAATCAAAATCCCTAGATGGCTACAATATGCTCCGGAAAATCTGACTGAACTACACGGTTTCTGCGATGCATCAGAAAAGGCATATTGTGCAGCAATATACATGCGGAGTACAGATTTGAGTATCAAAATATCTACTGCACTACTAATATCAAAAACGAAAGTAGCCCCTCTACAAAGAACAAGTCTACCTCGTCTAGAACTCTGCGGTGCAGTTTTACTGTCGAAACTCGTTAAAAGTGTTCTCAAAAATATTAATTTTGAGCCCAAGAAAATAACGCTATGGTCAGACTCTTCCATAGTGCTTGCATGGCTAGACAAGCCTCCACATGTGTGGAAAACATACGTAGCTAACAGAGTGTCGGAAATACGGCAGAATGTCAACAACGCAACGTGGCGCCACATCCCAACAGCTAGTAACCCAGCTGATTTAGGTACACGAGGTTGTACACCTAGTGAACTCAAGGACAATTCCCTTTGGTGGGAAGGCCCTGAATGGCTGATTGAGAATGAATCACAATGGCCACTTAATCACAATGGCCACTTAATCAGATTAATGGCCACAGATCAGAATCATTGCACCCGAAGCTAATACCATAGAGAGCTTACTAACTCAGGAAAAATACTTATGTCCGTTTACCGAAATGATGCGAAGCAGCAAACCCAAGCTAGACAATATTAAGTGTTCGTGCACCACAGTAGAACATGACCTATTAAAGAATTTCTCATCGCTCCCCCGAGCACTGCGGGTTATGGCTTATGTTTTTCGCTTCATTCATCGTGGATTTTTAAAACATCGAGATACAACTAAGGTTCCACAGGGAAATATTACCCCAGATGAAATCAAACACGTAAAAGACCGTCTCATAAAAGTTTCGCAAATCATGTTTTACCCAACGGAATATACTAACTTGAAAACACAATTAAAGCTACCAAAAAAAAGCACCCTCCTTTCGCTAACACCTTTTTTAGATAACTCGGGAACAATGAGAGTGAAAGGAAGACTCATTAATTCAGAGGATCTAACGTATGACGAACGTCATCCAAAAATAATTCACCCGAATTCCCAGTTATGTGAATTGGTAATTCGTTTCATTCATATTCTTCTGTTACACGCGGAGCATCAACTTATGCTTTTCAATGTGCGACGTTTATTTTTTATCCCCCTTGTCAAAAATAAAATAAAAACATGTATAAATCGTTGCAAAATATGTACAATATACAAAAAGAAAGTCCAATGTCAAATAATGGGCGACCTCCCTTCCGAGAGAGTTACTTTTGCTCCACCATTTACCCATACGGGGATTGACTTCGCGGGCCCATTTCTGTTAAAAAGTTCGGGAATTCGAAAATGTCCTACGTATAAAGGTTACGTTTGCGTATTTGTGTGTTTCACAACCAAAGCTTTACACTTGGAAACATGCTCGGATTTATCATCCGAAGGTTTTCTTGCAGCATTGACCCGTTTTGTTAGTAGAAGAGGTTTGCCAAAAAAGTTGTTTTCAGACAATGGTAGAAATTTTGTAGGTGCCAGTAGACAACTTCTCAGGGAATATAAAGCTTTTATTAAAATAGTATCCGAAGATGTAGCCAATAAGTACCAAATCCATGGAATGGAATGGCATTTTATACCCCCCAGCGCTCCCCACTTCGGCGGACTATGGGAGGCTGCAGTTAAAAGCTTTAAGCACCATTTAAAGAAGGTTGCGCAGAATAATATATTTACCTTTGAAGAATTCGCAACGCTTTTAACACGAATTGAAGCCGTCTTAAATTCTCGACCCTTATCCCCAATAAGTGATGACCCTTCTGTAATATTGCCGCTTACACCCGGACATTTCCTACGAGGAAATCCCTTAATGGAAATTCCCGAACCAGATAAACAGGATCTACCTCTTATTAATCGCTGGGAAAAAGTAAAGATCCTACATCATCATTTCAGTCGTCGGTGGAAGGCTGAATATCTACGAGAGCTACAAAAGAGAGTAAAATGGAAACACACCCAAAAGGATGTTGCTATCGACGATCTAGTCGTAATCATGGATGATGCTCTTCCACCTGTAGAATGGCGACTTGGTCGAATAACTCACGTACATACGGGAAGCGATAACCATGTCAGAGTTGTTGACATTAGAACCCAAAATGGGTCAGTCACCAGACCTATTTCGAAAATTGTAATTTTACCCAAAGGTTAAGAACAAACATATATATATATATATAAAAGCGTTCGCATACACGAACACACTATCAAAATATGTACACTCGCATACAATTTACTTCTCACACATCTTGTCATTGTTAAGTTTTTTTTTGGTAATGTAATTTAAATTATATATTTACAGACGAACAAATTGTCATCGGTGTCAAGTGTGCAAAAACCATCATTCGATCCGATTTTGCGATAAATTTCTAAACATGTCCGTGAAACAACGAATGGAAGCAGTTAAAAAAGGTGGAAACTGCTTCAACTGCTTGGCAATATCGCATAATGTTTCTCGGTGTGAATCGGACAGTTTTTGTAAGATCTGTAAAGGAACGCACCACACTTTGCTACACATCTACAAAAATCCACGAATTGAACTTGAAGAACAAACTGATACCAACAAACATCGCCGAGATTACCAATCCAAACGCAGCTCTAACCGACGTCAATATAATCAACCTCCAACCCATCGCAATTCTAACCGGAGCAAGGGCCGATATGCTTCGAAAAAACCAGATAATGACGCATTGAACAAGCTCAAAGCCGCAGTACGAGCTTTGGAAATTTTTAAAAACGCATTTTAAATTGCAGCATAGCAAGGCCGGCGCTATGTTTAAACGGACCCTTAAACCAATATATAATTATTTGTTGATACGCATTATACCAAATGAATTCATCTTGAATGCTTTACATGTTTATATATTTTTTAACATGGGCCTATTACATATATGAATTAATATTTCAACTTATTTTTTTTAACTTTATTATACATATATACATTGTAATAGAATTACATTTATAGTGTTAATTTCATAGGCTAATTTTTTTCCCCTTTTTTTTTTGTATTATTTTTTCGTACCGTAATTATTATTTGGCGTATTACACCAACATGATGATTCGGTCATTATTCCGTTAGATATCGAATGATCAACATTAAAGAGAAAAAAAAAAAAACCGCACAACGTGCTGTGAATAAAAAACTGAAGTTTAATATAACCATCAAAGTCTTGATTAATTAAATTACGGTATCCTGATTATTTAAACCTAAAAGTATTGTCACTTCTACGAAGTTTACTTGGTTTAATTAATTTTGTTCCAAAAGTAAATTGGTTGCATAGAATTGAGGCTCTCCGAGTCCAACAGAAATGATATTTCATTTAATAAACGGTCTACTTAATTTTCATTTAAATTAAATGCCATTTGTTATTTATTTGGAAATGTTGATTAATCAACTGACACATCCGTAAGAAATTAATGATAATGACACATCCGTAAGAAATTAATGTTACCTACCAATCCTTAAAAAATAAATGGTTTTTTCATTTATTTGAAATTGTTTCCGTTTTTGTTTTTTTTTTTTTTTGAAATATACTCTTACAATACAAAATGTATGTATGCATATGAAGCTATAAACACTTTTTGTGTGAATGTGCTTGTGTATGTATGTGTGTTTATGAAGTTCTTGTAATTTGTATTGAAAAATTTTGTATATATACAACCAATTTAAATAAAAAAAAAACAAATTGAAATTTTTTTGAATATTTTTTTTTTAAACAGACAAATTTAAATTTGTAATAACTGTTACGGACACAAATAAACCACAAGTTTCCGTTTTGTGGGTAAATTTTTATTAAATTTTAAATAAATGAAAACAATAAATGAAACTGGAAAAAATGGTAAATGATAGTGAATTATTTCGAATAAATGTATAAAAAAGTTAATATAGATATTTTTTCGAAAAATAAATGTATGTTCCTTTATTTTTAAATGGAACGGAAAACTGTTTTATTGAACTACAAACAGTTAACTACATAATATTCTGAGTGTATCAAAATAGTTTATTTGAATACAAAACTATTTTAATAAACAGGACCAGTCCTGTGGCATGTCACAGAGGGCAATTGACCACCTCCTAGGACAAGCCCATGTTAAAGTGTCCGGTTCTTTTCATACAAAAAAACCTGTCCCGTGACCGGTAAATATCACAATGAACTGGTCACGTGACGTCTCCTGATATAGGTCCTTTTCCTGGAGGGTACATACACACATAGAAAATAAAATTATATACATTTGTGTGTATTCTTTTTTTGTAATTACATACAAATAAAAAAAACTGTCAATTTGAAAAACAAACCACAAAAATCATTTTTTTTAACGTTTTGTCAGTTAAAAATTGATGATTATTTTAAACAATGATTGAAATTAATTAACAAAATTTTCGATTAATTTGATATGTATTATAGATTGTTTTTAACGAAATAATATTGTTAGTGTATTATTGTTATTATTGTTATAAAACATTTTTTATAATTTCTGTTGAGCATGTAAAAATTATACAGAAATTATGGAGGAGATTTTTTTTGGCTGTTTTATAGTGTTGTTATAAAACCAAAAATTGATTAGCAATTATTAAAGTTTAAAATATTAGATTTGATTCAACGGTGGTAGCCGCGGAAACCCAAATTATTCGAAACAACAACAATTTTGACAACAGAAACGCTTTCTGGTACAATTTGGGGCTATTATTTATAAAATTTTAATATTTGTTATAAAACACTTTTTTTTTTTTTGGAAAACAATACACTTTATTCATAAAATTTTAACCAAACCAAATAAAAGTAAATATGTACATTATTACTCATTTGTTATTTCAGTATTCAGAATTCACATTCATAACAAAAATATATTGATAAACAAAACAAGAAATTTGCATATAAAGTTTTACTAAGATTTTATTCAATATTATTTAAGATTTTGTTCAATACTTTGTAGTTTGTTTTACTACAAAATATAATAGAATAACAAAAACAACAGGTGATATCTACCGATTTTATTGTTGTTGTTAAAATTATTGTTTTTGCAAACAATAAAAATTGTTAATTAAGTATTTCCTGATAAACAAATTAAATATTTCTTAAGATATCATTTATTGTTTATAATATTTTTTTCTTTTATTTTGAATAAAGTAAAGAACAATCAAATAGCTGAGTTTTCCTTTTTTGCAAGCAGGAAAATGCTAAAAGTTTTTCTAATATGCACATTATGTTGTTCCCAAATTTTTAAAGTTTTCGAATTTCGTTACGTAATAGCACTGAAACGATGCGTGTTATTGAGCTGATAGTGTGAAAAATATAAAAAAAAAACTCGATGGTATTTATACAGGGTGATGCAAAAAGCATCATCTGATTTTCGTGGTTTTTACTTATTATTATTTATTCGCACTTTCGAATTTTGTTTCAATTAATTGTGAAAAATTATGTCCGACAAAGGGACGTGGATGTTAAAACAAATTTGGGATATATAAATAAAAAAAGTCTGTAGAACCCGAGTTGTTTTGCACGAAATGGTTTCTTATACATAATACTAGATTTTTACAAATTTTTCTGGTTCACTCAAAACTAAAAATTAATCCAAAATTTTCTTTAAAATATTTTAAAAATTTTCCTCAATTTAAGTAACATTTTATTAAAACTTAGAAAATTTTTTTTAAAATGAATAAAAATAACTATGTTTGGGTAAAAACGAAATAGTTTATATACTCAGAAATAGTTCATATCTTTCTTAAGTAAAATTTCTTGATTTTTGTAAAAAAAATAAGTATATTAAATAAAAATTTATCAATTTTTATGAAAAACCTCTTAGTTTTAAGAAATATATAAAATATAATAAACTAAGTTTAGTTCACAAAAAAAAAAAATAAAGACATAATTTACTCCCATTTAGTTCAAAAAATGTGTTTAACTTAAAATGAGAAAATTCTAGAACTTAAAGTGTGTTAATTTTTTTTTTGCAAGTAGTAAAATTTACTAAATTTTAATTCAGCTTTTAAGCCTACACTGTCTATATTTTAAGAATTGTTTTCCAGAAATCAGTTCAGGCAATTAAAAACAAAAGGTAATACATTTTTCCTATGTAATAATAAAAATTTATTTGATTTTAGAAACTGATGAACTATTTCTAGGAAAAATTTTCATGTTCAGATAAATTTTAATAAAATATTTTTTTTTTTTTTTTTCAATAAATGTTTTCAAATTTTTGAGAAATAATAACCTTAGGTGTAGGATTTTTTTTTTTTTTGTTGGAAGACGTTTAACTTATTTTCAATATTTTTTCCAAAAAAAGTTAACTTAAACAAACTTGTTAGTTTTCCTAATTTTAAAAGACAAATATTATCGGGCACATTTGTAATTTTTGGTACGTGATAGTGGGTGAGCGTGAGTCAAAAATAGCTTACGTGCCCACCTCTAATTTTAACAGTCTTAAATATTGAACTTAAAATATATTTTAAAATTTTGTTAGCAATAGGTAAAAACTTCGAATTTGCGCTTTTATGTAATAATTTATTTATGCTGACTACAATACAAAATATAGCAAGCACTTTTTATATAATACGGCATAATGGCTTTTGTATAATTGACCTTGCGCCTATTAAACTTTCTATACATCGAAGACACTGAAACTGTTTTTTTTCACTTAATAATAAAAAAAAGTTAAAATTTGTAAAGTTTAAACTAAAAATGGCATAAAATAAACTGACCCTTTAAATTTTCCAATAATAACAACAAATGTAACTGTGATATTTTGTATTTTTGCGACAATTTTATTAAATTAGTTAATTTAAGAAGACAAAGGACCCCCATTGTTCCTAAGCCATAGATACCGTTTGTCACTTAAGGCGTCGCTTTTTGTAGTTCTCTCAAGCAGAACCGTTAATTAATTCCGAAAAGGATCTGACTTTGTCACAATTTATTACGTTTTAGGATATCCTGCAGAACATTTTTTTAAGTTGTTTACCTCTTTGCTAATGCAACTTAATTTATATTTTAAATACATGAGTTTAGTATGATTCAGTTTTATTTAAAGACAAAAATGTATAGCAAAAAGCTTGTTAAAAGTAGTGTCCTCACAAAGCAGAAGTCCTCTGAAAGTGGGAAAATACTTACACAATGAGTGTAAAGTACTTCAAAATATATGATTAAATATATCACCTTTACCATAGCAACAGTTTTATATTTATTAGAAAATTTTTATAAACATTAAGAATAATTTTTAATTAAAAGATGTGCTATTTAACTTGATGTTAGAAAATCTTTTCTTATTTTTTGGAACTTAAATTCTAGTTTTTATTAAAAAAAAATATCTAATGAACTTAGATAAAATAAAATTTTTCTTAAAACCAAGGAAACATTTCCTAACTAACAGTAAAATTTTAGATGATATACGAACTAATTAGGAGGAAATTTTATTGTTTTCCAATAAAAATTTAGTTTTCAGTAGTAAAATTTTTCTATAATTTAGAAATTTTTACCAAATTTTAAGTAAAATATGTTTCTTAATTTCAAGGGAAATTTTATAAAATAATGGGTCAAAGTGTCTTTGGAGCAGTTTTCATTTTAATGTTTCCTCCAAATAAGTTAATTTTTCTAAATTCTAGTTATTTTTTTTTTTTTTGAGTGTAGAAACATTTTTCCTTAAAGTGAAATGAGAATATACAAACTGTTTTAAATATAAAAATAACAGATTGTAAGGACTTTTTATCCTGGAAAATACTTAGATTATAAGAACTTTTTCTAAGAGAAAAATCTTAAAAATATTCTTAGAATCTTAGAATTTTTCTACTAGAGAAGGTCCATAGAATCTATGTTTTTTTATTAAAAAAGTCCTTAGAATTAAAAAACATTTTTTAAGTATTTTTCTTTCCATAGAATCTAAGAATTTTTTTTTTTGAAAAAGTTCTTAATATCAAATTTGTTTTTTTAGAAAAAACATTTCTTAAAGAAATATTCTTCAATTTAAAGAACTTTTTCATAGTTTCGAATCATAATATAACTATAGGAACTATATTATGGTAAAATTAACAAAATAAAAACAGTAAACTACAGTTTAATTTGAAATTTTGTTTTCTCTATTCCGCTTAGTTTTCCAGATTTCTGCCATTTTATAAAAGTGTTCTTTTTTTGAGAAATTTCCGAGGGTCCAGTTTTTGATAGAGAGACCTTTGCGGGAGGTGAGGTAAAACTAAATTTTCGTTCGTTTTGCTCTCTCTCTCTCTCTCTTTTATTATTCGAAATATGGTTCATTTTCAGAAATCGGAAGGGAACGAAATAGCTTCATCTTTCAAACTTCGATTCCAATAAGTGTTGTTCACGGGGAAAATTATCGACCAAAACTGCTTAAAGTTCATCGATGCTGTGAAATACATTATCAGTGTATGCTTGCTGACATTCACCGCTGTGCGTCGTATTGTCCCAGTAGACCCGAAAGGGTTAAGTATGCTGAAAACTTGAATTTTTATTTAAATTATTTTATGAAAAAAATATTTATTTCAAACTAAATCATTCTGCGGTAGACCAAAATGAGTCTATCGAACTTTTTTAATTTTTTTTTTTTCAAAAAAAAAATAAAAGTTTATACAAAAATTGATATTTATTGGAAGATCTCAATTTTTCAAGTAGCGAATGGACTTATACCACTTTTTAAATAAAAACTTTTCAAAAAATGTTAAACTTAAACAAGTTAAATTTAATATTTTTTGTTTGTAAATTTTATTGGAAATGTTAAAAGAATTCAAATGAACGAAACTTTGGTAATGATAGCTCGTTACCTTTTTCATTATTTGCAAGCATAAAGTAATAAGTTCCTGATTATTGATTACGTAATATATGATTTATAAATGTAAAGTGTTAATGCGAAAAGTGCTAAACTACTTTTCTCATTACCCCGTCATTGCAATCCCACAACTCCCAAAATCAGGCATATTAAAATGCTGAATGTTGTGAATATTTTACGATCCAAATTGCTTAATTATCTTGATTGTGCTTAATTTTCTAATGTCAAAATTAAACCTGTCATAGATACTATTTCCGTTTTTTAGTTTAAGTTTTATTGCTTCTTATTAATTCAACATCCATCAGGGTAAGATTGTTCTCCATTTTGTTTCCATAAATAAATTGTCCAATTTTTCTGAACATTGACTAATTTGTTTCTAATTCTTTTTTTCGATCCATTTCATATTGGGGCTTTTTATTTAAACCTTCTGAGCAATAAAATCACCATTTGATTTTATTGCTACTCAGAGCAGTTTGGTAAATCCAGTTTCCATCAGGTCCAGATTCCATTCCCCTTACATCGCAAGCGTCTTAACATTTGGCCCATCGAACCGGATAATTTCTGTGGGAACATTACCAACAACATTTCTCTGAGATTGCTACTCACATTTTTTGGAAATAATTGGAGCAACATATTTACACGCATACATTACGTACATCAAAAACAGGTTCGTTTGTTTTCTTTTTGCTTATTTTTTGAGTGTTTGATATAGTGCAATAGGGAAAAAGAATTTATTTGAATTTTGCCTTTACTGCTACCATACACGCAGCCTGCATACAATTATTTAGAGAATTAAATTAAATTTGAAATTGAAAAGTAAATATTGAAATTAAAATAATAAAAAAAAAAAGATCCAAGTGACAATAGGTAGATATATTTCAATATAAAATTTAAAACAAATTTCCTAAAAATAAATTATAAAAATAAAAAAGAAAAAGGCCGTAAATTGCAATACAAGTCTGCCAAGGAATTGTGGAGTGGAAGGTATCATCATTATTTGTGTCTCAGCATATTCCGAGTAAGTGAGCCATATATTTTTCTCGGTGAGTCTACAAAATTTGATTTAAATAGAGGCGCATTTTTTAAATTGTACATACATTTGGGAAAAAATAATAAAGTTTTTTCGTCATATAGGGTTATTTATAGTGGCATATACCTAGTATATTTTCGAAGAATATACTTGTATCGAACATGTTTGATTGAATTCCCGCGTTTTTTCTTTTATTCCATGATTCTGCATGTATACATTTTCCCCTTTTTTTACAGCTTTTTAAAATCTCCAAAACTAGTTTAAATTCTCATCCTTTACCTATTTACATACCAAACATACGCGATCACTTTCCCCTTTATTCAAAACTAATCTACAAAATACTCTTACTTTAGTCAATTTCCCTTAATTAAATTTCTCTTCCCAGATTTACATTCACTCAATCTCTTTTCTATTTCTCCTCCTACGTAATGATCATACATTACAAATAGTCCACTCTTAACAAACATTTTTTTTAAATTCACTGTGGGCTCATTTTCTCAATTCCAATAATAATAATAATAATTAAAACAAGAGAGTTTCAATCGTCTCACTTTTTTTGCAGTATTATTCCAATAATACATCAATTGACAACCCAGTCAACAATTTCGCATAAGCTAGAAAAAACTAGTTTATTAGTGAAAAATTTAAAATTGGTTTTGCAAATTATACAAAGGTTTTATACAACTTAGTTTCAATTTTCCATTAAAATAACAAAATGCAATCTACTTCTCAACTCAAAACAAAATTTCAAATATAATTAAATTAAATTCAACTTCTTTTATAAATAAAAAATATAAATATTTATTTCGAGTAAACGCCTAATTGAACACCGGGTTATCATACATTGTCCATAATAAAAGGCAAAAATTATACCGACTGGTGATATTATAGAAAAGTTGTGCACAAAATTATTTTTGGTTTGACACGTAACTGTCTCTTTTTGCATGTTGGGTAACAAGAGCCTACACACAAACGCCTAACGTTACACCTTGTCAACATTCTTCTTGTACAATAAGTTTGTCTGCATAGCCTTTAACATTACAAGAACATAATGCGTTCATCAAAATAAAGCTTTTTGTTATTTTTTTTTGCATTATTATTTTTACATTTATTGTTCGCAGAGAAATTGTAATAATTATTTTCTTACATGAGTTAAACGACAACAAAATACGAAATCATTTCCAAAACAAATATTCCAATAAATGAGGGTCATTGAACTTTGATATCCAAGTACCTGGGAAATAAATATTTTACCATTTAGATACATATTCCAATTGTATCTTGTAAATACAATTTTATAAAATTCCAGCATTCCGTTTCATATTTTCAATTTTTTGTAATCTTTTAAATTCCAACGTAGTAAATACGATAAATTGGATGATTATATTCAATTGTCTATCGAATATTTTTTAAATTCTTGATATAAGTATATTATTTTTTTTATATTATATTATTTTTTTTTGAAAATATAGAACAAATTATTTAAAAATTAACAAAATATTTAAAAATATTTGAATTATCTTTACCTCAATTGCAATTTTTTCAATTAAAAGCAACAATAACCAGTGTCATTGTACGCCCCTAAGCACGAGTGCAGCAACATTTGTGTTTAAATCTAATATTATACAATTTCGCAAAACTTTTGACTGAAACGTCGAATTTCTATAAAAAGATTTTTTAAAAAAAAAATCTTTTAAATTTAAAGCTCGAAGATTTTGTTAAAGTTTCTAGAAACTAATAGGCACCTTTTGTAGTTTCGTTTTTTTTTTTTGGAATCGCTAAATTAATTCCTATTCTTGGTTACACCTTTATTGAACTCAAATTAAGAATGTCGCTTGACCATTTTATCCGTCTAGCTGATAGCATAGTGGAATTTGATGCCGATTTAACGGATAATCGGTATCCTGTCTCTTCAACTCACGCAATTGAGTTACATAGATCCGAGATCAGGACCACGTGGTCTCGAATCAAAGCCACATACGAAAAGGTCCTTTTAGATGTGGAAAACGAAGAAGCGGACAATGAACAAAATAGTGACCCTGTAGACATAGAGTCATTCAAGGTAAAGTTCAAAAGTACGTACATTACTTACTGTAATTGTCTTGCGAAGTTATCCGAACTTTATGACACTAAACTTTCTGAAACACTTCCTAAACCAATTTGTCCAGCGCCACCCCTCACTTCCCCTGCTTCCTTTGGAGGTCCTAGTAGTGGTTCAAATTCATACAGTTTTCACCTTCCACCATGTGAAATAGATGTCTTCTATGGAGATTATATGGGTTGGCCTACATTCCGTGACATGTTCACAGCCATCTATATAAAAAATTCCAAACTAAGTCCGGTAGAGAAACTGTTCCACTTAACTAATAAAACCAAGGGTGAAGCGCGAGAAATAGTCAAAAAGAGTCCACTTACTAATCAGGGTTTTGACTTAGCATGGACAAATCTTTGCACTCGTTTTGAAAATCGGAGGGTCCTGGTCAATGGTCAACTCAAGACTCTCTTTCATCTTCCGAAAATAAATTCCGAATCTGGGCAAGCGATAAAAGAGCTTCAACGGGACATAAACTCCTGTATTTCTACACTTCAGCTATATGATATCGATGTCAATAGTTGGGATCCTATTTTTGTTTTTCTATGCTCAAGTCGTCTTCCTGATAGTACACTCAACCTATGGGAACAAGGTCTTAGTGACAAAACCTCCATTCCAAAATGGGCTGATCTGGATTTATTTTTAACTAATCGGTACAGAACATTAGAATCTGTATTTGAAATTCGTAACCTGACTAGTATCCAGTCAGGTGATTCCAAATCGAAAAATCCTAATAAATCCTGCAACTATTCCAATGCCTCCAAAAAGATCAGCTCTTTTCAAAATAATGTCTTAGGTCCACAATGTTCTCTATGCCCTAAAGAACTCCATACAATTCGAAAGTGTCCTGTTTTCTTAAAAATGAACTACACTCAGAGATTCAATGAGATAAAAAAGCAAAACTTATGCTTGAATTGTTTTTCAAAAACTCATTCAGTCAAAAATTGTAACAGCAAACATAGTTGTTATCAATGTCGCAAACGCCACAATACTTTACTCCATAGAGATTCGTATGACTCGAGCTTGAATCCGACTATGCCTAGCACAACCTCCAATTCTCATTTAAATCCAAACTCAGCTCCTTTTTCAAATAATTCGACTTCTAGCTCAATACAGTCCACTTCTAGTTCTGGAGCTGAGATCGTTCAATCCTGTTTCGCTACTAATTCTAAGGGAGTTTTGCTAGGTACAGCAATAGTGCATGTATGTTATTTAAATATGAAATACCAAGCTCGGGCGCTTATAGATTCCGGGTCCGAAGGGACCTTTATTTCCGAACGTTTATTCAATCTCTTAAAACTACCGTTTAAACGAACAAGTGCTCAGGTTTCCGGATTAAATAATACCATTTCTGCCACTGTCCAACGAGAATGCTCTTTTGTACTTGGCTCTCCATTCGACGATAATATTGGAATTTCTGCAAATGCATTAGTTGTTCCAAATTTAGCAGGTAATCTGCCATCCCAATCTATCAAATCAGCAGCATTTAGCAACCTTCCTCAAATTCAGCTAGCTGATCCAAACTTTTATAAAAGTTCAAAGATTGATATTTTGATTGGTGGTGACCTTTTTCCATCCATCATGCGTTCTGGTTTTAAGCATAAAGTTTGTGGTTCCTTAATGGCACAGGAAACCATCTTCGGATGGATTCTTACTGGTCCGGTTTCACTTAATTCTAATACATCCAATTCCAGACTGGCTTCCTATATGTGTGAAATCACTTTGGCTAAAGAGATTTCACGGTTTTGGGAGGTGGAGAATCTTCCACGGAAGAACTTTCAGTCCCCCTCCGACAAATTTTGCGAAGATCTTTACATCAGAACCACAAAGAGAAATGAATATGGTCGATATGTTGTGTCTCTTCCATTTAAAGAAGGTTTTCCTGAAAGGCTAAATGTCGGACAGTCTAGAATCAGCGCTATGGCACAATTTTATAGAAACGAAGCGAGATTGCTTCGAACGCCAAAGTTCAAACAAGAATATGATAAAGTTGTTGAAGAATATATTCAACTAAATCATATGTTTGAAGTAACTGCTCCTGAATGTGTCAAAACGCCAGCGCACTTCTACTTACCTCACCATGCGGTAATAAAGCCTGAGAGTACAACCACAAAAGTGCGAGTGGTTTTCAATGCATCTTCCGCATCTTCCAATTCATTAAGTTTGAATGACATTCTTCACAGAGGTCCAATTCTTCAAACGGACCTAACACTGTTGATCCTAAAATGGCGTTTCTTTCGATATGTGTTCAATGCGGACATCCAGAAGATGTACCGACAAATTTTGGTAAATCCAGAACACAGTCCTTATCAAAGAATTTTATTCAGAAAAGATCCGAACGGTATTGTCCAAGATTATGAGTTAAAAACCGTAACCTTTGGAGTCAATTGCGCTCCGTATTTAGCTATTCGAACTATTCTCCAACTAGCTGACGATGTAGATTCCATTTATCCAATGGCTAGTAATATTCTCCGGAACTACATGTATGTCGATGATGCACTTGCTGGTGCTCATTCGATTTCCGAAGCAATCAAAGCTAAAAATGAGTTAGTTCTTGCTCTCCAGTCAGCAGGTTTTTCATTGAGAAAATGGACAGCAAACTCGAAAGATATCCTGGCAGATTTTCCAGCTGATCACTTACTAAATAAAGACTTTCTCGAATTCGATGACAGCAGTACAGCTAAAACTTTAGGCGTCCGATGGAATGCTCTATCTGATTCATTTTATTTTACTACAAAGCCTTTAGTTGAATCCTCATCATTCACTAAGCGAGAAGTCTTATCACAGATCGCAAAACTATTTGATCCTGCCGGATGGTTATCTCCTTGCATTGTTATTGCCAAAATCCTTATGCAGAAAATATGGATTGAGGGCACAGACTGGGATGAATCCCTTTCCCCAGAGTCCCTTTCTCAATGGAAAATGTTCCAATCCAATTATCCAGCCATTAATCAAATCCAAATTCCTCGATGGATTGATTTTACTCCGAATGCTGAAATCCAGTTCCATGGGTACTGTGATGCATCCGAAAAGGCATACGCAGCAACATTACATATTCGAATAGCTAATGGCAATTCTATTTCCACTCACTTGGTATCCTCTAAAACCAAGGTAGCCCCTGTCAAAACTCTTTCTATTCCCAGATTAGAGCTTTGTGGAGCTGTTCTTTTGGCCGAAATGATAGATAATCTGATTCCAAGATTAGATATAGAAAAGTACACAATTTTTTGTTGGACTGACTCCACAATAGTCCTCTCATGGCTCGCTAAGCCCCCGTGTTTCTGGTCAACCTTTGTCGCAAACAGAGTCTCTAAAATAATTCAGGTTACCGATCCACAACAATGGCACCATGTTTGTTCTGAAGATAATCCTGCAGACTTAGCTAGTCGAGGACTTTGCCCTCAGGAACTTATCGGTAATAACCTCTGGTGGCATGGACCAAAATGGCTCAAAGTCTCTGATAATCCTTGGTTTAGTAATGAATCTAAAATTCCTTCAGAAACCGAACTAGAAAAGAAATCTGTTAAAGTTCAGTTTTCATATTATCAAAAATTTGAAGATATTTTGGAACGGTTTTCTTCATACCAAAGAGCAATGCGAGTCATGGCATATGTGTACCGATTCTATTACCGAACTCATCCAAAATTTCATTCCAATTTTCATAAACCATCGACATTAGTTACAAGCTCAGAACTTGTAGCAGTTCGTGATAAACTCATTTCAATGTGCCAAAAAGCCTATTATCCAAATGAATATAAAGCCTTATCCTCCAGGCAGCCGATAGCTTCTTCTAGTCCGATCCTAAGTCTAAATCCATTTCTCGATCCTGAAGGGTTAATTCGCTCCTGTGGCAGACTCGAATCCGCTCCTGGACTATCTTACAATGAAAAACGTCCAATAATTATTCCTTACAATTGTCGGTTTTCTCGTCTTTTGGTTAAATTTGTGCACGCTATAACACTTCATGGAGGTAATCAACTCGTCCTCCGATCTATTAGAACACAGTTTTGGATTCCAAAAGTTAAAAATTTAATAAAAACGACAATTGGTAAATGCAAGCCTTGTATTTTGTATAGGAAAAAGTGTCAAAAACAGATAATGGCTGCATTGCCACCGGAAAGAGCTGAAATAACGCGTCCCTTCACCCACACTGGCTTAGACTTTGCAGGCCCTTTCGATATAAAAAGCTATTCAGGTAGAGCTTGTCGCATAACGAAGGGATATGTCTGTGTATTCGTTTGCTTTTCCACAAAAGCAATACATCTTGAAGCTACGACTGATCTGTCCACCTCTACATTCTTAGCTGCTTTCAATCGTTTTGTTTCTCGTCGAGGGTGTCCCTTACACTTACATTCAGATAATGGTACCACTTTTGTCGGTGCATCCAAGGTCCTCGCTAAAGAATTTATCCAAACGTCCCATCAAGCCATCACTGCAAACTACGGGCACCAAAATATCACTTGGCATTTCATCCCTCCTGGCGCTCCACATATGGGTGGCCTGTGGGAGGCCGGTGTAAAAAGCTTTAAGCTACATTTTCGCAAGATTTCAGGTGGATTTAAATATACTTTCGAAGAGTTTTCAACCTTACTATCCAAGATTGAAGCATGTTTAAATTCGCGCCCTCTATCTCCTATGTCACAAGATCCTACAGATTTATCTGCCTTAACGCCAGGTCACTTCCTCATCGGCTCTCCAATTTTATCCCCCATAGATCCGACCGTCAGTGACACGCCAGCATCCATAATCAACCGTTGGCAACGGTTAAAACTTGTCCATCAACAATTTTGTACTCGTTGGAAAAACGAGTACCTAAAAGAATTACAGAAACGCGTCAAGTGGCAACAACCGGAAGATAACCTAAAGGAAAATACTCTAGTGGCGATAAAGGATGAAAACCTCCCTCCCAATTCATGGCGTCTTGGTAGAATCGAAAAAATATACTTCGGATCCGATAATCGTGTTCGTGTTGCCGACGTATTTACACAAAAGGGAAAGATAACAAGGCCCATTACAAAGTTGGTAGTCATATGGACTGACTAATACCGAGTGTCTTTGTTCACGATCGTCAAGTTTTTCTCATACGTTTTCTATCATTTTTGCAGCTCAATATGCCTAAAAACTCGATTCGTAAAACCCATAACAATCAGCAACGTCGCCGAACTAATCCTTATTCAAAGCTTCCCTCAGGATATAATTCATACTTGTGCAGAATCTGTAAGCGACCACATCCTCTAAAAACTTGTACACAATTTCTAGCCATGAATATCAACGATCGTATCCGAGCTGTCCGAACACACAAATATTGCTCAAATTGCCTTGCTCATGATCACTCACAAGGAACCTGCTTCACTAAACATGGCTGCAAGCACTGCAAGAAATTTCATCATACTCTTCTCCACATTGATCCACGACTTGTTAAAGAATTCATGCCTTCACCTTCACGATCGCGTTCAACATCACCAGGTAGTTCTGGAACCTCACCTCATCCCACTCCATCTACGTCAAAGTCACCATCACTCACTGCTATCTTACGTCAAAATAGCTTAATCCTTCTTCCGACGGTACTAGTCAAACTCGACACCAAAACCGCACACGCACGTTGTCTCCTTGATTCAGGCTCTCCGATTAGCCGAATTTCTAAGAAGTTCGTCGAAAAACATGATCTCACGACATTAACACTCCAAGATGAGACCATTTGTCCCTTGACTTTGAAATCGAGGTTCGATTCTGCTTCAAAAATCGACGGAACCTTTCGTGTTGATAATCGTCTCACCATTCAAACTCCGGCTCAATCGTTGCCCGAAACTTTCAAAAAAAACTTTCGCGACCTCTTTCTCGCTGACCCAAAGTTTTATGAGACTGCAGGAATTGACGTGATCATAGGTGTTGATCTCTATCCTAGGGTGATTTGCGAAGGGGTCATTACAAAAAGTGGGGTTCCTACAGCACAGAGTACAATGTTTGGCTGGGCCATTTATGGCTCGTGCTCCGTTTAAATATTATTTTCCTAGTTTTCAGAATGCACTATCAAACATTTATATAAGCAAAAAACAAACGTTCTTGTAACTATTTATCATTTCCTTAAAATCTTATTAGTGAATACATATATACAATAAGTTTTCCATAGCCATTTTTATTGAAAAAAAAAGAAAAAGATTTTTTTTGATTTATATTTAATTATATAGAATTTATCACATGAATTACTAATTAGATTAAGTCCTTTATACAATTGTTAATCCATTCCTTTTTTAAACAACAAGAAAAATTATCTATGACAGCTTTATCCGACTTCTATTTCTTTTTGCACATATACTGCAAGGCGGGCGGTAATGTTAATGCGAAAAGTGCTAAACTACTTTTCTCATTACCCCGTCATTGCAATCCCACAACTCCCAAAATCAGGCATATTAAAATGCTGAATGTTGTGAATATTTTACGATCCAAATTGCTTAATTATCTTGATTGTGCTTAATTTTCTAATGTCAAAATTAAACCTGTCATAGATACTATTTCCGTTTTTTAGTTTAAGTTTTATTGCTTCTTATTAATTCAACATCCATCAGGGTAAGATTGTTCTCCATTTTGTTTCCATAAATAAATTGTCCAATTTTTCTGAACATTGACTAATTTGTTTCTAATTCTTTTTTTCGATCCATTTCATATTGGGGCTTTTTATTTAAACCTTCTGAGCAATAAAATCACCATTTGATTTTATTGCTACTCAGAGCAGTTTGGTAAATCCAGTTTCCATCAGGTCCAGATTCCATTCCCCTTACATCGCAAGCGTCTTAACATAAAGTAATAGTTGAAATATTTTTAAAAATCTATTTTTGGATACATTACTTTGTGTTTTTTTGTAAGCAAAAAGGTAATGTATGACAACCAGAGTTCCCAGGTTCGATTCCCATCATTTTTTTTAATGAAAATTCCTCTTTTTAAAAATCTATCATTACTTTTTCTATTCTCGTAACCATATAAATAACCCCTTATATTATCACCTCTAAAGTAATGGATGAATACATTACTTTAAGGCTCATTGCCTGTAAAATTCATCAGTGATGTAAGGTGTAAAATAATCCATGAGCCCCTATGGCTACACATTACTTTACACATTATTTGGTAATCTGTGGTTTTGCTGGGATCTTAAAGAGTTTTTCATTATCTTTTGTATTATCTCAAGATTTTTAATTGAAATTTTCTGTTAATAAACAGGAGTCCTTTTTATAAAAGAAACCGGCAAAATTCTTAAGTTTTATCCGCAATATTAAATAAATAATATTTTCGCTTTCTGTAATATCCAATGTAAGTATCTATAATTTTTCTTTGTCCAGTACTATTATGATAAGAACACTGAAAACTTAAATTAGGTTAAAACTAAAATTTCATGTTGCAACATAATTGACATAAAAAATATAAATTCAACTTGTTTGTAATTTATTAAAGTTGAAATTACATGTTTGAAATAAATTCTATAATTAACATAAATAAATTTATTCAAATGACACATGTTGCTTCTTTTAAATATTAAACAAATAATAGGTTCATTCCCTTATGTAAACGCGGGCACTCGCAAGATTTAAATTTTAACAAAATTAGTTCGCATACTAGAAAATTGGGTATATTTGTGTTTCTCTTTTTTTTTGTCAAGTCCCAGACTTTTTCTTCGAGAATCTGTGATAAGTTTAATTAATAAATGAAAAATATCTTCGTAATTGTCAATAGAAAATTTTTATATAATGTAATGCACATTAGAATTTTTTCCAACTGAATAGTTTGGTTGCAGCGACCGAATTTTGTTGCTGTCGCAAGTAAATGTATTCCTAGTTCAATTGAAATATAGTGTTCCAACTGAAATTCGGTTGTAATGACTGAATTTCTGTCGCCACAAACAAATGTATCGGTGGCTGCAACCGAACCATGCGGTTGGTAAGAAATTCGGCTATCACAATGATTTTTTTTTCTGTGTAATTATTAATTTAAAAAAAATCAAAAAGAACTTTAAAATTATTTTTTTTTTCATTCTTAAATTTTACGCATATTTTTCTTTGAAGTAAATTTTTGGGACAATTTTATTATTTAGCGATTGGATTTTATGTTTTACACAAAAAATACGCGAACACAACTAATGTTAACTATATTATCTGGTATATAAAAGATACGAACCAGTGATGGAAAATTGATACGATAGTAGTAAAATTCATTTTGTAAATCAGCGAGTTGATTAAATATTTTATAAATCAATTTATTTAATCAGATTTAAAATCATAGTTGATCAATCAAATTCATTTGAATCTTTTTTTATTCAATTTAATCAAATCATTTCAAATATAATTCTTTTTTAATTCGCGAATAAAAAAATATTAATTTGTTTTGTGAATTAAAACAAAATAAATAATTATTAAAATTGACGCCTAGTTTTTCAGATATACGCCATTTTGTAAAATGGTAATTTTTTAAAATGACCGGTATCTCGAAAACTTTGCGAGATGGGGCAAAATGGACAAAATATTTGTTCTAGTAGTGTATTAATATACTGCGATAGTAAAAATAGGCCAGGTCCGGAAGACAACCCGAGGAGGCTGTTTTATAAAAATTACATGAAACCCTTTATAAAGCAGCCACGGGTTGACCCATTTTTATACGAACGAAATGGAACGTAAAACGAAATTTGTTTTATCGGAATGTGTTAATTTATATTATCATATAAATTGATAATAAAAAATTGTCATCCTGTAGCTGTTTTAAAAAAATTCCAGGAAACCCTTCGGGGACCTACCGAATCTATTCTATCGAAGGGTAACCTTTGAAGAGCTTTTTAAAAGTTTTATCCGTTTTGGGCTATCTCGTTTAGTTTCCGAGATATTCGCCATTTTGCAAAATCCCCATTTTCGGTATCTCGAAAACTAAGAGAGATAGGGCAAAACGGACAAAATTTTTGCTCTATAGAGTATTAATATACTGCTATAATAAAAATGGGCCAGGTCCGCAAGGCATCCCGCAGAGGCTGTTTTATAAAAATTACATGAGACCCTTCTGGTTTAAAGTTAAATTAATCGTGATTTAAAAAAAAAATATTTTTATTCGCGAATCAAATTATATTTCAGATTCAAAATAATTATTTTTTTGATTCCCGAATTAAATCAAAATTGATTTGATTCTTGGATTTAAAATTGAGTTATTCAAATTAAATTATTAAATAATTCAATCAGAAAAATGAATTCGCGAACTAATTCGTTAAAATTTAAATAAGATTTGAAAATTGATTTAAGGAGTTATGTTTTTAAAGGTCTGCTATCAGCATATGATTTGATGAAAAAACTAGTACAATGGAATTGATTTTTAAATCATTATTGCAGTTAAATAAATTTACTTTTTTTATTAAAAAATGAATTTGTCCACTTTTAATATAAACTAAGTTCATTTTGTAAGGAATTCATTCAAAAGAGAATTAACTCTTAAAAGCTTTGGTTATATCGAAATTTCGAACAAAAAATTACAGCGGAAATCGATGATTATTGTTATTTTTATGTAATATTAATTTAAAGAAATGATTAATATACTTTAAGTCAAAAAAGTACCCTTTAAAAAAATAATTTGTTGATACTGAAATTTTATTTCCCATCCCTGATACGTACACACATTTATGCTGCTGCAACTGGTGTTCATTACATTATGTTATATTGTAGTGTAGTGTAATAAATGAATGAGTGTTTATGGAAATTCATGTTAAACGGCACGTAGCCCAATAATAAAATTCCATCAGCCCTTTTAACTAACAGAAGAAAATTATGAGAAAGTTGTGTTGGAAAATTTGAAGAGAGTAATAAAATTCAATGTACAGTAGATTAAGATAATTTTACCTGTTGTAGATTTTTGTTAAAAGGGAGGTTTTAAATGCGTCTTTAAGTTTGCTTCTTATGTTATTTTTTTCTTAAGCGTTTTTAATGTTTGTACCTGCGCATAAATACGGCTTCAAATTGCGTTTTATGTTTTTCCTTTTATTTTCGAAATTTTATATCAAACAATAGTTGATTTTCAATAGATTTACAAGTCAATGAGCGTTGAACCTTTAATGATATGTATAGAACTTGCACGTATGTGGGAAAACATGAGTGTATGAAATTTCGTTTCACTTAAAAATCCAACCACCACTCGTTTTCTTCAAAAGCCACATAAATTGCGTTGTTGCTTTAAAATTTTATATTGACAAGGAAGGAGAACCCTGCGGAAAAAAGAGGTCAGTTGGGAATTGGGGCTTGTCCTGTGATAGATGAAAACTAGACCGATTCCGATTCACGTGATAGGTGAAAAAAGTCATGACATGTTCTTTTGCTTTGGTTCTGTGATATGTTCTTTTGTTGTATGCTGTGTGACATGTTCTTTTAGACCATTCCATTTCACAGAGGGAAAGCTCATGTTAAAGTGACCGGTCCTTTTCATATAAAAAACTTGTGCCGTGAACGGTCCCTATCACAATCAACCGGTCACATGGCGTGTCCTGGAATAGATCCTTTTCCCGCAGATAGAAGCACATACATACATTTATGGCTTTCCATTCCTATAGAAAAAATTATATCATATCAATGTATTTCTTGTCCTACATAAATATTTTATATGAATTAAAAAAATTGAATAATTTTTTAAATATTTCCGAATAACTTTTAAAATATTTCCGAATAACTGTT
The DNA here is from genome assembly GCA_949748255.1 of Eustalomyia histrio. Taxonomy (NCBI): domain Eukaryota; kingdom Metazoa; phylum Arthropoda; class Insecta; order Diptera; family Anthomyiidae; genus Eustalomyia; species Eustalomyia histrio. The sequence continues at coordinate 57,291,833 of OX456526.1, read as the reverse complement.
TAAATATTTCGCTTTTGGCACATTCAGAATCCACGCATCTTTCACAAAGAGCCATTATATCCACTCAGTCATGGCGCTCCATTTACGCCGGAGTTGTCATCGGTCCTTATTTTTTCGAGGACGCCGTGGATAAAACGGTTACTGTGACTGGTGAGCGATACAGAACCATGATCAATGAATTGATAAATCGGACTGGAATATGGGGTTTAAATTGACAGTGCAACTGCAAACATGGCTCGCGCAGCAATGGACATTTTTGAAGGGTGCGTTTCCGGGTTCCCTAATGTCTCGTTGTCCCGGTTTAACCGCACCATAATTTTTCTTTGTTGTCTCTTAAAGAGGAAATCCGACAAGAGTGCGACAACTTATCGCCCAAAAATGCGGTAAAAAGTGTCCAAATGTTCATTAACAATAGCGGCGACTATAATCTTCAAAAATTAATGAAAAAATTAAAAGTTCAAGTAAACACTTTAAAAACAATTATTTATTTTGTTTCATTTTAAAGATATAGCAAAACGATATCGGTTGAATGTTTTTGGGCACCCTGTATATCAGCGATGCCTACTAACTTTCACTACACGGACCCCTTGAGACATTTTTACTGGCTGACGCTCCAAAATTTTAAAATTTTTAATATTTAAATTAAAACATTTAAATTTTTTGAAATTAACCGATTTATTGTGCAAAAATGGTTACAAATATATTATTCGAAGTAGTGTCCATCGCTGGCCACAACTTTTTCCCATATTTCTGGCAATTATCGGATACCAGCTCGGTAAAACGACTCGTATTTTAAAGGAATCCATTCATGGACTCATTTTTTGACGGGAATAAGAAGTAGTCGGAATAAGCGATGTCTGGAAAATACTGCAATTGGGATAGGACTTCTCATTTCAAAGTTTCCAAGTAGCTCTTGATGGGTATTGCGTTTCCTCGTATTCCAGCAGTTTTTGCTTCAGTGCGCTGCTCAAAGAAATGAGTTGATCGTTTCATTCGATTTGAGCAGCCCGTAGTTGATCCCACCAATTACAAAGCACGAGCTACTTGCCATGAATAAGCTGTTCACACGCGAAAAATTGCCCTTTCGACGTGGCGCGGCTTCAACTCTTTTGGTACCCAGTTTCCTTGCATTTGAATCAATTCATCCACTCCCAATAATCCTGACAACTCCTGAATGGTTTGACATCTGTCCACATAGAGCAATTTTTATAATTTTTCGTCTTTAAACATTTTGTGTTGACCCGGCCGTTTCTTGTCTTCGAAATCCAAATCCCTGTCCGACACGATTGTTTAAATAGATCATGTGGAAGTTTACGGCGAAAACTTCCACTAAGGTTCGATTACCCTTGACCGCATTTTTCTTCATCTTAAAGTCATAAAGAAGAACTCCTCGCAAAAACATTTTATAAGGACAAAATTCGACATGTTCCAAGTAATATTTAGTATTGTTGTTTACGTGTCAACCAATCGCACTCATATGTATTTTTCTTTTGTTGTTTCATTCACATACAGTTTTCGTGCAACAAATGTCACCGTAGAAATAGACATAACTTTCGAAGCAACTTTGAAAAGGGACTTAAGAAAAATGCACGCAATCAATTGCATCGTACAAATTGGCTCTAAATGTGAGTCTTGGCAAGATACTACCCGGTAGGAAAAAATATTTTTATGTACCATAGATTATTTGATCCAGACAATTATTACGAGTTCTAGCGCCTCTCTACACAAATAAATATATAATTTAACATGAAGATGCCATAGGGATGGAGACAATAGTTGCTGAACTTGTTTAAAAAATTATAATTTAGGGATAAAAAGTAGAGAGCAAAACTGGTGCTAATGTGGTACTAGCGGAACTAGTTCTAAAGTGACTGTTTCATAGAAGAAAAAATGAAGGTTTTTCTTTGATGAAACCTGCATTGGACCGATAGTTTTTTCTTATTGAGATATAGTAAATAATATTTTAAATATTTTGTGTTCATGAGTCATAGTCACTTTAAACATTTTAGTGTTTTTTTTTTTTGCAAACTCAAATTTGCAAATTAAAATTTTAAAAACTGGTATTTAAATTCAATCTTGTGAAATAGTCTCTATATAATTCCTGTGAAACAAATATAAAACTAGTTCAAAACTATTGTTTTAGGAAGAAAAAAATCTAGCCAAACTGAGGCATTTACGAAACTAGTTAAGAAGTGACTCTTTGGCACCAGTACTATACCAGTTATTTTCCAGCTTAATTTAATTGAAAATAAAAAATATATTGTTTATTTGCACACCCAGATTTTATTATTAAAAAACAAATCTAAAAAAAATGAAAATTTCAAAACTTTTAGAACAGTCCCTACATCGATGCTAATAGCTTAAACCTAGTACAAAACTGACATAAAATGATTATTATATTCAGAACTTGTTTTGTAATTACTACTCCAAAAACTAGTACATTTTTAAACTAGTTCGGCTTTTTTTACGGGATATTTAAAAAAGTTCCCCCCTGAGGGCATTTTAAAATGAAAGTTAACTCTATGTTTGGCACGAAAAATGTCCCAAAATATATAAATATAAACTTTATTTTAGACCTTTTATTTTCAAAAAAAAATTACTGGAACATTATGTTATCAAATATTTTTGCTTAAAATAAATATTTTGAACACCTACATACATACAGTGGCCCGTAAAATTAAGTACACAGCATTTTTTTATTCGTTTTAGCAATTTATATTTGTTTGAGCAAAAATGTTAACCCATACTTATTTTTAATATAAAATTTATCCTTTGTTTTTAATTAAAAACATTATAATCTTTAATATAAATTCCTTTAAAAAAAGTATAAGAAACCTTCATATTATCGTATGAAATGGCAACGCACACTTTTGTTTATATGAAATAATGGTACATCAGAAATCACAGAGAATTCAATTGTATTAAGCAGCATCGTAATTAACACAAAAAACATAAATTAATTAAATTCCTTCGGTTATAACTTCAAAATATCTATAAAACAAAAGCAAAATAATGCCACGCAAGGAACTAACTCTTGAGGTGAGACAAATTATAATCGATTTGTATGAGAAAAAACACAAATCCTATCGACAAATCGGTAATATAATGCCCTGGGGGCCAGTTTCGAATAAAGTTGTTTCACAGTTAGTTTTTTCACTTCACAGTTAGTTTTCACATCATGTTTTCATTTGGAGCAATTCACATTCTCGTTATGGAAAAAAAATGTTGTTATGATGACAATCTGTCAATTTTAGTTCATTCCACTCGTTCCGTGAGTTTTAAAGCTAAATTTTTTTCTAAAAAAAAACTTCAATTAAATCCTTTCTTTTTCGCAAAAGTTAAATCAAGAATCGTATTCTTAGCGAAGTAGTAAAAATGTTTATCATATCACAGCTCCACACATTCATAATCGGTCCCCTAAAGCCCTTTTGCGGTGAGATACATTAATAAGCCTGTGGGTTAGCGTCCTCCAAAGTTGACCGACAAAGATAAAGATATATATAGCGTACCGCGATGAATTTGAAAAGTACCAAAACACAAAAGTTTCTCACCATACTGTGGGTACTCAGGGTATAATGCCACGTAAAAAAAAAAATACAAACAAAGTGAACACACGCAAGTGAAAAGATTTCGCAAAAACTTTTTTAAATAAGTCTCAAGAGTTCTGGAACAAAGTGATTTTTACAAACGAACCGAAAAATAAAAATTAATTTAATTCTGATGGCCGTTTAAAAGTGTAGCGTAGAAAAGGAGAAGTATTGAATCCAAAAAAGACTGAAAAACATAGAGTTGTTGGAAACATTATAGAGTTATTGAAAATTAAATACAATGAACAAACATGTTTATTTAGATATTAAAAAAAAAATGCGTTAAAAATGGGTTTAAAAATGTCGCTTCCCTTTAACACTCCCCATGTGCTAGCAACACCTCCACAAAGTTCTCACCTCAACCCCATTAAGAACATTTAGGAAGTTTTGAAAATAAATATGAGAAAACACGAATACGAAGCAAACCCCAACTGAAACAGGTCATTCTTGATGAATGGAACCAACACTCAGAAAACAGATTATGACGGCGGATTAATAAGTCCGTGACTTTTTGAATGAAACACAGTTTTTTTTTGCTAAAATAAAAAAACTTATTTTTCAACATAATCTCCTTTTAGCTTAATACATACACTAAGTCCAACGTTTCTCCAGTTTTTGTATCCCTTCCAAAAAAATAGGATTTTTCGAGGTCCATAAAAAAGGCATTTGTTTGATCAATAATTTCATCGCTGGAGCTAAATCTCTTTCAGCCATTTCTTTAGGTTTGGAATTAGGAAATAGTCACTGGGGCCAATTCGTAGCCCAATTTATGGAATTTTGCCATTGAGACTACACACGTGTGCGCCGGTGCATTTTGGTCAATTGAGAGCAAACGCGGCACCCATCTCGCAGACAGCTTTCTTAAATCCAACTGATAATTTAAAATCGAAACCAAACTGCCCTATGAAATGCCTATGGCATCAACGAACTCACGCACTTTTACTCTTCGATCGGCCAACACCATATCGTGGATTTTTTCGACATTTTCGGGTGTATTGAACTCAATTGGCCGTCCAGAACGTTCAGTGTCATTTGTACTTGTAAACCACTTTTTTCCATTGAAATTGATGGTGCAGAGTCCCCATAGTATTTATAAAGCTTTTCCTTGGTTTGATTGACGGTTTTATTTCGCAAAAAATAATGTTTAATGAGAACTAGAAATTTACTTTTTTCCCCTTTTTTAAAAAATCCACGAGGTTGTATGTTTTGAACAGTTGTTAAACGCAAAGTAAATGGCGGAACTTGCTCAAAATTTGAAGGTAGTCTATTAACAGGTGGTACTTCATGGCAGCAGTGGTGTATTTCATATAACTACGAGGGAAGTTGGAAAAGTCACGGATTTATTGATCCGCCCTCATATTTTAAGGGGATGTCCTATTTTTGGACATGAGTCGATTGTAAAAAGTATGTTCACTTGCGATCCCTTTTTTCAACCTATGTAACATTTTAAGGCAATTTAAGTTTGTATGTATAAGTCTTAATTATAAGAAATTACATTTCCTTCAATAACCACTTTTTAAAAATTAGTAAATTTTTTGTCCAATTTTAACAAATCGGGTTTCAAAAATTTGTAAAGTGATTTCTGAAATAAGCAAAAATAATTTGTAAATATTCTGTAAAAATTGTGTTATTTGTAAAATGTAAATAGCAAAAAAATTTACTAAATAATAATTTGTTTACTAAAAATTAGTACAAAAATAGTAAAGTGGGATTGAAAACCGTTTAGAAATGTTTGTACTAACTTTTCATGAAATTTTCTGAGTTTACTTTTGCCGGCCACTGTAAGTATGTTTATAAAAAGTTTATGCAAAATATTTGCGTTGCAAATAATAAAACTATTCCATAATATTTTTTATTCATGAAAAAAGAATAAATTAAAAACCGGTTAAAATTAGTTTTTTTTAACGATTCCATAGTTCAAGAACCATTAAAACAAAACAAATATTAAACACATATTAAAATAAATTTTCACTAAACTTGTTTTTTTTAAACATAAAACGGTAAACAAGTACACATTAGAGATGCAAGCCGACCCAAAATTGCGGCGAAGCCTAAGGTCAAAAACTGAAGGCGAAGTTTGCAAGGTTTTTTTAGTTATTGTAATATGTTTAAGATTTCAGAAACAAATTTAGAAAACAATTTAAAAAAAAATCTGGGTATCAGTTATTGCCGATGACATAACCCCAACGGACATTATCTCAATTTCCGGTCTTGGGATAATGGAAATTTCCATTGTTGGGATTATGACCAAACATTCGCGTCGTGATCGCCATTTCAACAGACAGTCAGACGGACAGACAGACTTAAAATTGCATAAAGATCACGAATATATATACTTTATGGGGTCTTAAACCTATATTTCGACATGTTACAAACGGAATGACAAACTGATATATACCCTCACCATATATGGTGGAGGGTATTAAAAGTGGTTTACTAACTTTCGTTGTGGTCGCACAAGTACAAATGACGCTGAACGATCTGGACGACCAATTGAGGTCAATACACCCGAAAATGTCAATATGGTGTTGACCGATCGAAGAGTAAATGAGCGTGAGATTGTTGTTCCCATAGGCATTTCATATGGCAGTGTGTTATCGATTTTAATGTTCAGTTGGATTTAAGAAAGCTGTCTGCAAGATGGGTAATGCGTTTGCTCTCAATTGACCATAAATGTAATCGTGTGACAACTTCAAAGGATTGTTTGGAGTTGTTTAACCGTAACTGTGGATGAAACATGGATCCATTACAACACTCCAGAGACCAAGCAGCAGTCTAAACAATGTATTTTTCCGGGTGAGCCGGCTCCCAAGAAGGCCAAGGTAAGTTTGTCGGCCAAAAAGGTGATGGCAACAGTTTTATGGGATGCACGCGGGATGATCCATATCGATTACCTTCAAAAGGGAAACAAAATAAACGGCGAATATTATGCCAACTTATTGGCCGATTTAGCCCCCAGTGACTATTTCCTATTTCCAAACCTAAAAAAATGGCTCGGTGGAAAGAGATTTAGCTCCAACGATGAAATAATTGATCAAACAAATGCCTATTTTATTGAAGGGATACAAAAATTGCAGAAACGTTGGACTAAGTGTATTGAGCTAAAAAAAAATTATGTTGAAAAATTTTTTTTTTTGTTTTGCAAAAAGTCCACTTCATTCAAAAAGTCCACTCTCGTAGGTATTGTGCTAAAGCTTTGCTTAGAGGCTCTAGCTATTCTAAAACCTCGATATACGGAGGTTAAAATTTTTTGGATATGAAAATATAATTTTTTATTATTTAAAATTTATTTTTTAAAGGAATTGAAACAAAAATAAAAATTGTTTATCATATTTCCTGAAGCCTATAATAACATTTGCTTTGATTCAGTCGATTTGAAAATATTTTGATTGTATTTTAGTTGATGTTTTTTCTACGATTTTCTTGCCAAAGTTAAGAAAATTAGGAAGTTTTAAAAAAAATAACAGAAAAATTCATATTAAAAATTGTAATCGACTTATTTTAATTGATTATTTGGGTAGAATAATTATTTGAGTTTTAAATTATTTGTTTCGACATTAACTGAAATAGGGGCGACTAATCGAGGAATTGGTTAATCGATTAACCGATTTAAAAACACTAAAGATATGATTTTTCATTTAAAAAGCGGTCTACTTACTTTTCATTTAAATCAAATGGTTGTTTAAACAACTGACACATCAGTGAGAAAACAAATGATTAATCAGTTAAAAATAAATATTAAAACTTTGCCTACCAATTCCGTAAAAAATTAATGATTATTCATTTATTTAAAATTGTTTCCCTTTTTGTATTTTTTCTTTATTTTTTAATCGACAAAATGTATAATCACACAGTCTATATGTGTGAATGACCATATGAGTGTTTGTGTGTGTGCTTATACTTGTAATTCGAATTAAAATAATTTTACATATAAACAAACAATTTAAATAAAAAACAAAATTGGTTCATTTTGAATATTTGTTTTTTTGAAACAGCAAAAAAATTTTAAATTTCTAATAACTGTAACGACAACAAACCACAAATGTCCGTTTTATGGGAAAATTTTTATTAAGTTTTTAACAAATGAAAAAAAAATTAAATAAAACTGAAAAAATGGGTAAATGACAATAAATAATTTTGAAAAATATATAAAAAAGTTAAAATTAATATTTCTTTGAAAAATAAATGTAGTAAGTTCATTTATTTCAGGTCCTAAGATTTTACTGGAAAACAATTAGTTCTTCTTCACAATTTCGGCTCGTTGCATGCCTTCGGCGATAAGAGTCTAAAAACTAATTTCTAAAAAAAAGTGTCGTTAAAAAAATACCATCGAATTATTAAAAAAAATCTATTTTTAGAGATTATAAATCAGCCTCCAGTCTGAATGCACTTTCTATATTAATAATAGTATCTAATGCGTCGAAAAATAATAAATTAATTGCGTTCTAGACTATGAAAAATTAGAAGAAAGAAAACTTATTATTTTTAAATTATATACCGTCTCTTCTGCTCTTTTATTCTGCCTCTATCCATTTCATAACAATGTGTAAAGATCTTAATACGGTTTTAAAAATTTTCAAGTGAGAACTCTACTACACTACACAAGGGTGGCTTAATTTTGAGAATTGATACAGATATATAAAGCATCTCCTAAAAATCTAATAAGAAAGCGTAATGTTCTGTCAAAAAAAACTAGTGCATTTTGTATGAAAGCTCTTTAAATCAGTCGGATGTACAATTAAAAATGTTGAAAAATCCAAGATTGATAGAACTCTGGTGTGAAGTTAGCTGCAACAGAACTACAGCCAATCAAAAAGTGTGATGTGTTTGATAATTGATAATATATCAGTAATACGAACGCATAGGCGTCAAGTAAAAAATGGACAAGTTAATTTAAGAGACTAGTAAAAAAACAGAATCGCTGAGACAACTGACATTAATGCCAATCGCTTGGTTTGGTTACAGAAATCGCATTCAAAAAAAAACTTTACTTTGTTAAAATATCTACTCTCTTTTAAATAAAAAGCATTACCTGAAAACAATTTCCATTTACTCTAAACTTTTCAAAAAAAAAATTTCTTTTCCAATCTCCTAAACCTAAAATCAATCCACCCTTACGTAGTCAGTCAACCAACTCGTGTATTATTGTCAGAATATTTAAATAAAATTAATTAAACGCAAAATAATAATATTAAAAATAAAAATAAAAATCGCAACAAAATTCATAAACAAACTCATGTGTACACAAACTATAAACACAATCGTCACGGTATCTAAAAGGCGTCTGAGAATTTATAAATACGATTATGGCACGTTCATTATTAAAAACGCAAACTTTAAGCTCAAACTATTAACAGACTGACGTTGTTTAACATTTCTATATGTGTTATAAACTGAAAAACAAAAACATTTTAATTTTATGGCGATTATAAATTTAAAAAAATGCTGTTGACACATGTATAGAGCTGATTATGCAAATTTCATCGTTATTACCCAGTGTAGAAACGATAATACTCATTAGGTTAAGTTGAAAGAGAGGAATCGGAAGTAGATATTCTTTACAACCAACTCATTCCTAATATAAGTTATACAATTAAGCCCGAAAGTCGGCTTGTTGTGCGTTCTCATGTAGGTTCGAATTTTACTGAGGATCGGACCACTTCTTTAGCTAAAACAATCGCTATTTCCCCGACCTTGAGACTGGCTAACTTCAGTGAAGACAAGATTTCTTTTGAAAACCTTTGACTTAAATCAACTGCCAAATTAAGGCATTCGTGATCGACTGAATTTGTTTAAGAACTGCTTGTTCAATAAATAACTAGAATAATTAAAAATTTGTGCTCATTCTTTGCCAAAATACACGTTCTTACCTGGTCATCCGTAGACGTGCGGAACATTGTGAATCCCGCTACGCATAATCTAGAAACCTTATTTTTGTTAATCCAAGGTTCTTGGATTAGAGCAACGTCCGTCTGGAATTATATGATGAATTTTGTCAATTCTGCCGAAGCTGCCTCATAGTGATGTAGATTTATCTGCCCCACTGACACCTTCTTTGGTCTTGTCATGTTCCGAGTACTGAAACCTACAGTGACATGACCAAAAATTAATCACCCCGCTTATCCCATCCAAGACTTGCAGAGATTTCCAATCCACAACAAATCGTAAATCCCTCCCGGTATTCTCCTTACACACCATTGAGACAACTAACTTCCATTGGTCTGTACGAAGATTACCGTTCTGTTTGGCCAATATCGCCAGTATGGTCTCAACTGGTTTTACTGGAGGTAGAGTCCATACTGTAACTATCGACCTTAAGGGCAATCCGGAGACGTATATCACTTCCAGGCTTGAATTTCGCCAAAACTTTCCAATTGAGGCCCTTAATTCAAATGAATTCTTATTGCCGCAATTGACAATCTTGACACCGCTACTCCAATCTGCACTTTTAAAAGATACACCCTCCGAATTGCAATCTCATCTAAGAGCCTATTTTCAACTAGTTGCCATAAAACGGTGCTGATCCTTCCTGAAAACGTCCATCCTGGCTCAAAGAGTTCTTTAGCTTTTTATTAGATGAGCACGGCTGATCATCCCCAGATCTAGCTATCTAAATGGACTACTTCTGGGAGCCCTTAATCGCGCTAGCCGTAGTTAATCCACCAGTCCTCACCAATACCGGATTCTTCAGTACCTTTGGTTTTAAGTGCTGAGCATTACCGGCCTTGCTATCTTAAGAATCATCTTTGCCAAGATACTTAAGGGAACTAGCTCCCTTGAGGTAAACTAAACCTGATCTCTTTCTCCATCTTAGCCAGATGAGCTAGAGATTTCTGGGTTCCGTTTTTTGCCTTCTCTTCCTTCGTTCGGCTAGTGTTTCCAAATACTCGCGGAGGGGCACTTGGCAACCAAGGCAACCAAGGCAACCTTCCGAACAAGATTGGTGTCCTTGACACCATGTGGACGATCTCAATCGAGTGACTCCCCTGGTAAACCTTGTCCCCAGCAGTGGGAGGTGATCCCTCTGCCTTCTGACTATTAGTAGACATCACAGTGATATCTAACTCCTCGTCAGAGAGCAGAGCCATCTCCTCGAACTTTTGAGTGGTACTTGATCCACCAGAAGAGTCTTTTGACAATCCCAAAATCCCGTCCACATTCAGATCTCTAACCAGTCCTTCATGCTCCATAATCTTGGCATAAACGTCCGTACCGTTCTCTCCTACCACGTCCTTATTTACATTATTTTCTCTGATCGAACCATCTCACACAGTGATGGTATGTGTAGACTAGACTAGGCGCTTTGACCTGACGCTGAGGGGAGCTGTTAACGATTAGTTTACTTCGGCACTAACCACCCAGGCCCTAGGCACAGCTACCAAATACGTTGACCTTAAAAGTGCTTGCGCTTTCTCACTTTAGCAGTCGGTCTAAAACCAACAGTAGTGGGCTGCTTCGGAGAACCGACTTTGATTTCCAATCTAGGGCCGAACTACAACACCCCTGATGAAAAAAAATCCATCTAAATATTTTATTTTCAGAAATAAAAACTAATTTACTCTAAACTTAGGATACTCTTTACCTTACGCACTATTTTAAACCCTAAATTAACGTGCTGCATTACCTTTTGCATTACCTTAAATATAAAATAATGCGTTCTCAATAATGCTTTAGTTTTGTTTTTATTTCAAAACATAAATTAATATACTGGTTATTGTTATCATTATTTCTTAAAGAAAAAAATATCGAAATGGTTTAGATGGTAGAGCAGTTCACTGGCAATCTAGAATCCTTGGTTCAATTCTTGCCATGCGTTCGTGTTATTGAAAAAAAATAACAATAATTTTTTTTTTATAAAATTTAGTTATTGTATAAAAATCTATTTTAAGACTCATTGTTAATTATAGCAAGCACCCATTGATTTGTTTACCATCCGCATATAAAAGTAGCTGGAAAAGTAATAGGAAAAGTAACGATTATCTTTAAAGGTGTTATGTAACCCATTAATGTAATATTTTTCTACACTGGGTTATAGTTAAAAAATGCAGTCAATAGAATTGAAACAAAATAAAACATTTTACAGCAAAACAAGACAATTTTATATTAGGTGTTTTCATAAGTTGTCGACCTTAACCGCCCACTTCTCATATAAATGATTATTTTGATACTGGGCACCAGAAATTCAATTGCTACTCAACAATCTAGTGAACGATTTGATTACCCAACATGTTGAGGGCAGCTCTCCCTTATTTTATAAAATTTAAGCCACTTGTGATCAAAAGTTTGTTTATTTTTATTATTATTTCTTTTTAAAGAATAAAAATAAGTTGAAAAAATAATGACAAAAAAAAACTAAAACAATAAATATTATTATTTAAAATAAAAAGTACTATATATTATTCATCAGATTAAGAACATCACAATGCGCTACAACCTACCGATGATTACAAATCGAGAATTTGGTTTAAATGAAGAGGAATTATAAATTTTTTTTTCTTAGAAACTTGTCTATATTTTTAGATAGAAAAGTCCTAAGCTTTTAAGATAGTTTTGGAAAATTTACATATCAATACGCCCAATGTCTTGTAGGAGGTTTTTTATACCCTCCACCATATACGGTGAGGGTATATATCAGTTTGTCATTCCGTTTGTAACATGTCGAAATAAAGGTCGAAGACCCCATAAGTATATATATTCGTGATCCTTATGCAATTTTAAGTCGATTTAGCAATGTCAGTCTGTCTTTCCATCTGTCTGTTGAAATGGCTATCACGACGCGAAGACGCAAGAGGGGGTGCCTATTTTTATCTGGATTGTTGGACATCCTCCCGAGCAGTTTGGTATTGAAAATGAGCAAAATCGATCCAGCGGTTAAAAAGTTATGAGTAAACATGTGAAGATACCTCTAAATTTTCCATACAAATTGGTGTATTTTAGTACAATTTCATAGAAGCGACAGGTACATACAAAATATATTTTCTCATATTTTTTCAGTTGCTTATAAATTAATAATAATTTGTATTCACCACAAATATTTTTCACATAAAAAAATTTTTATCACCACTAAAATTTTTTTTCACCACAAAAAAATTTTTTCACCTCAAAAAACTTTTTTCACCTCCATAATTTTACTTCAAAAGTTTTTTACAATATTTGTATCAAAAACAGTAGAGAACATTTTTTTAGGATATTGGTGGAGGGTATTCAAAGATTCGGCACAGCCGAATTTACGCCTTTTTTTCTTGTTTTTAAATCACAAGATTTTTCGCATTTTGGTATTAGTCGAAAATCAAACATGGAAATAAAATTGAAGATTTAACCACAATTTGAGTAAACTCATACTGGGAAATATTAGATATGAATGGACAGGGATGGAGGGCGTTGGCGTTAGGCCTGTGATTTTGGGAGGGGAGCTGCCTAGATGAAATAAATGCAAAACAAAACATATTTTTGACAAACATTAGATTTAGAGGCCTAATCTTAATTAATCTCCCCAACATGAAATCAAATACTTTTAGACAAGGTTGGCAACCGATACCTTTTTACGATTTACGATGTAGTTGGGTTGAGTAGTCTGTATCTCCAGCACCGCAACCAAGTAGATCTATTGTGCACCCTTTAGTATTTTCCTCAGTTGTTCTCCAGTGCAGCCTTGAGTAGCAGTACAATGTTCTTCACTTCCAGTTCCTTGTATTGTTTCTCTATAAAATCAAGTCTGCCAAATGTGATAAATCTTAGGTATGCAAAGACAGGGCATTTAGTCATTACATGCTCCATGGTTTGTTTCCTTATCTTCTATACAATATTTGCATATCGTATCTCTATCATGTTCCATTTTGTTTAGGATGTGATTACATGGTTAGTGTCCTGTAAGTGCTCCGCATAGCAGTCTTAGATTTGGTCTGTTCATTGTATGATAAGAACTTCTTTTAATGTTTCAGTGGTTTCTGTTTGTTACAATATTCACAATGGATTTCGTCTTGATCAGATCCGATATTATATTTGTGATGTCCTTTTTCGTGATACCAAATTGAGAACTCGGGCCTATAAATGGTAGTTCTGCACCTAGTCTCGCTTGTGCATCAGCTTTTTCACTGCCCTCATGCCCACTGTGACCGGGTACCCAAATAAGTTTTACCTTATTATCGGTTGTCATTTCGTTGAGGGCTTTATGGCATTCTAGCAGTGATCTATGGTGATAGATGGGGTTTTTCAGGGCCCTTATTACAGCCTGGCTGTCCGACATTAAGTTTATCTTTGTTCCCACAAGATTCCTTTCCAAAAGTTCGGTCGTTGCTGTATAGCATACAATTCTGCAGTAAATATAATTGAATCTTTGCCCAGAGGTATGTGAATTCTGCACCTAGGTCCGTATACACCGGCTCCAACTCCGCTAGAAGTTTTTTATCCGTCAGTATACCACTTCTGTGCATCTTCCTTCAATTATGGGGGATCAAGTTCCCAGTCTTCTCTTGTTGGAATTTGAACTTTGTATTCTCTTCCTAGTTCAATCACTTAATTTATTTGATCACTACATTATATCATGTTCTTTTTGGAACTTGCCTCGTTAAGGATCTTCAGATGGCCTTTATGGTCACCTTCTTTGAACTTAAATAGTTTGTTAAGTTCGATTTCTTGATTCATAGACCGACACCTTTTTATTTATAAATTACAGCATTCCACTCTCTTTAATTAAATTATACTACAAAATAATATAAAATTACAAAATGTTTTAAATTTAAAATTAATTTAAAATTAATATAAAAATTCATTGAATCATCTCAGTGTACAACAAACAAACACATAATTTATTGTGAAAACATAACTTTTTAAAAATAATGGTATTGATGTTTCGGTATCGGTTATGACGTTATCCGTTTCGTTTGCCAACCTTGCTTATATATGTTTATTCTATGGATTGACTTGAATATTAATTTTTTTAATACAGTTTTTTTTTTTTTGTATTCAATACTTAGTTTTACGTCTTTAGAATAAAAATAAACGTGCCTTTTTTCTCTTGATGAATATCTAAACAGATTATTTGGACGATTGTAATAAATAAATAAAAAATAAAGACATTTTTCTTTCAAGTTTGCATGAACGTCTTTTATAAATAATAAAAAAAACGTCACATTTGTTTATCTAGGAAACATAAAAATTAAGGGTTTCCTACTTCAAGGTCTGATGGCAAAAAATAAAACAAAATATATAGGTTAAAAGATCAATTAAAGAATTTTATACGAGATAATGTATTTATTAGGGTAGTCCAATCTTGTATGGAGGAAAAAAAATTGTAAGTTATGTATTGGAGCCCACTCTATAAACATTTATTTGGGTTTAAAACAAAGTCTCAAAAAAAAAAAAATTGGATAATCGCCTATTGGAAAGAAGTGCCTCATAAGCCCGGAGTGCAAAGAGAAAATATGAGTTTTTGTTGTTTTTCTGAAAAATATTTTTACAGCTTGAATCGAAATAATCTTTATAACAGTAAAGGGGGAAATCGTCCCCCACAACTTTTATTAAAATAATCGAATAAATATCAATGTTTGGACATTAAGGTTTTATTAGGGACATACTAGAGATTAAAAACTCCAAAAAAAAAAAATTGTACGAATTCCTTTTTCATTTGGATAGTACAGAGATTTTATTTTAGCAGATTTCGAGAAAACAGTAATTTTTATCACATCTTATTTTATCAGCTTTCATTTTAAATTCCATATGTTGTGGGCGAAATATTACAACAAAGATTAAATACTTTAATCCTTTAAACTAAGATACATATCATATTTTTCCATTCCGCCAATATAATTGATGATATCAAAATCATTTTTTGAGAAATGTACGCTCAGAATATTATGTAGTTTACTGTTAGTATTTAAATAAACAAAGTTTTCCGTTCCATTTAAAAATAAAGAAAGATACATTTATTTTTTTAAAGAAATATTTATTTTAAATTTTTCAATACATTTGTTCCAAATGATTTACCGATTTTTTCAGTTTTATTTATATTTTCCATTTGTTTAAAATTTAATAAAAAAAATTTACCCACATAACGGAAATTTGAGGATTATTTGTGTCCATAACAGTAACTCTACAAATTTAAATTTTGTTTACTGTTTCAAAACCAAAAAAAAAATATTCAAAAAATTCCAATTTATTTTTTATTTAAATTGCTTGTTTGTATACAAAATTATTTCAATTCAAATTATTATACATACATTTTGTAGATAAAGAAACTAACAAAAATATAGAAACGGAAACAAAAATTCAAATAAATGAATAAATTCGTTTTTTACGGAATGGTAGGTAAAGTTTTAATATTTATTTTAACTGATTAATCATTTGTTCCTTACCGATGTGTCACTTGTTTAAGCAACATTTAAAAATAAATAACAAAAACCATTTGATTTAAATGAAAAGTAGGTAGAACGGTTTTTAAATGAAATATAATTTCTTGTAAATGACATTTTCTGTTATTTTAACTTACAAACTATTTTAAGTGTAGTAAGTCATAAGTGATAGTAAGTCATTGTCATGTCGTAGTCGCAGAACAAGTCCTCAGGTGACTTTTTGTATCAGTTATGTATAGATAAAAAACTAAAGGTTTTTCATTGACGAAACCTAGATTGAACTGAGGCCTTGCTCTTAATGGAATCATTAGATCAATTTATTAAATGACATTTAAAATATTCGGTGTTTATAATTTATAAATTTGTTAAACAGCTGATTGCAACAACAAATTAAGAAATAAATTTTAACTGGTCGATATAGAAGAAGAAAATTCTTGATATAAAAGATATTTTAGAAGGGTTTTTTTATCTTTTCCATAATTAATTTAACAATATTTATTGCTTTGCATGCGCAACAACATAGTTGTAAAATATTTGTTTTTTTTTTTTTTGTATTTACAGTAACAATTAATCATTCTCTAAATTTTCTTTCTGTTTACTAAATATTTGTGTAAACGAACTCCATCTAGTAAAAATTTGTACAAAGTATCCAGTAAACAAATGAAAGAATTATTAAAAACAAATATAAATAAAATTAGAATTTTAAAACTATTTAAATCGAATATTTTAAAACAGTCTCTGTATAGTTTATATGAAACTAATACACAACTGCTTCAAAATAATTGATTTAGGAAGAAAAAACATGTAGCAAAGCTGATACTACTTAGACATTTACGAAACTAGTTTTGCAGTGACACTTTGGCGCCAGTACTGTACCAGTTCAGACCTTTAAAAACATTATTCCTTAAATCAATTTTCAAATCTGATTAAAATTTTAGGGAATTAATCCGCTTAATAATTTTTCTAATTTAATTTTTAATTACCATAATTCAATCAAGTTGATTTAAGTAATTCTTGTTATAAATCAAACGAAATAATTCAATTTTAAATAAAAAAAAAAAAAAAGAATTATTTTGATTCCTAAACATGATTTAATTCGTGAATTAAAATAATTTTATTTAAATCACGATTAATTTAATTTAAACCCGAAGGGTTTCATGGAATTTTTATAAAAACTAGGACTTAACTCCCTAAAAATAAGAAAATATTTTCTAACAACAAGTTAAATACATCTTTTAAGTTAAATTATGCTTAAACTTTCTTATAAATATGAAACTGTTTCTATGGTAAAGGTTATATTTTCCCACTTTCGAAGGACTTCCGCTTTGTGAGGACACTGCTCTTAACAAGCTTTTTGCTATACAATTTTGTCTTAAAACTAAATTGAATTATAATTAATTCATGTATATAAAATATAAATTAAATTTAATTAGCAAAAGAGTAAACAAATTAAAAAAATGTACTGCAGGATATCGAAACGTAATAAATTGTGACAAAGTCAGATCCTTTTCGTAGTTAATTAACGGTTCTGCTTGAGAGAACTACAAAAAGGGACGTCCTAAGTGACACACGGCATCTATATCTAAGGAACACTGGGGGTCCTTTGTCTTCTTAAATTAACTAAGGAAATTTTTGCAAAAATACAAAATATCACAGTTACATTTCTTGTTATCATTGGGAAATGGAAAATGCCATAATTTTGTTTTATGGGATTTTTAGCTTAAACTTTATTTGACATATACAAATTTAAACTTTTTTATTATTAAGTGAAAAAAATTGTTCGATAAATATAAAGTTTAATAAGCGCTACGTCAATTATAGGAAATCCATTATAAAATGTGCCTGCGATATTTTGCACTGTAGTCAGCAAACAATATTATTATATAAAAGTGCAAATTCGAAATTTTTAACCTTTTGCTAACAAAATTTTAAAAAAATATTTTAAGTTACTTATGTTAAAGACTGTTAAGATTAGAGATGGGCACGTGCGAGAAAATAACTTAAACGTTTTCCAACAAAAAAAAATCCTACACCAAATTTTATTATTTTTTAAAAATTAGAAAACTCTTACTTGAAAAAAATTAATATTTTATTAAAATTTTTAAAATTTATCTGAACTAAGTTCCATGAAAATTTTCCTTAGAAATAGTTCATCAGTTTCTAAAATCAATAAATTTTTATTATTACACAGGAAAAAATTTATTACTTTTTGTTTTTAATTGTCTACACCAATATTTAGAAAATAATTCTTCAAAATTAGAAAGTGGTAAACTTAAAAACTGGAATTTGGAAATGGCTTTCTAAAATTTAGTTAATTTTACTACTCTCGAACAAAAAATTAACACACATTAAGTTTAAGTACTTTCTCGACTTAAGATAGACACATCATTTTTTGAACTAAATGGGAGTAAATTTTGTCCTAATTTCTTTTTTTGAACTAAACTTAATTTTATTACATTTGAGTATGCAATTTTCTTAAAACTAAGATGTTTTTTCCTAAAATTAATAAATTTTGATTTAATTTCCTTAAATCAAGAAATATTACTGAGGAAAAATATGAACTATTTCGGAGTATATAAACTATTTCGTTTTTCCTCAAACTTAGGAATTTTTATTTTTTTTAAGAATAATTTTCTAAGTTTTAATAAAATTTTACTTAAATTGAGGACAATTTATAAACTATTTTGAAGGAAATTTTTGATTACATTTTAGTTCATGTCTTTTTTTTTTTTTTGAGTGTAATAGTGCAAAAATTTTGTCCGTTTTGCCCCAACTCGTTTAGTTTACGAGATACCCATTATTTTAAAAAATGGGCATTCTATAAAATGGCATTTTATAAGCGCGATAGCGCAAAACGGAATTTTTGTAAATCTCATGATAGGTTACCCTTCGATAGAATAGATTCGGTAGGTCCCCGAAGGGTTTCCTGGAATTTTTATAAAACAGCCAGAGGGTGACTATTTTTTTTATCAATAATATAAATTAACAAATTCCGATAAAACAAATTTCATTTCCTGTTCCATTTCGTTCGTATAAAAATAGGTCACCCTGTGGCTGTTTTATAAAAATAGATACCTCGGGATGTCTTCCGGACCTGGCCTATTTTTACTATCGCAAATTCTGTCCGTTTTGCCCTATCTCGCTTAGTTTTCGAGATACCTGTCATTTTAAAAACTTACCCTTTTACAAAATGTTAAAAACTTAAAAAAATTAAGCGAGATTTGCAAGTCAATTTTAATGTTTTTTTATTTTGTTCTAATTCGCAAATCAAATCAATCGTTTTTGAATTCGCGAATTAAAAAAAGAATTATGTTTGAAATGATGTGATTTGATTCAATCAAAAAAGATTCAAATGAATTTGATTAATCAACTGTGATTTTAAATATAATTTAATAAATTGATTTATAAAATATTGAATTAACTCGCCGATTTACGAAAAGAACTATGATTTTTTTGACAAATTAATTCAATAAAGATTTATCTTTTTCAAGGTCTGTACCAGTTAATACTGGCAAACTTAAATTTTATTATTAAAAACAAATGTAAATAATATGAATATTTTAAATATTTGTATTTTTAATAAGTTTTCTTTTTTTTAACATTTTAAAACAAGTTCGACCTAATGGCTACTGGGTATATAATTATGAATTTATTTACACATAATTTGTTATAACTTTGAGATTTATTCATGGATTATCTTAAAATATATGTATCTTATTTTCTTTGAAAAGATGCTGGTTTCACACGAAATGTAGGAAGTGAACCATTTTGAGAGACATTAGAAAGTTTTTTTTGTTTTACTAAAAAAAAACATTTTACAAAATGGGCATTGTATAGAAAACTCTTCGAGTTTTAGTGAACATTATTCGAGGAAGTTCATTGGACATCTTTGAACACAAGTCCAATTCGATTTTTAAATTTTAGTCATTGTTTCCTAACAACTTTAAAAAATTATTGCTAAAATTTTATGACATAAATTTTTAATATTGGAATTATGTTTATTGAATTAAATTTGATTTTTCAATCATCTAATTGTGTATTTTTATAAACATGTTTTTTATTTTTGTATTGGTTTATCTAGTATTTGTTTATTGTTATTAATTAAATTTATTTGTTATTGTTTTAGCAAAATTCAATCGCCTTTTTCGCTTGATATATTGCATCAGCCATTATCTCTTTTTTTTTCTCTCTCTATATGGATGAGTAAAAAAATCACTCGTGGTACTTGTTGGTATCAATACACCACCAACCAACCAACCAACCAACCAGCACAACAACATCACAATGACAATTCAAATTATAAATAAAAATAAAATATTCAAAATTTTATTAGTGTGTCATTTACGTAGTATTTCGGATGATTTGCCTTTGACTGCCATCCCCATCTACGTATGTGAATAAAGATTTAATATTAAAAACATATATTGACGTTGATTTGTTTTTGTTGTTTCATTTGACTTTTGAATTAAATGTCTTTATAAATGAAATAAATGTGTGGGTACAGAATTATTATTATGTTTTTTTTTTTATTCACACATTATTTCAATCATATTTTCTGGATACACCCAATTATAAGAAATAAACACATGCTTGAAATACTTAAGAAGATTATTTCGAAAATACGTAGTAGTCGTACTTATGGTTAATTGTATGCATACTTGGGAATTTTTCATTAGAATTGATATTTACAATTACAATTAGTTGGAACAAATGCAATTAACTTAAAAATATTTGTTTGCAAAAAATGTTGGTAATTGAGATGAACAACGTTGTAATAAAAATGCATGCAAGATTTGAATTAAATAAAAAATGTCTCATGCAATAATAAAATTGTTGCACCGGGTGAAACTACATGTTGTTCACATCAATATTATTCAATTTAGACAGAGAGAACTATGTAATTTCGCGATATCGATCGCCAGTAACAGTCACTGTTGAACCAGCCGCCAAAGTTTTATAAATTTTGAAATATTGTTCAACAATCTAAACGGCTCCATTTTTACTAACCCTAAACTGACAGCTGTCAAAATTTTTTTTGCTTCGGCGAATTTGAAACTTGTTTGAAATTTAGGACACCCTTTACATGATTTAACTGTGGTTGTCATGGAATGGATGAAATGGAACTTGGAATGGATGGAATGGAACATGGAAACACTAAACATGAAGATCGAAATAGAACGAGGATCGAGAAAAATTAAAACACTAGACCAGAGAAAGAAAATGGAATAAAATGGGAACGATTAGAATTGGAATATGAAATTGAATAGAAAAGAATAGAATAGAATCAAGCGATCCTAAGTTTTAGTGATTTGAAAACAATTTTCTGATTTAACCGAGTTTTTAACATTTTTCAAAAAGCTTATCTGTTATTGGTAATTGTTTTTTTTTTTTGTGGGCGTAGTGGTGTAATGCTTAGCTCCTTGGACTGTTACACAAGAGGTTGCGGTTCGTTCCCCAGCGACGGACGGCAACATAAATTTAGAAAAATAATATAAAGGGTGTCCCAAGAAGAACGCAATTTTTAAATCTGGCAACATTCGAAGTGTCATTGTTTGACATTTGAACAATTGTTATTGTTTGCTAGTAGAAGGTACGAGGTTAGTAAAAATGGAGCGCTACACGAATGAACAACGCATTCTCATTGTGAAATTGTTTTACCAAAATGATGAAAGTTTTGCGGCTACAGTTCGCAAATTGCGATCAATTTGGGGTCACAATAATGCTCCAAAAGAGTCAACTGTAAAGAGATTAATGGATAAATTTGCCGAAACTGGGTCTGTTAGTGATGTAAAGACAACAACGCGCCATCGACCAGGTCGATCGACCGAAAATGTCGCAGCTGTACGTGATGATGTCGCTCAAACTCCATCCACCTCAATTCGACACCGAGCTCAGCAAATTGGTGTCTCCAAATCCACTTTGCAGCGAATTTTGACGAAAGATTTGCATCTTCATGCATACAAAGTTCAATTGACTCAGGAACTGAAGCCAGCTGGCCATGGACAGCGAAGGGAGTTCGTTAATTGGGTATTGGAGAGACAACATGAAAATGCTGATTTTGCCGATAAAATCATCATGGCTTCGTCAATAGGCAGAATTGTCGCATTTGGGGTGAGGAAAATCCTCGAGTGATTCACGAGAAGCAAATTCATCCTCAACGTGTCACTGTGTGGTGTGGTTTTTGGGCTGGAGGAATCATTGGACCTTTTTTTTATGAAAATGAGGCAGGTCAAGCGCAAACAGTCAATGGTGTTCGGTATCGTGAAATGATAACCAGTTTTTTCTTGCCTAGAATTGAAGAAATGAATGTGGAGGGCATGTGGTTCCAACAAGACGGCGCCACATGTCATACAGCCAAAGAAACAATTCAATTGCGGCATCAGTCATTTCCCGGTCGTGTTATTTCGCGTTTTGGAGATCAGAATTGGCCGCCTAGATCGTGCGATTTAACACCATTAGATTTTTTCTTTGGGGTTTTTTGAAGTCGATGGTTTACGCGAATAAGCCGACGACGACTCAAGCCTTAAAAGAGGAAATTGGACGCTGCATTAATGAAATACCGCAGCATTCATGCAAAACGGTCATTGAAAATTTCATTAAAAGATCGCGTGCATGCCAGCAAAGCCGCGGCGGCCATCTGCACGATATATTGTTCCATACATAACCTCATTCTGTCTACTTTACGATATAATAAAGTTTCACGATTTTTTTTTAAATATCTGTGTTTTATTTAAAATTTAAAAATTGCGTTCATTTTGGGACACCCTTTATATTAGTTTTCTATCCCTAATACATATTGCAACGTCCTCTTTGGGTATTCCCATATCACTTAACCCCACCGCACACTCACCAAAAAAATGTGTAATGGCAACTGAAAATTTTGCTGTTAATTTGAGCCCAGGGGTATTTTTTTTGCTAATCTTAGCAACACATGTCTGCTGACGTGTAGTAAAATGAAATTAGTAGAAAAAACTTAGTAGCCGCTACTAAATTTTAGTAACTTTTTGAAAGGGGAAATTTAAAATCGGTTTTCTAAAATCAGCAAAAAAAATTTATTAAATATTTTTGATATTAGTACAATCAAATTAGTATAAAAAATTAGTAAGCGCTACTAAATTTTAGTAAATTGCTGTAAACTCAAAATTATTAAAATGCACAAATTAACTCAATTATTTTTAGATACACTTGTTACACTTTAAAGCTGCTAATTTCTTTTGAAATTGCCCTACGAATTCGAATATACAAATTTATATATTTTTTTATCGAATAACATTTTTTTATTATTTTTTTTTAAATATTTTAGACAAAATAAAAAAAATTAAATAGCTTAAAAAATAGTTAAAACATAAAAAAATCTATCATTTTGCTTTAATTTGCTAAATTATGTTTTGTAAAATATTTTTAGTAAACTTTTTGGACTTAAAGGTGAAATTTTAATTGTTTTAAGGGCTGATTTTTAGAACTAAAAAGTTTTTAGTGCTATTTTATGTGGATGTCCTTTTTTTTTGGACATGAGTTGGTTGTGAATAGTATCTTCACTTCAGATACCTTTTCTCAATCTTTGTAACATTTTAAGGTAATTATTAGAAATAACATTTCCTTCAATAAACACTTTTTTAAAATTAGTAAATTTTTTTTTCTTATTTTAGCAAATCGGTTTTAAAAATTTTTGAAAAAATTCTGTAATTTGTAAAATGTAAATAGCAAAAAATTTGTTTAAAAAATAATTTTTTTACTAAACATCAGTACAAAATTAGTATAGTGGGATTGATAATCATTTACAAATTTTTCAACTAACTTTTTTCCTGAGTGCATTAAAATAATACAATATAACAGGGCTATGAACTAAAAAGCTTTAACAATTTCGCCAACACTTCATCAGATGGCGGGCAACAACTGTTTTAAGAATTATCATCTCGCGCACTTACAGTGTTGCCATACTTAAAGCCCTTTATTTGTCACCACCTTTCATCTCTTCTCTATCCCCTTTCTAAAGAAAGTTACACATTAATTAGTAGGAAGAATTTGCTGAGTTTTGCTTCTTTGGAAAAATAAATTCAAGCATTTTAAATGGCAATAAAATTTAAAACAATTTTTTTCTCATCGATGCCGTGGGAATTTAATGCCGTTTTCCTGAAAAGAATTTTTTATTGCTTTAATGTTCTTATCGCGCCCTCTACACTTTCATCCGGTTATCTTTGGTTTAAAGTGAAAACTAACTTTGTTTTTGACTGATTATATGCATTTGCACTTATAAATTTTGTTTTTTTATAATTGTGGAAAATTATGTCCGACAAATGGCCGCCACTGGAGTTTAATGTTGGGCTCTTTTGATTAGATTTTGCACAAATATGCGCAGAATTTGTGGTTTCACGACATTGTCAATTTCGGCTCGAATGTTGTTCTTTAAATCATCCAAGGTGCGGGGCTTGTTAGCACACACCAACGACTTAAAATATCACCAGAGGAATAGGACTTAGGAATAGGAGGAGATCTGGCTGTTCAAGAAAATTCACTAAAACGCGAAATTACATGCACTGTGAGGGTATCCTTCAAAATAGGTATTATGTCGCGTGCAGTATGACAAGTGGCCACATGCTGTTGGATCCATATGTTCTCAAAATCCACATCATCGGTAAGAGAAATTTAGGCAGCATGGCTCTGTAGCGGTCGTCGTTCACCGTAGTAGCCTTACCGACGGATCTTTCGATGATAAGTTCCAATCACCTTTTGTGACGTAGTGGTGGCTTTGAGAGGGTGTAATGGTGCTTTATGAATTATGTGTGGATTTTACATACCCCAGAATCCTCATCCTTAAAAAAAATTATAATGTAAAAAATTTCATTTTAATTACGAAAAAAATCATCAATTCAATGAATTAGTCCCATGTATGTTTCTATGTCATCACAATCATGAAAACTCTTATGTTTTGTTTTTGTTAATGGATATTACGATATTTTGGAGTTTAATTTAAATTAAAATTTCGAAACTCGATATGTAATTAACAATTATGTAATTGAATATTTTAGATTGATTTAAAAACTTAAAAATTTTGTGTCACTGACTCTAATATTGACATTAAGATGGGTTTAATGATCGATTTATATTGATCCAAATATTTCTTGCTGTCAACTGATATTTTTTTTTTTAAATCAAGCGAAATTTTTGAAAATAATGATTGAGTATTTAATCTAAAAAAAAAAACTGTGTGAGTAAATGTTTCAACTGTTTTTTCTTTTATAATTGAAATCTAGTACATATAAATGAAATCGTTTGTTTTGGAAAGATAACCATATTTTGTTCTTAATTTATGTATTTCTTTTTTAGAATATTAATAATAATTGTAATATTACGTTTTAAAAAAATACCCTAATAAAAAATGCATACAAATTATATGAATTAACAAATTTTAAAAACAAATTGTTTACAAATAAATAGAAAAAAAAAACAAACCATAAAAATGCAATATAAAAATATTGTTTATATGCAATAATTTCTATTTATAAATTAGATTTAAATCGATCATGACCGACCCTTATAATAAACTACACACGTAAGAGCAAATCATTCCTAATTTTGTGCATAAAACTGTTATTTTTGATGAAGTTTTCTACTTAAAAAAAAAAACGAAAATACGTATTGAACCCGAAACAGTATGAATCTATTATTTGTCCTCGTATAGACCATTAATCCGATATTTTTTTTAACTGCAATTTTTCGGCAATTTTAATTCAGAATTTTCTCTATATTAACTGTGCCGTTAATTTTCCCGGCAATATACATATAATACGGACAAGGTACCATTCCGAAATTCAGATCGCTTTCCAGAATATAATCCTTATACACTGAAAGCTCCACTAACGAACAGCTTCCATGTAACGTGACGTTACAAATAACCTACTTATTAATATACCTAATACAGTTACAGATGCCCATAACCAACATTTTATTCTAGTAATTCTCCTTCACTTGGCAAAATTTATTACATATAGTGTCAAAGTTTAGAGGCCAAAAGGGCGGACTAGGATCAAGTGGGAGTTCGAGTTATACTTTGGCTAGCAGCCGAAGTGTAATTTGTAAGCCAACCAGATACTTGTTTAACCGATTTAACTTAACTCACCTGCCGATTATTCTCGTGAGTTATTTATAAATATTTCCCAACCGTAATTAAAACTCTTTTCCTGATACTGCCGATTATTCTCGTGACTTAGTTAGGAATATTTACCAAACCTTTTCGTTCGCATTTCACGAATTGACCCGACTCACCTTCGGGTTACTTCAGATCCCCTTGTAATACTCCGACTCAGGGAATAGTGTCGCTATAACTCTAAAAGAAACACTTGTCTATGCCATAAATCGTTACCGTTCTCATTACCTATGGAAACGATTATACTGATCATTAAAGGAAGCTGACCTTTAATAGACCCAACCAGCCCTGAGTTTTCCCTGGCTGGAAAACAAAAGTGCATTACACCCATATACGGACATATTTCTTGCTTCCTCTTGGAACTTAAATAAAATTTATCCTGTAGGCGGACATTTACCGTAATCGGACAAAATCAGAGTGACGGTCGGGGTCCGGAAGTTTTCACTGTAGTAATATTTTATAGAGGGTATCTCATTGTCAATTCTGAAGAAACTTTTCCCCCAAAATATTTTTTAAATTTTGTAATTTTTTTTTTCTATATATAAAATTTATACTCTGACCGTACGACCAAATTCAATACGTTGGCGTTAGAAGTGTGTCAAATTTGGCAAAAATAACATGTAAAACATCAACAATTTTGTACGTCTGACTGTTTGATTTTTAATGAAGGGTTAATTACGTGTTATTTAAAGTAGTATAATTTCTAAATTCTGAATAATTCCCTACTAAAAAAATTCTTATATTTTGAGACTGTTGTTTCAGATGTTGCGACTATTCTGGTATTAAACAATTAATAACTTTTCCGTATAATTTTTTTAAGAAAATTTTCCAAATTTAAAGCTCGGGAAAATTGCCGAGTTTTTGAGGTAAAAGAGTGGTCCGATCATCTGTATAATTTAAACCCGCATGTCGGGCTTAAGTGTTTTTCAACCTTACCTAACACTCTAATAGTCTTTCTTCTGAAAGACATAATATTTACACTATATTTGTGACATTGAAAAGTTATTTTTGCAAAAACATTAAAATTATTTTTTTTTATCGCTTTATTTAGGCTATATTGCACAATAAAGTTTGACGACGAATTAATAAATCCAATAATCAAATAATTTCGGTATTAACTATAAATAACACTATCAGTAAAATAAAATTATCTAACGAAAATTGTTGATCTCGTATTGATACAAGGTAGCTGAAAATGTGTCATCCTATCGAAAGATGCTATAATTTTTGAATATGACGGCAAATGTCAAGTACGCGGTACGCGGTGACTATGGACGATTTTCTGTCCAAATTTATAATGAACGGCAAGGCCTATTTTCATAAGAATAAATACGTAAACGAACAAAATTTACACTTCTGGGGCACTGAAATTTCACGTATCATTTACGAAGAGCCATTGCATCCACCCAAAGTCACTTCACGATGCGCCATTTACGCCGGAGGTGTCATCGGATCTTATTTTTTAAAGGATGCCTTGGATTACTCCGGTGAGGGATACATAATCATGATCAATGAGTTTTTATTGCCGTAAATTGATGAATTGAGACTGGAGGACATGTGGTTTCACAACTTCACACACACCTCGCGCGACGATTTGAGAGATGCGTTTTCAGGTCCTCACCACATTTTTTTCTTTGAGGTTTTTTGAAGACACGGATCTATGTGAATAAGCCACAGACTCTAGAACAGCGGTTTCCGCTAACTTTTTCTTCACAGACCCTTTAAAGAATTTCTACTGGCTGACGGACCTCAAAATTTTTAATTTTTTATATTAAAATAAAAATATATAAATCCGAAGATTAAAAAAATGGAATAATTAAAAAGATGGAAATAAGTTTTAATTAGAATTTACAGAATTTAAGAAGCTGTCCTATGAAAAAGCTTATAAGAATCTGTGATTTTTTAGAAAAAATAGTATGTATTCAATGAAGCAAAAAAGAAGTCCTAAGAATTGGAATACCCCATATATATTTACCTACTTCAGAGTTTATTTTTAAGCTACACTTAGTTCTTATTTCATTTAAAAAATTTTAAAATCGCGCTATATTCATTATTTTTGTGGATTTTTTTTTAAATACAATTATGGCAACTGATTGGAATATTATTTATTGCCTTTTTATTTTTGGAGAATTTTTCCGTTTTCTTCGCGGACCTCTTTAAATACAGATACGGACCCTCAAGGGGTCGCAAACCCCCCCTTGCTCTGGAAGCTCCCAAAGGAAATAACCGACAGGAGTGCAAGAACTTATCGCCCGAAGTTTTCTCCAGAACGATAGAAAATACGGTGACAGATAAAATCTTATTTGAAAAAAACTTAAAGGTTAAAATAAACATTAAAAAAATATGCTGTTTCGTTTTAAAGATATAGCAAAACAATATTGGTTAAATGTTTTGGTGCACCCTGTACTTAAAAATTTGTATAAGATTTTATTTTGTAACAAACACGCTCGAAAAATAAATACGAGGGCGGAACAATAAGTCCGTGACTTTTCGAACTTCCCTCGTAGTTATATGAAATGCAACACTGCTCCCATCAAGTACCACCTATTAATAGACTACTGTCAAATTTTGAGTAAATTCCGTCATTTACTTTGCGTTTAACAACTGTTCAAAACATACAACCTCGTGGATTTTTTTTAAATGGAAAAAAGTGAATTTTAAGTGCTCATTAAAAACCGTCAATCGAACCAAGAAAAAGCTTGATAAATACTATGGGAACTCTGCACCATCAATTTCTATGTTATAAAATGGTTTTACTCACTTTCGTTGTGTTCGCACAAGTACAAATGACGTTGAACGATCTAAACGGCCAATTGAGGTCAATACACTCGAAAATGTAAAAAAAATCCACGATATGGTGTTGGCCGATCGAAGAGTAAAAGTGCGTGAGATTTTTGTTCCCATAGGCATTTCATACGGCAGTGTAGTTTCGATTTTAAATGATCAGTTGGATTTAAGAAAGCTGTCTGCAAGATGGCTGCCGCGTTTGCTCTCAATTGACCATAAATGTCATCATGTGACGTGTGTATTCTCAATGGCAAAATTCCATGAATTGGGCTACGAATTGGTACCTCATCCGGCATATTCTCCGGATTTAGCCCCCAGTGACTATTTCCAAGCCTAAAGAAATGGCTCGGTGGAAAGAGATTTAGCTTCAACGATGAATTTATTGATCAAACAAATGCCTATTTTATGTACCTCGAAAAATCCTATTTTTTGAAAGGGATACAAAAATTGAAGAAACTTTGGACTTAGTGTATTAAGCTAAAAGGAGATTATGTTGAAAAATATTTTTTTTTGCAATAGAAACTGTGTTTCATTCAAAAAGTCACGGACTTATTGATCCGCCCTCGTATGATTTATAAAAATACGGAAAATTTAAGTATACTTTTATATTATTAATGAAATTTTTTTGCTTTTAATGCTTATTTTTAGTACATATTTTGCATTATCTCATATTTTTGATTTTCCAAAGCATGCAAGTCGCTGCCATGCTTACAAATAAACATTTAAAAATAAATGAAATTATGTTTCGTTATAAAGTTATAGCATAACAATATCGGTTAAATGTTTATAGGCCACCCTGTACTTAAACATTTGTATTAGATTTTATTTTTTAAACAATCCAGCAAAACCACATATTACCAAATAATGGGTAAATAATGTATAGCCATAGGGGCCGATGGATTACATTACACCTTACTTCATTGATGAATTTTACAGGCGATGAACCTCAAAATAATGTATATACCTATTACTTTAGAGGTGATTATGTAAGGGGTTACTTATATGGTTACGAGATTCGAAAAAGTCATGTGTCTAAAAATAGATTTTTAAAGAAGAGGAATTTTTATTAAAAAAAAAATATTACAAATATTTTAAACGTTATTAAAAATAATGTGGTCATGATGAGAATCGAACCAGGGAACTCTGGTGGCCAGCCAAAAACTCTACCCACTGAGCTTGCGACGCATATAGTATTTAATTGCTTTAAACTTAAATTAATTGTTGCGCTTCGTTTTTTCTCTAGTGTTATCAAAACAAACATACATTACCCTTTTGCTTACAAAAATACACAAAGTAATGTATCTAAAAATAGATTTTCAAAAATATTTCAATTATTACTTTACATTTTTAAATCATATATTACGTAATCAATAATGAGTAACTTATTATTTTTTGCTTGCAAATAATAAAAAAGGTAACGAGCTATCATTACAAGGTAACGCATGAAAATATCGCACCCATTACCAGAGTTTTGCTGGGAAACGCTCTCGAGAAATAAATATGATTTGTAAAAATACGGAAAAATTATTTCTTTTTTACAATTTAAACAACGATTTAAGGTCAGTAAAGTTCGGGTGATGTTATTTCACGGTAAAAACCTCTATCAAATTTATAAAGAAATTTCTTTAGTATGATGAAATTTTAAATTTTAGCTGCATAACTTACGCAAAAGAAAAATTATATAATTTTTTTTTAACATTTTTTATAAAATGAAGATTTAATACGCTGAAACTTTTTGCCTGAGTGTAGGGTACAGATATAAAAATAAAAAAAAGGGGTGGCCTTGTAGAGACAATGGGTGCAATGAAATGTTAATGTGCCAATATTGAAAAAAAGCCGGCAAAAAAAAACAATATTTAAAACAAATAGAAAGATAAACAACTTATAAATGAGAAAAAGAGAAAAAATGTTAAAAAAAAATATATTTACAAAAAATAAATTTTAAAACTCACGCGATTTTGAAAAGAAAAACATGTTTTCCAACAACAAAACTATTATTATTTTAAACATAAAATGAAAACAACAAGTAATGTTTGAAGAATTTCTAGAGTGCGCAATTAAGTAGCAATACTTTTTTTTTCATTAGAGAAATAAAAAACAAATTTGAACAACAAAATATTCTAAACAAACAATTCTCGTTATAAAAAAAAAAACAATGTAGACCAAAAAACAAGTTTATAAAAACAACACGAGGGTATTAAAAAAGTATCTCAGAGATTATAAAACAACAGCAAAACTAAAAAAGAAATTTATCTGAGAATACTTTTAGTGTATTGTTCTACTACTAGAGAGTATTAGAACATTTTTGAATTCGTACATTTTAGCAGGTTAGCGTTTTGTATAAATAGCAGCCTTCAAATCATATAAAACAACATTTCAGTTTTGACTTTCCCAACAGTCACAGTTCTCTAACAAAACAATAGAATATTCTGAAGTTTTTTTTTTTTTTTTCAAAAGAAAATATCAAATTTCATTTTGACATTATTTTAAAAATATTTTTGTGAAAAATAATTTAAACCACAAATTTTTTTTATAAAAAAACAATAAATTTCCAGTGTATTTAATTTAAAAAAAAAAATAAAATCTAAATCATTATGTCTGCTTCACCAACTGCCCGTCAAGCCATGAATGTGCCCCAGAAAACTATGAAAATCATCATATCGGATCCAATTCAAATGCCAGAAGTTTACTCCTCAACACCCGGCGGTACTTTGTACTCTACAACACCTGGTGGTAAGTTTTAAATAAACCATACAAAACAAAAAATTTACTGGTAAATATTTTGTTTATAAAAACTGAGAGAGAACTCTTTTTTCATAAACTCAATGAAATTTCATTTAAATTTTGTCAATGAAGAAATAATTAAAATTTTATGAAAATTCTTATTTTAAAAAAGTTTTAACAAGAAAACAGTTTCAAAAAAAATATAATTTAATTAAAATTTTCGGAGTTGCAAATTTTTGAAAAATTCTCTCTGTGTTGAGAATATAAGAAGAATGTTAAGAAAGGTCAAGAATTTGTTTTTAAATAATATTAGTTGTTTCAAGGTTTCGTTGTTCAAACAAACATTTCTTCTAAAAGTTTGAGAAAATAAAGTGATTATAAAATTTAAACAAAATTTAAATAAGAATCTATAAAATCAAAAGAATTTGTATATAAATTTGTTCAAACAAATTGGTGAAATTTTCAAAATTTTTTTGCAACTTTTTAAATTATATAAATTCAACAAATATTTATGAAAATCTGAAGCAATTTTCTTTTTTTAAATTACATCAGTAATTTGTATCTCAAACATTCGTTGCTACAAAATTCTTATAATTCTCATACAGTTTATTTATAAATAATGTAATATTAATATCAAAAAAAAATCAAAGAAAGCCGTGCAATATAAAAAGATAAGAATATATATACATAAATATAAGTAAATGTTATTAAAATTAAATTATTCAAACAATTTCTAATCACTATTCTCAAATCCATATAAAATTTTAAAGATAACGCCGCTATGAAAAAACTGCGTTCTAAACATTTTTTTTTAACAATTTTAAAACAAAATATATTTCCGGTAACATTTAAATTTTTCTTAAATTTCCCACCAATAATTTATATATTTCTATTATCTTCAGGTACTAAATTAATTTATGAACGTACTTTTTTGAAAAATTTACGTCAATCACCATTGAGTCAATCACCACCCGCTAATATACCCAGCTGTTTGATGAGAGGTACTCCCCGTAC
The DNA here is from genome assembly GCA_949748255.1 of Eustalomyia histrio. Classification (NCBI taxonomy): domain Eukaryota; kingdom Metazoa; phylum Arthropoda; class Insecta; order Diptera; family Anthomyiidae; genus Eustalomyia; species Eustalomyia histrio. Next base: position 57,259,224 of record OX456526.1, on the reverse strand, counting down.
ACCCTTCCGCAAGTGTGTGCCACCACCTATGGATTTGATAAAGAAAACAAATTCTTTAAAAATTGAAGATCAAGAACAATTTCAATTGGAATTGTAAATATTTGCGAAAAGTTTACATCGAATTCCTGCCTTTTCTTTCCAACACACGCACACACACACACATCATTAAGTTACTATAAGCTTTAAAAAGAAGATAAAAAAAAAAATAAGAAAATTTGGACATATATAAACATATTTACAACTTCGCTAAAAATTCCAAAGCCTGCCGTATTTAAAAATATTTTCATCAGTTTGATGAATGTGCAGTAAAAAAAATGTTTTAACATCCTAAAAATATCTTTGCTTCCTTTTTAATAGTTCTAAGTCACAATCATTTATCTCATTATTTGCATTTAGTTTTAGGAATATTATTATTTTTTTTTTTAAATATTTTTCTATGTTGTTTTTATTATCTTAAATTCTTATTTCAGTCATATTGACTGGACTATATTAAAACACTCATAATTAATTCATATTTTTTTGTTTAAAATTTAAAGAAATGTTTTAAAGTTTTAATTTTTTTTAGTCACTATCATAAATTTTATATTTGTATATAAGAAATTTTTTTAAAAGTAAAAAAAAATATATAAAATAAACAAAATGTTAATTTAAAAAAAAAATCATTGAATTATTTTATAAATCTTTGTGGGTGTTAAAAAATGGGTTATCATTTTATTCAATTGAAGAAAATGTTCATATTAAAAATAGAAAACAAAATCAATTCCTCAGTGTACAACATCAATCAATGTGCTAAAGTGCTGCGATAGTTTTTTTGCAGTGACTTTTTAAATTAATGTCATTCAATTTTACCTTCCCTGAATATTCGCAGTTTAATTCGCAAAATAATGCAAAAATCTTACCGTTTTTAAATATTTTTCTGTGTTCTTAAATTTCCCAAAGTATATATTTTTTCAAAATTATATAATTTTTGTTTACAATATGCCCGATATATCTTCTAGAAAATAAAAGGAAGATATGTTCAAAATATTGCTTTGTTGGTCTTCTAAATGAAAAATCGAGATATTGCCGCAATATCCTCAGTTTATTAGAGATGTGAACAAATTAGGGTGGTGTTTTTTAAGTTATATCCATCATGTTAAATAGTTAACTGAGCAATGTAAACTATGGAGTGAAAAATCTTTGAACTCCAGAACCGTTTTGGTTATTTTTAACCAAAATTGGTTATTTTTTTCCAATGTGGAGATGTGAACTTTTTTTGCATTTTGATAACTTTTTTGGCAATCAAATATATAAATTGTTTTTTCAGTGTTTTTAACTTTTATTTAACAGTAAATATATTTATATACGCGTTTTTATGACGTCGATTTGAAAACGCTGTTAATTTTGTTAATATGTAGTTCGTTGTTAAAAATGTGTAAATCAGCTCTGGATAACCAAAATATGCATGATTGGCGGCATTCAATCGATGAGAACAAGGATTATGAATTGAACAATTGCTAAGTATACTTAATAAGTGTTGGTGGTAAAAAAAAGCAAAAGACATTACCCAACATACCAAATGACTTGAGAAAAATATTATTATAAGCTTACAAACACAAGCCTTAAGCTTGAAAAAGACTTGAGAATATATTGAAAAAGGCTATCGTAACAATTGTAGAAAAATCAAAACGGAACCCTCGTGAAAATATTATGTGTGTATGATTACTATAAGCTTATTCTTGCAATTGTAGAATAAGCTTACAAAAAAAATATATTATTAATAGTTGAAAAAGAGAAATCATAATTATTTTCTTTTCTTTAATTTAATTTTTTTTTATTTTAATTTTAAAAATTAATAATAATAACTCATTTTAAATATAAAAAATAATAATTCATTTTAAATATAAATAATAATAATTAATTTTGACCATAAATAAAAATAATTAAATTTAATATGCAATTGCACGTTCACTATATAAAATTTACAACTAAATGTACACGCAAAACACGTTTGACAAATTTAAAGAAAAAGTAATGGCACTTGTTGTATGCATTATAAGCGTAGAACAAAGACAACAAGACTAGAATGTATTGAAAAATATTTCTATTTCAATCGTCATATTGCGTTGTTGTTGTATGGTGTTCATAAGCATACTTGAGAAAAAGTTATGAATAATAATCTTCTCTCTAGCATTGTTAAATACTGCTTGTGAATTCACATTTTATAAATATTATAATAAGCAAAATTAAGAAAAGCTTAAAACACACTATTAATATAAGCTTATTCTCAAGTTGTATTGCAGTTTGATTGCTATATGGTATATTGGGTACATAAATGCATAATGAATAAGTATTTGTATTTTACATGTTTTAATGTATGTGAATTTAAGAATATTTTTTAACTTCCCGTCAAAGCTTTGCTGCAACCGTTTTCGTGTCGTTAAAACGGACTTCGCCGTTTTTCATCAGTCTTGGTTCCGTAACAAATGGTGTTGTTTATTGCTTTTAAAAAAATATAAATATGCAACCAAATATATCTAAAATCGCGCAACCCTTCTGTTAAATTAAAAACTGCATGAATGTAAACTAAGATGCAGAACTAGTGAGTTTATGTACTTTTACGCGGCTAATCGAAAAGTACTTTTTTCATTGTTAATATTAACAGCTGCACATAAACTAATTTATTTCTATCAGGTATTAAACTTTATGAAAGGCCAAAATAAAAACGTGATAATGGATAGTAATTGCTTTCTTCGAATGCAATCTCTGTGTTATTTATTATTTTCTTTTGTTGTAATAAATTTTAAAAAAAAATTATATGTACTATTCAAAATTAATAAAAAATAGGATAAACGGAGGACCGAGAACTGAAGAAAGTTTTTAATTTTAAAAAACGATACGGCGTTCTGAAAACGGATTCATTCCGTGCTTTACACGACACAACGGTCCGTAACCGGTTCTTCAATTACTGGCTTTCAACGGACTTAACTCTGGTTTTTACACCACACAAAGGCACTTTAACTTTCCGTCTTTGACGGACTTTCAACAAATTGTTCGTACTTTTTTTTTTGTTGGTCAGCATGACGAAAAATTTGATAAAATCCGAAAAAGCGCATATAAAGTAGGCATAATTTTTAACATTTTTACAAGAGCAAATTTACAACGATATCAAACTTGCATATGATTCCTTTAGTTTAAATACTTAGGAAGCTGAAAAAACAAAAATTACCCTTCGTAAGGATTTTGAGTAGAATAAAAAATTTTAAACACTTAATTTCCAATCAGACTAACTAGTTTCCCAGCAAAACCACACATTACCAAATAATGTATAAAGTAATGTGTACTTCACTAATAAATTTTACAGACGATGAGCCTCAAAGTAATGTATATACCCATTACTTTAGAGGTGATAATGTAAGGGGTTACTTATATGGTTACGAGAATGGAAAAAGTAATGTGTCTAAAAATAGATTTTTTAAAAAGAGGAATTTTTTATTACAAAAAAATTATTACAAATATTTTAAACGTTATTAAAAATAATGTGGTCATGATGGGAATCGAACCAGGGAACTCTGGTGGCCAGCCAAGAACTCTACCCACTGAGCTTGCGACGCATATAGTATTTGATTGCTTTAAACTTCGTTTCGTTCGTTTTTTCGCTAGTGTTATCAAAACAAACACACATTACCCTTTTGCTTACAAAAAAACACAAATTAATGTATCTAAAAATAGATTTTCAAAAATATTTCAATTATTACTTTACATTTATAGATCATATATTACGTAATCAATAATGAGTAACTTATTACTTTTTGCTTGCAAATAATGAAAAAGGTAACGAGCTATCATTACAAGGTAACGCGTGAGAATATCGCACCCTTTACCAAAGTTTTGCTGAGTTCTGCCTGTTTTATGGACAGGCGTAATCACCCTTTTTGAAAGCCTTTTTTTGACTCCTTATAATTCCGAAATTACCCAAAAGCCGAGATAGGACAATCTCTTTTTTTTTCTATAACATATCCAAATTTAATGGAAATCGGAGTGTTTAGGTTAATGTACTTTCCTTGCTAGATATACAAATTTAATTTCATTTATGCTGAATTTATTAACTTTGTTTTTTATTTACATTTATAATAATAAAAAAAAATATTAAAAATTGTGCTCGATTTCGGAGCCCTTGAAATTAAATTCGAATTTAGTGTCAAATAATAGATTATTAAGAGAAAATTAATTATGTGAAAAAGTAAGCTTGAGCCATGATCTAGTTTTCGAGTGATATGCACTCCAAGTTATATGTTCTCGTTTAATGAGATTGTTAACTGTTTTGCCGAAGTATATTTACTACATGAAATTCTTATTAGATTTACATGACCCTTATTATAGTTATGTTTTCAAGCTGTTCTTTTGATATCTTTCAAAAACATAAAATTAAAGAAACATTGACCCAGCAAAAACATGGTATCAGCCTATTTACTTGCTTAATTACTTTCGTTGGCAATGTCCAAAAAGTAATGAGTACTCATTCTTTTTGGCTGTTGTAAACGAGAGGTTAATGACCAACCATTACTTAATGTTTTTTAGTAAATGAGAAGATAATGTGAGTAGTTTGAGACATCGCGTACAAAAGTAATTAAGCGAGTAAATAGGCTGATAAGTAGTTGAAACCCTGTTTTTGCTGGGGAAAATTAAAGATTTTTTCAACCATTAATAATATTTACGTGTCTCTTCCTATGAAAAAGTCTGTGACTGTATGAAAATCACAAAACAATTGTTTATTTATAAAACTTGATGAATCTAAAATTATATGAGTCATATGATTTTAAAGAAATAGTTCATATAAAAGCACATTTACCTGCAATAGTACACTGCTATAGAGAGAGAGAGAGAGATCAAAAAACACCCCTAATTCATTTCCAATAGAGCTATTCAGTAATGTATTTTGCTCGATCTCCAGCAGTTTTATTTGGCTTGTTAATGGGCATTTAAATTATATTAATTTCTTTTTACTTATTTGAAATTTCATACTTTAGCAATTTCAGATTTCTTTTAGTAAAACTACCCAATGAAATACTAATATATAATGGATATATTTTGTCGATGTTTGATTTATTTCAGATGTTTTTAAACAAATAGAAATATATTTCATATGTTGTATTTTTAAATGTCAAGGGAGACATGTTTTATTTAATCATCATGACGAACTAATTATAATACCGGGTGGGACAAATATCACCACGTGATTTTCTTTCGCTATATATTTTGTTTTAAGTCAAAACTCATTTCGTTTTTAGCTGATTATATTTATTCGTACTTATAAATTTTGTTTTAATTAATTGAATAAAATTTTTTTCGATAAATGGTCGCCGTCGGCGTTGAGGCAAATTTGGGCTCTTTTAATTACATTTTGCATAACTGTGCGCAGTATTTGTGATGTCGCGTTGTCAATTTCGGCTCGAATGTTGTTATTTAACTTTTCCAAGGTGCGGGGCTTGTTCGCGTATACCAACGACTATAGTTCTAAAGCGTTGCCGTTCACCGTAATAGCATTATCGTCGCCTCCTTCGAAAATAAGGTTCAATCCCCTTTTCCGAAATAACTGCACACCACACTGTGACTTTGAGAATTATACGACTTTATGAATTATACGTAGATTTTTCCGACCCCTATAACCTAGAATTTTGCTGAGATAAAAATAAGCCTCGTCGCCAATGATCAATTTTGGTAGAAAATAATCCACTTCGGCGTTGAGTTCGAAAATCTTACGGCTGTATTCTAAAGGAGTGTCACAATCGTTTGGTGGCAACTGTTGGACGATCTGTATTTGAACATTTTTAAGTCCAATATCAAAATGCACGTTTTCTTGCGTGCGTGTTTAGGGCTACCATATCTACCACTCTTTCACACACTTCTTTGAAGATCCCCCTTCCGGGGCTTCGTCTGGCCCGTGTTGTGCCGCTGTGGGCGCTACCCGATTGGGATATGTTCGCCAAAATTCACGTTGCATTAACAGTACTGACCAATTATTGCGCGCAAGTGTTATCACAATTATCGCGTAATCTTGAGGCGTATAGCGATTCATTGCTATTCACTATTAATTTCTCAAGTGTCTACTTCACGATTGCCATAACAAAACTGACATACGATGCCATTTGCAAAAATGCCAACACTTTCCAATAGGATGATACTTATTGCCCCAACCTTGTATTTAAAAAGGGAAACATGTGATTCCAAAAAAAAAAAACATTAACTGTTTTATTTAGAAATGAACCAAAAGTTAATGGCTTTTAAAGTAGCGAAGAAATCGAAGAAAATACTAAAAATCAGACCCGGGCATTTTTAATTACATTTTGCAATTATTAACTTCCCAGCAAAATCATACATTGAAAAATAAGTAAGGACCCCTATGGTCCTTTCATTGATGAGTTTTACAGGTGAGGTGAGCCTCAAGGTAATGTATGGAACCATTACCTTGGTGGTTATAAAGAAAGTAATTATTAATATGATTACGGATGATGGAAAAAAGTAATGTTCTCTAAAAATAGATTATTAAAAAAATTATAACAAAATGTATTACAAAATGTATTCAAACTTGGGATCTCTGATTATTACGCTGGGACTCGAACTTGGAACCTACGTACCGTTTTCGGTCCGTCATAAACGGAATCCAACTCCATTTACGTACCGTTTTCTGAATCCGTATACGGACCAGAAAACGGTTTTTAAAGAACATCGAAACTAAATCGAATCCGTCAATTACGGACCGTTTACGGACCGGATATATCGCTTGAAAAACGGAGTTGTCCGTTAAAAGTCCGTCAATGGCGGGCCGTTTACGGATCCGTATTCCTACCGTTTTTTCAACAAAAAACGGATATATGTAAATGCCTAAATTTTTTAATTTTGAATAACAAATTATAGTTTTTTTTTTCTTTAAATTTATTTATATAGATATGTAATTAAATAAAATAACAAAATTAAACTTTTACAAATTTAATTAAATGAAATATTCATCTCCAGCATAACTCTATTAATCACTGCGGTTATCGCCCACTGAATATCATGAAAAAATAAAACAAAATTTTAGTTTTGGTTTAATTAGTGGCGTTTACGAAATGATGACGCATACAACGCAAATTTGAAAATTTTTTAACAAAATCTATTATGAATTGGCAGACAATATTTTTATTTACAAATTTTGCGCACATTACCGTAAAACTTCTTTTAAATTTCATAAATATTTACCTCAGATTAAATTTATTTCTGTTTTTCTAAACTTTAGCGAGCGACCCGTATAATGATCACACACATGTTTCAATTATTCGTTTTGACACCAAAACAAATTCAAAAGCTTTTATAAGAGAAAGTTTGTTTTACCCAATATTTTTAGAAATTTTTCTGATAAAAAACATTTTTAGATTCTCTATTCTGCAAACTATTTCATAGATAAAAATTTATGTATTCTTAAAAAAAACTTAGATTCTAAGAATTCTTAGATTTTAATGATATTTTCATCAAGTAAAATACTTTTTAGATTCTAAGGTATTTTTCTAAAAGAAAAATTTTACGGACCTGAGGATTATCTAAAAAAAATTAGATTCTAAGAACTTTTTCTAGTAGAAAAAGTCCATAGAATCTATGTTTTTTTTTATTAAAAAAGTTCTTATAATTTAAAAAATTGTAAAAAAGTCCATAGCATCAAAGATGTTTTTTTGAAATGAATTTAATATCAAATATATTTAAATTTAAAATACTTTTTCATAGTTTCGAATCATAATATAATTGTAGGGATAATATTATGGTGAAATTATGGTTATTTAATTATATAACTATATTATAGTATAACTATGTTAGGCACAATCATGTCTCCAAAAATATATAATGCCCTTCGAATATAGTTGCCCCCACCATGTTTTTCCTCTGCGTGTTGAATTAGGGTTTACTGCATATAATTCGGTACCAAAACTTATTAATTTTATTCGAAAAAGTAAGTAGTTGTTTAGATAAATGCAGTGTGAAAAAACACACAAATTTTAGGAATCTACTTACCCGCTGCATTATAAAAATATTAAAAATAATTAGTTATCAATGTTAGTAGTTATTCGTATAATTAAAAGCTGTATAATAGTTTGCAAATAATAAGGCTTACACATATACTTATCAGTAATTACAAAAATAAGTAGTTACCAATATCACATTATTTTTTTTTAATTAATTTAATAATCGCACGTAAGCTTTGTCTATTTAATTAATTATGTCAGATCTACGCTCACATGTGTAGGCTTAAACGCTTCTGCTGAAAATGGCTTTAACACCAGACTTGTGAAATATTAAACTGTACGGCATATTTAGTTACACAGCAATTACTTATGCAATAACAAAATAAATTAATTAAAAACGCCCTGGTCTGTTAAAAAATTTCTACAGTGCGCAATAAATTTTTTTTCTTTTTTATCAGAGAAATTTTCGAAAACAAAAATATACAAACACAAAAAACTCTTTTGGGGAAAACAAACAAAAAAAATATGTCATCGTATGCACGAGGGTAGTTAAAAGTATCTCAGAGATAGATTATCAGAAAATAAAAAAATATATACAATTTATCTGAGAATTCTGGTTTTGTTTGTTTGTAAACAAAGTGCCGGGTTTAGAGAGAGAAATTTCGTGTATTCGTACATTCTAGCACGTCAACAATTCGTATAAATAGCAGCTACATAACCAATATGCGGCAACATTTCAGTTCTGACTTTCCTATCGGTCACAGCTCTTTGAACAACAACAACAAAAAATTTCTTGAAATTTAATTTCAATAATAAAAATTTTTTACGTTTTGTTTGAAGTGAAAAGAAAAGTTGTACAAAGTGCTTTAAAAATAATTGTAATTTTATTAAAATTATCAAAAAAAAGAAAATCTATAAATTATCACAAAAGAAAAAATATCATATACAACAAGTGTTTTAAAAAGTATTAATTTGTGTACTTAATTTTGTAAATTTCAACAAAAAAAAATAAATCTCAATCATGTCTGCTTCTCCAACTGCCCGTCAAGCCATGAATGTGCCCCAGAAAACTAAAAAAATCGCCATTTCGGATCCAATTCAAATGCCAGAAGTTTATTCATCAACACCCGGCGGTACTTTGTACTCAACAACACCTGGTGGTAAGTTTTATATGATTATGCCAATCGAAAATGTTTTAAGCAGGGTCAGTGATAGTTTTCTTTTACATGAAATCACTTTTTCTGATGCAATTTTCTATTATCATTTCTCATGAAACAAGATAACATACAAATCTCTGGTGATTCCATTAAAAATTAATCATTTTTGCGCCATAAAAACAAATGATAACAATTTGTGTGACACAGCCATAAAAGGCTGATGCAATTGTTTATTTAAATTTCCTTTTTCAATACAGAGTTCTTGCAATTCTCATATAGTTTATGAGTAAAAATTTTTAAATGAATCATTTCAAGGAAAGTCGTGCAAAACATATGATAAGATATAGTTTTTTATTTAACAAACAAAATATTATCATTACCTAACTTAACATATTTTAATTGCCGTTATGTGAGTAATTGTTATTTTAATAATAATTTCAATAATAATTTCAAATCACCTCCTTTAAATTGTTAAAAAAAAAATTGACTGATAACACCTTTAAAAAAACAACAATGTACTTCTAACAAGTTCTTAAACAATTATAGATTGTAAAGATATAGAAAAATTGCGTTCTAGACTCTATTTTTTTTTTAATAATAAACAATTCTAAAAATAATGTTTATTACATTTTTGTTTTAATTATTTTCTTATCTAATCATTTTTATTTCTAATTTTAGGCACTAAATTAATTTATGAACGCACTTTTTTGAAAAATTTACGCCAATCTCCATTATGTCAATCACCACCCTCTAATATTCCAAGCTGTTTGATGAGAGGTACTCCCCGTACACCCTTCCGCAAGTGTGTACCTTTGCCCGAGGATTTGATAAAGAAAACAAATTCTATGAAAATCGAAGAGCAAGATGTTTTTCAATTGGAATTATAAATCACACTACAAAAATGGCATTTTATTAAATTCCTCCTGCCTCTTTCTCACAACATTTGAATAATAATCAATTATAAATCTAAAAGCTTTAAAAAGAAGCTGCAAAACAACATTTGCAAATACTTCGCTAAAAATTCCAATACTGCCATATTCAAACTATCTACAAAGAAAAAAAAAAAACAAAAAAACTTAAATCTAACTGATAATTAAAACTAAAGAAAAATTTGCAGTTAAATTAAAAATTGTATAACATCCAAAGAATTATAGCTTCCTGTTATTAGGTTTAAGTTGCCATCAACCTCATAATTTGCATTTTATTTTAATTTTTTATTATTAGTAGTTTATCTTCAGTCATATTGACTTGAAAGCTTTAAAAAAAAATGTATAAAAATTCTTATTTTTTATTTTTTAAAATGTTAAATTAATTTTTTTAATATCATATTTCACAAATTAGTTTTAAGAATTGTTATTTTAAAAAGAAAAATTTGAAAAAAAATACAAAAATGAACAAAAATATATAAAAAAAAACAAAAAATATTAAAATAAAAAACAAAATATTTATAAAAAAAAATACAATTTTTTATTTGAATTGGTATAAAGTCACTTTTGCACACGAGAGAAAACGGCTGAGCAAAAACATCTCTAAACAGGGGTCGAATAACGGCTTTCCATCAAGGATGTTGTAGTTAGGCCCTACACTCACCAAAATAAGTCTGCAATAGCAACTGAAAATTTTACTGTTATTACGGGAAATTTTGCTAATTTGAGCCTAGCGGTATTTTGAAATTTGTAGAAAAATTATCTGCCGCTCCTAAATTTTAGTACTTTTTTTAAAATTTTGCAAAAAAAATTTCAAATTTATTTTTTTTTATCGAGGATAAATATTTTTTTATTTTATTTATTTTTTTTTTTTTTTAAATCATTTTCATAAAAAATACATTTTGTTTTAATTTGGTAATGTCTGTTTTGAAAAATATTTTAGTCAATTTTTTTTTTTTTGCTTTTAAGGTAAAATTTTAATTGGTGTTAGGGCTGATATTTAGAAATAAAAAAAACTTATTAGAGCTATTTTAAGTGGATGTCTTATTTTTAGACATGAGTCGTTATCTTCACTTCCGATCCCTTTTTTGAACCCACGTAACATTTTAATGCAATTTAAGTTTGTAGGTGTAAGTTTTAATTAGAAATAACATTTCCTTCAATATCCACTTTTTTCAAAATTAGTAAATTTATTTGGCTAATTTTAGCAAATCGGTTTTCAAAAATTTATAAATATTCTGTAATTTGTAAAATATAAATAGCAAAAAGATTTGCTAAATAACAATTATTTTACTAAAAATCAGTACAAAAATAGTAAAGTGGGTATTGAAAACCGTTTACAAATTTTTCTATTAACTTTTTTTCTGAGTGTAGTTTGGAAATCCAAGTTGATGTTTTCATTATTTGTATTATTATAGTAACATACTCAGCAAAACCACACATTACCAAATAATGTGTAAAGTAATATGTAGCCATAGGGGCTCATGGATTACTTTACACTTTACTTCACTGATGAATTTTACAGGCGATGAGCCTCAAAGTAATGTATATACCCATTACTTTAGAGGTGATAATGTAAGGGGTTATTTATATGGTTAAGAGAATGGAAAAAGTAATGTGTCAAAAAAAAAGATTTTTAAAAAGAGGAATTTTTATAAAAAAAAAAATTATTACAAATATTTAAAACATTATTAAAAATAATGTGGCCATGATAGGAATCGAACCAGGGAACTGTGGTTACCAGCCAATAACTCTACCCACTAAACTATCAACGCATATAGTATTTGATTGCTTAAATGAATTGTTGCGCTTCGTTTTTTCGCTAGTGTTGTCAAAACAAACATACATTATCCTTTTGCTTACAAAAAAACACAAAGTAATTTATCTAAAAATATATTTTCAAAAATATTTCAATTATTACTTTACATTTATAAATCATATATTACGTAATCAATAATCAGTAACTCATTACTTTATGCTTGCAAATAATGAAAAAGTTAAGGAGCTATCATTACAAGATAACGCATGAGTATATCGCACCCATTACCAAAGTTTTGCCAGGATGTTTCTTCATATTTATAAAACTTTACTTGAAAATGATGAAGAATTTTTAAAAAATTTTAAGTATGATTAATGAAATACTTTATATTTACCAAGAAAAAGTTTTATCAATATGATGAAGTTTTTTTAATTTGTTTTTTTTTTTTTTTAATTATTTAAGTAAATAAAAATGCAAACTTAATGAGAATCCCAGTAGTTTGCAACCAAAATAAATAATACTTCAAAGATTTTTTTTCAAAATGAAGATTTATGAAACATTTGTCATTAATTTTTATGAAACACCTCAGAAAACTTCATACATATGAAAAATTGAAAAATAGGTACATTTTCGAAAAAAAAATAAGTTAAAAAATGTAAAAGCTATGGAGCCATATGTTAAATTTTTATCTACTAATCAAAATTACAAATAGCAAAACAGACTTTTAATCCATTAAAGCATAGTAAGTTGTTTGGGTTTCCCGTGAAAAAACTGTTATACTCAATATAAAAAATGTACTATTTACAATAAGGAATTTTAAGTGAAAATTTTATTACAACTAGTTTCAGGCAAATCCAGTATACAAGACTATTATTATCTTTCTAATGATAAAGTGACATTTTGTAATTGTTTCTTTTTTACAAAATTTAAAAAAAAATTATATAAATTTTTAAAATTTAAATAGTTTTGCGGCCATTAAATTACAAGTGAAATTTTTCACGGGGAAAACAATTTACTATGCTTTAAAAACAAATAATATATATCCATTCAAACATATTTTTTTTTTGCCCGAAAGTAAATTGTTTGGTACGCTGCATTCATTTACTATGAATTCTGTATAGTTTTACATAAATTGTGTCAAAATAGGACCAATAGTTTCGAAATAATAATTTTTTTTCTTTCAGATTGGTAATTAATCCCACTGTGCGATGATAAACGATAATTTTTCATGTTTAAACTACTTTTTTAAGACAAAAAGCTAGTCAATTTTAAAGGACAACTTCTTGGCCTGCTGATAGGGAATCTGAAGTCAAAATTTAAAAAAATTTTAAATGTCGAATTAAAAATGTTGAATTTTAAAAATTTTGTATTACCCCTCCCAAAATGAAAGAAAGTCACAAGTCAACGTAGTTCGTGTCATTATACTCTGAATAACATTTATTGGAACTAAATAAAAGTAGATGAATTTTACCCTATTGATAAATTTTGTTTAAAAAAAAAATCACTCCCCGAAATCCGCTGAAATTAATTAGCTGCCCTATCTAAATTAAACGAGGGATATATGTAATTTTTGGTACATGCAGGAAAAAGACATTTCTGAATATGTTTACAGGCAAATATATATTTATTTAGAAATACCATATGTATATTTGAAGTAGAGTTCCAAGTATTTTATATTTATGTTTATTATACGTACACGCAGAGAAAAAACATGGTTGCGACATGATCACTGCTAATATATTGTGCTTGCCGCAATCTGGTACGGTTGCCACAACCATGTTATTGGTTTTTTAACCATCACCTTCTATTTTATAACATGATTGGGTGTAACCATATTGTGGTAACAAAAACTCTGACTATGAAAAAAATAAGATAATTTTGCAACCATAAAATCCTGGTAACAATCAATAAATAATTATACTTCAAATAAAACATGACTTTGAAATTTACAGTCATAATATTGTCTTGTTTTTATAAAAACCAAAACTTTATCAATTCAGTCAGTTTGTTTTTACTACAAAATGTCTTAAAAAACAATCATATATTGTTAAATGCTGGGATTTTATATTTATAATATATATATGAGAATCATAATATGCTTATTAATGTGCCATAACATGATATTAGATAGTCATACTGTGTATATGTGTTAATAATCGTAATATAATAAGAAGGATGATATAATATAGTTATAGGGACTATAATATGATAACATTTTGAGTATACTATGATTACAGGAGATCATATTCAAGATCGTAATATGTTTATTAAAATCATAATATGGTAATTTTTGAATAATAATATAACTGTAGGAACCATATTATGGTTATTTTATTATCATAATATGATAACCATATTTTAGTACGACTATGGTTGGTACAATCATAAACCCAAAAATGTATGATGCTCTTCGAATATGATTGTCCCAACCACGTTTTTTTTCTGCGTGTATGTTTCCAGGCAAACATTGTAATTTTTGTAATTTTCCACCTAAATAAACATATATTTGCAATCAGTAATTTTATCATTATTATACTTGTGGGTTGCTTATAATGATAAACATATATTTATTTGCAAGCAAACATATATAAGTTTGCGGTGGATGAATTTCAAAGGATCCAAACATATATATGTTTAAAAGCAAACATATTATATTTGCAGGCAATCATATTGTTTTATAAATGCGGCAAATATAACTTACAGCGTTTCCAAATATATGTATATTACCAGCATATTATATTTCCAGCACGCCGTTTTTTTAGGGTGTATTTTTCAATTGAGAACTCCCTGGCCTGACACATAGATGGCGCTACTAGACCTAAATCGATATGATACTTAGCCCTAACAACCTTCAAAAGACACCTGTATAAATTTGACAGCTGTCCTGATCATTAGTTTGTGAATTATAGCATTTTGTGTGAAGCAACTTTTGTTATTGTGAAAAAAAAAAATGGATAAAAAGGAATTTCGCGTATTGATAAAATATTGCTTTTTGAAGGAAAAAAATACAGTTGAAGCAAAAACTTTGCTTGATGACGAGTTTCCAGACACTGCCCCAGGAAAATCAACCATCAAGGATTGGTGAAATGAACACCGAAGACGGTGAACGCTGTGGACGCCCAAAAGCGGTTGTTACGGACAAAAACATCAAAAAAAATCCACAAAATGATTTCGAATGACCGTAAATTGAAATTGAATGAAATAGCAGGTACACTCACCAAAAAAAGTCTGTAATGGCAACTGAAAATTTTGCTGTTATTACGGGAAATTCTGCTAATTTGAGCCCAGCGGTATATTTTGCTAATCTTAGCAACACATGTCTGCTGACGTGTAGTACAATGAAATTAGTAGAAAAATTAGTAGCCGCTACTAAATTTTAGTAGACTTTTTGTAAAGTGGAATTTAAAATCCGTTTGCTAAAATCAACAAAAAAAATTACTAAATACTATTAATATTAGTATAAAGTTTTAGATTTATTTTTTTTACCGAGCATCAAAAATTTTAATTATATTTTTTAAAAGATGTTTTATACAAAATGAAAAAAAAATCAAAGGCTTTAAAATCTTAAAAATTCTTAAAACATAAAACGAATTTATCATTTTGTTTTAATTTGGTAATTTCTGTTTTGAAAAATATTTTAGTCAATTTTTTTTTTTACTTCTAAGGTGAAATTTAAATTGTTGTTAGGGCTGATTTTTAGAAATAAAAAAAACTTTAGTGCTATTTTAAGTGGATGTCCTATTTTTAGACATGAGTCGGTATCTTCGCTTCCGATCCCTTTTTTAATCCTATGTAACATTTTAGGGCAATTTAAGTTTGTATGTATAAGTTTAAATTATTAGAAATAACATTTCCATCAATATCCAATTTTTTAAAATTAGTAATTTTTTTTTGCTAATTTTAGCAAATCGGTTTTCAAAAATTTGTAAAATGATTTCTGAAATAAGCAACGAAAATTTGTAGATATTCTGTAAAAACTCTGTAATTTGTAAAATGTAAATAGCAAAAAGATTTGCTAAATAATGATTTTTTTACTAAAAATTAGTACAAAAATAGTAAAGTGGGATTGAAAACCGTTTACAAATTTTTCTACTAACTTTTTTTTCTGAGTGTAGGTACTCTAAAGATATCAACTGAACGTGTACTTCATATCCATCACGAATATTTGGGTATGAGAAAGCTCTGTGCAAAGTGGGTGACGCGCGAGCTCACTTTTGCCAAAAACAAGTCAGTAAAAAAGAAGGCGAAAATCCATGAACTGGGCTTCGAATTGCTTCCGCATCCACCGTATTCTCCAGATCTGGCCCCCAGCGACTATTTCCTGTTCTCAGATCTCAAAAGAATGCTCGCTGGGAAGAAATTTTCGTCGAATGAAGAGGTGATCGCTGAAACTGAGTCCTATTTTAAAGCAAAGGACAAATCGCACTAGAAAAATGGTATCGGAAAGTTGGAGGGTCGCTAAAATCAGTGTATCACTCTTGAAGGGAACTATGTTAAATAAAAAAAAAACGAATTTTGCCAAAAAAAAAAAATGTGTTTTAGTATGATAGGCCGGGGACTTTTCAATTGACCTGTTAGAATGTGCTTAATAAAACTCAAGTGTGTGAAACTGAAATTTTAAAATTTTATTGCACAAAATTTCGATTATTTTATTAGTTTATTATTTTTAGTAACAAATTTTTCTAAAAAAAAATAAATTTTTTTTCTTGTATTTAAATTTTCAGCCGATTTCCGCCTCTACTTTTCTTTATCCAATCGGCACCAAATTGCATATTAAATGTTTTTATAAACAAAGAAACCAAATTAGCCCGTTCGTGAACTTTAGAATTGACTTTAATTTTTTAAACACCTCTGATTTATGTGACGGTACGTTTTTTTATGGTCAACATAATTATGCATAAGAGCATTTAAATGCATAAACAGAATTAGCTTACCTAACAAAACAAAGGTTAAGTCACTTAAGCCAATTATGTTTCAGCTTTTAGTCGTTTAATGATAAACCGTTTTTTTTTTATCACGTTTACTCTAAATGCTATCAAACACACATAACATACAGAGAAGTCGTATCAGTGCGTTATGAAAAAAAAAAAAACTATTACGATGTACTACGTAGCGTAGAAAAATACCTGAATGAGTTTTATGTTTGGAAAAAACAACTGGCAAATGATATAAAAAAACAACTGAGTACCGATTTTAAATAGTTTCATCACTGCGAAAAGATAAAAACTGTCATTTATTATCATTGTTTTTAAATGAGTGCAGAGTAATTTTCCAAATCATTCAGAACCGGTACCCAGAACAGTTAATTTTCTTTTAATTAGTTTTTAAATTTAGACGTTTTCACTTACTTTGCCATTTAAAAAGTTAAATCAGCAAACTAACGGCTTATTACTAAATGTCATGTAAAAATTTAACCAACAAATAAAATCCAAAATGTTCATAAGAAACAACAACAAGTTTTTGGGTTTAAGTCCTAGTTATTGTGGAAATGAGGCAAAAAATATTGAATAAATTAACTGTACTTGTCAGTTGTTTTTTTTTACTACATTTATTAGTTATTTTTTTTTACAAAAATTTCCCAATTTTATACAGTAAATTTTATAACTTTTGTAATAATAACTGCATTATCAGTTAATTTAAATAAAATTGCAGTTTAAATCTTTTTTTAATATAAATTGCAGTTATTTTAAACTGTAATTTTCGGTTGATTCCTCCGTATGTCCTATGTAGTTATTGTGGAAATGAGGCAAAAAATATTGGATAAATTAACTGTACTTGTCAGTTGTTTTTTTTTACTACATTTATTAGTTATTTTTTTTTACAAAAATTTCCCAATTTTATACAGTAAATTTTATAACTTTTGTAATAATAACTGCATTATCAGTTAATTTAAATAAAATTGCAGTTTAAATCTTTTTTTAATATAAATTGCAGTTGTTTACGGAGGACGTATGTCCTATGTAGTTATTGTGGAAATGAGGCAAAAAATATTGGAAAATTTAACTGTACTTGTCAGTTGTTTTTTTTTTACTACATTTATTAGTTGTTGTTTTTTTACAAAAATTTCCCAATTTTATACAGTAAATTTTATAACTTTTGTAATAACAACTGCACTATCAGTTAATTTAAATAAAATTGCAGTTTAAATCTTTTTTAATATAAATTGCAGTTATTTTAAACTGTAATTTTTAGTTGATTCCTCCGACATATTTCTCTGAGTAAAGAATTAATTAACTGTTTTTTTTTTAATTTGCACAATTATAAATGCAAGTTACTAATTTCCTCTTATTAATTAATGTAAATTATTTACAGTGATAATTAATAATTAGCAAATTAGCATTTAGCATTTTATTTTTTATTTAGCAAATCTTAACCACAATGTCATTTAGCTACACTTATTATTTACATAAACTTCATATGCCGGCCTTTTAGCCGGCATTAACAAAAATATAAATTGTAAACAAATCCAAGATTACTAAAAGAAATGAAAATAAAATTACTACTGCGTAGTTTTTTAATGGCTTTGGTTGTTCCACCCAAAATGCGAACGACACGTGTACATGTCGTTTTATGTGGGGAAAGCAGCAGCAGCAGCAGCAGCAGCAGAAATCATAATAATAATAATAATAATACACTGACAAAATTTTCTCCTTAATATTATATTGAATATGCACATTTAAACAATTTATTTATTTCATATTAATCATTTAATTACAAATTATATCCTAATACCCTAACCGAGCACTAGCAACAAAGGCCTTCGGCTCGTTGTAGTGAAAACAGACCAGAGCATCGAACCCACGACCCCCGTACTGATAAGCTAGCACGCTACCAACTAGCCCTACCTGGGCGCTCTAGCAATTTAAAATCAACAATTCGTTTATTATTATATTGTTGTTAAAAAATTAACTTATAAAACCGGTAAAAAAATTAATTTTTGGTTTCTTTTAACTGTTTTTTAATAGAACTGATTTTGTTTTCAAAAGAATACAGAATACAGAAGATGCTTAATTTTGTAATTTTTTTTATTGAATGACTGGTTGAAGAAGTTAAAAAATATATAATTTTTTTTAAAGCATACAACCAAAATCAGTACGTCGCACAGTGCTTTGCTTTGTTCCATAGACAAAAATCTAAATAAAATGTTAGTCATAAATATTGATTAAATTTATATTTTGGGAAAAGATTATAAGATTCTTTTTTAACACCACGAAAAGGCGCTACACTCAGAGAATTTTCAGCAAAATTTAAAAAAATTGGTTTGTTTCACGAAAAAAATGTCCAAAATTTATATTGGACTTCCAGTTTTGTTTTTTAAATCTTTTAATGTATAAGTTAATGAACTAAAAATATACTTTAAAGGAAAAGTCTTTAATTTTTTTTTTTTTTGTTGGATAGTCAAAAATTACAAAAGTTTATTGGAGTAAAAAAAACTAAGGATTTACAAACAAAAAAAAATCTGACTTGCTTTATCAATTGCAATTAAAAGCAAAAAACCGTAATTTAGATTCTTAGCTATGTTGCGTTAAGCGAGGTGACACTGTAAATTAAAATTTCTAAATCTGTGCATTGCACCCACTTTTTGAGTATTTTACACACATTAGGTTGAAGAATTTTTTTCATTTTAGTTATTTAAAAAAAAAATTAAAACTGTACAAAGAACTAACAATGTCGTAAAAACAACTGTCAAATATTTACTACAAAAATTTGAAACAACTGACAGAAATTGGTAACTGTTATAATTTTAATAAAAAAAAAAACAATTTTTTTTCTACTTATATTTAAGTCAAAATTGCAAACAGTACTTTGGAAATATAATAAATTTTTCTGATTTTTATTTGAAAACTAAGAATATATCAATAATAACAAATATAAACTAAACAGGAATTTTCAAAAACTAAACGAAATTTTTTATTATTTAATTTTATTTTCAGAAAAAATAAGTTTGTAGAAAAATTTGTAAACGGTTTTTAATCCCACTTTACTATTTTTGTACTGATTTTTAGTAAAAAAAAATATTATTAAGCAAAGCTTTTTGCTTTTTACATTTTACAAATCACAGAATTTTAACAGAATATTTACAAATTTTTGTTGCTAATTTTTGAAATCATTTTACAAATTTTTGTAAACCAATTGACTAAAATTAGCAAATAAAATTTATTAAAAAAAAAGTGGATATTGAAGAAAATTTTTTTTCTAATTAAAACCTACACCTACAAACTTAAATTGCCTTAAATTGTTACATATAGTAAAAAAAGGGATCAGAAGTGAAGATACCGACTCATGTCTAAATATAGGACATCTTCTTAAAATAGCACAAACAAGTTTTTTAGTTCTAAAAATTAGCCCTAAAAACAATTAAAATTTTACCTTAACAGTAAAAAAAATTACTAAAATATATTTCAATACAAAAATTACCAAATTAAAACAAAATGATAAATTCGTTTACGTTTTTACAATTTTTTAAGCCTTTGATTTTTTCAATTTTGTCTAAAATATTTTTTGAAAAAAATAAATAAAAAAAAAAATTGCAATTTTTTATAATACTAACATCAATAATATTTAGTAATTTTTTTGCTGATTTTGGTAAACAGATTTTAAATTCCAATTTACAAAAACGTTTAATTTCATTATACTACACGTCAGCAGATCGCTGGGCTCAAGTTAGCAAAATTTCCCGTAATAACAGCAAAATTTTCAGTTGCGATTACAGACATTTTTTGGTGAGTGTAGATGTTAATTATAATAATTCAAATAACTTCTTGTTCCGAAAAACAGTACTTTTCGTTAGTTTAAAAAACAACTATGATAATAGTTGTTTTATATTTTTCCATATACGAGTAACTGTTTAAAACAACAACTACTGATTACTACACAAACAACTGTATTGTAGCAACTGTAAGTAACCATTTTTGTTAGAATCCAATTTTAACCAACAGTTGGTGAGAAACCACAAATCGTATTTTCATTCAATTCGATGTGTAAGCGCGGGAAGGATTCCCGCCCAAGTAAAAGTTTTGAAATTATCTTATATTTTGACATATTATCTTGTGTGTATATTTTCTTCGCCATTCATAAAATAAGGTTCAGGATTTCTCTCTCGGAATTTCGACTGCTTACATCAAAATTACCTATATTATATTTGGTGTAAAGTCTCATATAGTTACTATATTAGTAGGCATGTCCGACGTTAATTTTTAACTTGTTTTTGTGCGAAAACTTAACCTTAATAGATTTAACTTGGATTTATTTTAAGGTAGTACAGTTAATAATACATTAGATTATAATTTGATGTTCTTATTTTCCAGGTAAAATTTAATGTAACTTTTAGAGCAAAAGCAGATTTATTTTGGAATCACCAATATTTACACGCTTGATTTATAAACTATAAGAAATACGGGGAAAAGTTCTTCAATTTAGAATCACCAATTTTTCCTATAAAATAGAATCAGTACATAATCTATGCCTGAAGTTGAAAGTTTTTTTGTGTTTTACATGTTAATTTATTTTATAAGTCTATTATAAAAATACAAAAAATGATTATGCAAATAATATTATAATTTATAATCATCAATATTTTTTATAAAAAATTTATTTTATGTGAATTTTTAAAATTCTTTAAAAACGATCATTTCATACACTACAAAAGGTTCGACCAAAATTTTATGCTTATAATTTATTGTTAACGAGATAACCTTTATATAAAAGAAACGGTATTAAATTAGAATCACCAATATTTTCAAACAAAAATTAAGTTTTGACGAATTATTTTCCTAAATCTTAAAAGTTATTCATCTTAATAGTGATGTTTATATTTTTTGATATTTATATGTATGAAAATGTATTTTTAGTGATCGAGATCATAGAAATTTGTTTCAAATGAAACAATATCTTATTTTAAATTCAGTAATTAATCATGGAGAATACATAGGAAAAGAAGTATGTTGATGAAGGTCGTAGCTGACCAGAAAATGCATTTCATTCAGCTAGTGTTTAAATAATTTTTTCTGTGTAATCTCCATGATTACTAGATAAAAAAATAAGCAATTTTTTTATTTCAAAAAATTATCTATGATCTCAAACCAGACTAAAAAAAATTGTCATAAATATAAGAAATGGCATAAAGATTTAAAATTTGTAATCACCAAAGTTTTCTACTAAAAATACAAATTTTATAATTTTTTTAATCTTAAGATATTTATTAAAATATAAGTTATTCCAAATTTAAATACTTATTGCTATATATTGTGATTTGCAGTGCAAAATATTGGAACTAACATTGTTTTACAGGAGAAGCAAAAAACTTCGACACATTTAATTCGCTTATAGAACTGATAGTTGTTATTATGAACTTCGTTACAGCTCAACCACATTTTATATTTTTGCATATACAGAGTATTTTATTTGACAAAAAATAATGAATTTTTCAGTAAACTAATAAAACTTTTTTTTACAAAGTGAATGAATTTCCTAAAGTCAGACCTGGAAGGCAGTACCGCTAAAATCTCATTATCGATTTAAATTCCTTTCAACCGTTATCCTTAAAATACCGTTACCGAAATTCCATTATTTCTGAAATACCGTTCCTGGAATAACTTAAATACCGATACCGAATAAATGAAAAATCGATTCCATAACCGAAATAAATAACATTCCGTTATCTTTAAAATACCGCTTCCGTTTTTTTTTTTTAATATCTGCTTTTATAGTTTTTATTGTGTTCCCAATTCGATTAACCGATTCCTCCATTAATTGTCGCTATTTCGGTTAATGTCGAAACAAATAATTTAAAACTCAAATAACACAGTTCAACACAAAAAAAAATTACGGGGTTCCGACGATTGACTCTTGCTAAGGAGACCAAAGAAAAAAATATACATGCGTTTTGATAGTTTACATCGAAATTTCATTTTAGAGGCGGTTTAAGTTTCCCAGCTCTGGGCTGTTCTTGCAGCATATCGGTATATAAAACTATGTTTTCTTTACATCTGAGGTGTAGGGTGTCTTCAGCAACTTTTTAGATAACGGTATGACAAATATTTTTGTATAACATATTAACCCTCTTACTCCCCCTCATAACGGCATTTTTTGGCTTTATTCTAAAAAACATCCCGAAAAAGGGGAAGGGCGGGATGAAATGTTCTACACAAAATGTTGGCCATAAAATTATACACACCAAAACTGAAAAGTTAACACAAACACCAAAAACCAATCAAATTCAAGATTGCTCATCAGATTTCTAGTCAAATTTTGGGATGACCAACAAATTATAAGTCAGATTTTGGGATCACCTACATAATATTTAGATCATCCCAAATCTGACTAGAAATTTGATGAGCAATCTTAAATTTGTCTGGTTTTTTGGTATTTGTGTTAAGTTTTGGGCTTTAGTGTGCTCTGACATATATAGTATAATCTTATGACCAACATTTTTGTACAACATTTCATCCCCGTCCTTCCCCTTTTTCGGGGTGGTTTTTACAATTTGTTAGAAATTAGCCAAAAAATTCCGTTATGCGGGGGATTCCTTAACAAGAATCAATTGTCGGAACCCCGTTATTTTGGAAAATGTTTGAAATTGTTGTGCAGCGTAATTATTCTATTCAAATAATCAATTAAAATAGTTTCGATTAAAAGGTTAAATTTATAATATGTCCAAAAAATTGAAATATAGCTTTTAACCTCCGTATACATGTATTTCGAGCTGACAAAAGATCTTATCAGAACGCGAAGTTTTAGAAAAGCTAGAGCCTCTAAGCAGAGCTTTAAAAAAAACCAATTAAAATATATATTTTTTTCCTTAGCTATGAAACACGTGACTAGGTATATTCTAGTGTTTCCAATCATTCGACCCTGCCGATTTATCGGTTAGGTCATTATCCGAAAAATTAAGATAATTTATTAATCGGTTATTCGGGCTAATCGGTTATTTGGAATTGGCGATTAATCGTTTAATGCAAAATAAATGTATTTCTTTCATCAAAATGAACAAGAAAAGCAGCTTTATGCTGAAATATACAGTTAAATCTATTGCATTGGTTCCAAAAGTGTTTGTTTAGGACAATTCAGAGCATCCTGAGATTTTTTAAAGAATCATGCCTTATAATCTTAGGTTTTTTTCAGAGGAATCTGACGACTCTTCGAAAAGAAAATGTCAGACGTGTTCAGTGGAAGTAAACCCTTAAAAACGCAGTGTAGATAGTGTTTTACCGAAGTGAGACATTTTGTCGATAAAGTTGATTTTTATTTTCTTTATATGACACTGTCCAAGAATAAAAACCTAAATAAATAAGAGCTTCCTCTAAAAAAAATAGAATAAAAAATATGGTATGAAAAGTTTTTGCGAAATTCAGAAACAAAGTTTGATAGAACTGCCACTGTTCCCTGACTCTTTCACTACCTTGTTTAAGCTTTAGAGTAAAAGAGGTTATCTATTAGAAAATACATAAAAATCCCGCATATTCCTGACATGTCCTCAACGATTTTTCAGTGTTTGTGCAATTAAGAATTCGAATTAGCGAATTCTTAAATATTTTTGACTAAACAACTTAATTCTGCTGAAGTTCCTACTTCATGAAAATTTATTGATAAATTAAATTAGAAACAAAATTCCATGTAATTTTTTAGTTTTTATAATTTTTTTTCAAAGAATTTTAAATGAAACTGTTTTTTCGAGTTTAAAGCAATTTTATATTATTATTTTATAACATAAGTAGTCACGTGTTTCACTGCTAAGGAGAAAAATATATATTTTTTGTTAGAGCTCTGCTTAGGTGCTCTAGCTTTTCTAAAAATTCGCGTTCTGATGAGATCTTTTTGTCAGCTCGAAATACATGTATACAGAGGTTGAAAGCTCTAATTAAATTTTTTTGGACATTAAAATATAATTTTATATTTTTTAAAATTTATTTTTAAAGGAATTTAAACAAAAATAAAAATTGTTTATCATATTTCTTAAAGCCTATATAACATTTGCTTTGATTCCCAGCAAAAATAAATGGAAGTGATTCTAAAGGAATTAATTTTTCATTGATTCTAAAGTATCGTTTAGTTCTGATTTTTCTCTTCTAAGGCAGTTCTTTTTCACAACTTATAAAAATGTGATTTTTAATGAAATTTAACACTTTTAAAATCTATGACGCTACAAAAAAAAAATTGCAAGAATTTCTAGTAAAAATTGCAAGAAAATTGCAAGAATTTCTAGTAAAAATTGCAAGAAAATTGCAAGAAAATTGCAAGAAAATTGCAAGAATTTCTAGTAGAGATAAATAAGGACCGATTGCTGAAGTTCCCGCTAAACTTTAACGAACAGTAAAACTTAAACTTTATTTAGGAAACAACAACAAATGTGTCAGTTAAATTTCCAGGTAGAAGCTAACGGAAGATTGTGAAAATGAGGCCAAAGCCCGATTACTGATGTCCTGTAGAAATCTCAATCACAAATTCAAAATTTATTTGGGAAGAACAAAAGATTTAATTTTTCACTAAACCATAAGAAGGGCTTTAGATGCAATGCAAAAGGATCATAAAAGAAAACTTCCACTCTATGACACCCCTATGTAAAAATCATTAGTTCCGATCCAAATTTTCACAACACCGGAATCAAAATCACTGCTTCTTTTTCTCTTCTTTTGCTACTTTTTTTTCTGGGTTCAGTCGATTTGAAAATAATTTGATTGTATTTTAGTTGATGTTTTTTTCCACGAATTTCTTGCCAAAGTTAAGAAAATTACACTTACCCAAAAAAAGTATATAATGGCAACTGAAAACTTTGTTGTTATAACGGGAAATTTTGCTAATTTGGGACCAGCGGTATTTTTTGCAACACATGTCTGCTGACGTATAGTACAATGAAATTTGCAGAAAAATTTGCTGCCGCTAATAAATTTTAGTAAACTTTTTGTAAAATCAGCAAAAAAAAAATGTACTAAATATTATTAATATTAGTACAAAATTTCAATTTCTTTTTAATCGAGCATCAAAATTTTTAATTTATTTATTTTTTAATAAAAATTTTTTAAGACAAAATTAAAAAAAAAAATCAAGGTCTTAAAAAATGTAAAAACAAACGAATTTATCGTTTTAATTTGATAATTGAGCGCCCCGGTAGGCTAGTTGGTAGCGTGCTAGCTTATCAGTGCGGGGGTCGTGGGTTCAATTCCCACCAGAGGCTCTGGTCTGTTTTCGCTACAACGAGCCGAAGGCCTTTGTTGCTCAGTTAGGGTATTAACATATAATTTGTAATTATATGATTAATAAATAAAATAAATAAATAATTTGATAATTTCTGTTTTGATAAATATTTTAGTCAATTTTTTTTCTTTTAATGTCAAATTTTCATTATTTTAAGTAGATGTCCTACTTTTAGTCGTGAGTCGGTATATTCACTTCCGATCCCTTTTTTAATCTATGTAACATTTTAAGATAATTTAAGTTTGTAGGTGTAAGTTTTAATAAGAAATAACATTTCCTTCAATATTCACTTTTTTTCAAAATTGGTAAATTTTTTTTTTGTTAATTTTAGCAAATCGGTTTTTAAAAATTTGTAAAATAATTTCTCAAATTAGCAACAAAAATTTGTAAATATTCTGTAAAAACTCTTGTAATTTGTAAAATGTAAATAGCAAAAAGAATATTTTTTTTTACTAAAAATCAGTACAAAAATAGTAAAGTGGGATTGAATATCGTTTACAAAATTTTCTATTATTTTTTTTTTGTGAGTGTAGAAAATTTTTGTAATTTTGTGATTTGCTAAATAATATTTTTTTTTACTAAAAATCAGTACAAAAATAGGAAAGTGGGATTGAAAACCGTTTACAAATTTTTCTACTAACTTTTTTTTCTGAGTGTAGAAAGTTTTAAGAAAAATAACAAAAATATTCATATTAAAAAATTTAACCGGTTAATCGAACTATTTTAATCGATTATTCGGGTCGAATAATTTTTTTAGTTTTAAATTATTTGTTTCAACATTAACCGAAACACAGGTGATTAATCGAGGAATCGGTTAATCAATTAACCGAATTGGAAACACTAGTTGCGTTGCTTTGCTTTATTTATTTCTACAGCTCAATAAAAACAATTGTTTTTTTTTTTTTTTGTTTTTGTAATAGTTTTTCTTTATTTTTGTATGACAATTATTTCTTAAATACTAAAACATATTTGGAAAACAAATAGTAAACAAACATTACATATAGTACATTATTTTAATATATGAGTTTCTTGTTTTTTTTTTAATAACTAAAATTAAGGAGGATCATTAAGGGGGAAGGGGGGAGGGCGGTTGTATACAACTTTTGTTTTAAACAATACATACAAAAATCTTTTTTTTTTTTAAATCATTTACAAACTTTTGAAAAGATTTGCAAAACTATACACTAATATGTGGTATAAATCATATTAAACGGATTGTATAAAATCTATAAAATGTCTAAATATGTAGTAGTCAATTTAAAAAAAATAAACTTAAATTGAAATTTACAAAAATAAAAAAATAAAAATAAAATAGCATCAGTTGTTAAATAAGGATATGAGTGCTAAAATACAACCAAGAAGGACAACAATTTAATTAAAACAAAAATTACTTAAATTACAACAAAATATGTATATTGCATTTCAAATAATAAAAAGTGTGTTTTCAATACAGCCATTATTTTGTAGGTTATGTTTTATTGCATGTAACAGTTTGTAGATTATTATGGCAAATTTTTTTTTTTTTTTTGTGTTTAGTTTTGTTTAGTTTTATCTTTTTTTTTTTTGTTATGTTGTAATATTTTATTTTAAAAAATTATTATTTAGTTTTAGTAAAAAAATATATATTTTCAAAAACACACTGCTAACGGAAGCACTATTTAAATTATTATTTTTAAAAAAATATATATCTGTAATAAAAGTTTGATAAATGTTTAGTTAATTAAATTAAATAAAAATATTATTTTTTTATTTTTTGGAGATGATTAAATATATCACTTTGCCAATTTTAAAAATTTTGTTTTTTTTTTTGTTCAAGACTTTGTCTTTTTAGCGGTTTTTAATGATTTCATTTTTCAAAAAAAAAAAAAAAAACTAAAAAATGTTTATAAATTTAATATGTAAGCTAAAAACTAATTCCTAATTGCAGTAAGTTGAAAGGATTTTGAGTTATAAATTATTTGTTTTTAAGGCGGCTAACTTAGCTAAATTTAAGCGCAATTTAGCACTTTTTTAAAGTAAATTTTACTCTTGCTTAATGTAGCAAGGTTGGTATTTTACCTTAACCACAAGTAGAATAACTCCAGATAGTTTTAAATTCGCCATTCTTTGAGCATAAGTTGGCCGTCCTTATAAAGATTTTCATTCAAAATTGAGAAAATTTTAGATGGAGATGGCTTTTTATTTAACACTTTTATTAATTTAAAATTTGAAATATAATATTTAAGAAATTGTTTTGCAAACCAACAATACTATCTCTTAAAAGACCCCATGTTGGGCGCCATAAGAATTACTACTTTTACACTCACCAAGTCTGTAATTGCAACTAAAAATTTTGCTGTTATTACGGGAAATTTTGCTACTTTGAGCCCAGTGTTTTTTTTTTTTTGCTAATCTTAGCAACACATGTCTGCTGACGTGTAGTACAATGAAATTAGTAGAAAAATTAGTAGCCGCTACTAAATTTTAGTAGTGGAAAGTGGAATTTAAAATCTGTTTGCTAAAATCAGCAAAAAAAAAAAATTACTAAATATTAGAACAAAATTTTAAATTTATTTTTTTATCGGCCATCAAATTATTTTTATTTTATTTTTTTTTTAATATTTTATACAAAATTAACAACAAAATCAAAGGCTTAAAAATCTTAAAAATTGTTTAAACACAAAGGAATTAATCATTTTGTTTTTATTTGATAATTTCTGTTTTGAAAAATATTTTAGTAATTTTTTTTTTCTTAAGGTCAAATTTTAATTGTTTTTAGGGCTGATTTTCAGAACTAAAAAAACTCTTTAGTGCTATTTTAAGTGGATGTCGTATTTATAGACATGAGTCGGTATATTCACTTCCGATCGCTTTTTAATCTATGTAACATTTTAAGGCAATTTAAGTTTTTAAAATTAGTGAATTTTTTTCGGTTTTAAAAAATTTGTAAAATGATTTCTGAAATTAGCAACAAAAGTTTGTAAATATTCTGTAAAAACTCTGTAATTTGTAAAATGTATATAGCAAAAAGATTTGCTAAATAATAGTTTTTTTACTAAAAATCAGCACAAAAATAGTAAAGTGGGATTGGAAACCGTTTACAAATATTTTTACTAACTTTTTTTTATGAGTGTAAGGTGCTAAATTAAGAATGAATGGTTTAGTTGAAATTCAAAATAAATTTCGAATGATTGCAAAAATTTCAGATCAAAAATTTCAATTTTATAAATTTCAAATGTAAAAATTTTTATTTTATTTAAAATTGTGTCATTTTTGCAAAGGAAAATCTCTAATTTGTTTCAAAATTTTCTCAATTTTAAATTAAAATAAATAATTAAAAGTTACAAACAAAGGGTACGTTCGTAAATGCAGTAATTGCGCATAACTGTAGCATAATAAAAGTATAGCGTTCAAAAAAGCATCACTTGGCAGCACTGATTTACGTCAAACGTTTTTTTATGCAAACAATTGACAGTGCTGCCGCAAATTTTTGCAACTATGGCATCATTAAAGTTACTGATGCAATAGTGCTAAATCAGCAACAAAAATTGGCATAACTGCCGCAGTGATGCACAAATTTTCTGCATTTACGAACGTACCCAAACATTTTATATACACATTTTCAACTTATAGCAATAGTGAATATTTTTCATTAGCTTTAATTCGTTGGTTTGTCTTTTTTATTAAAAGGAGTTGTATTATAGTTTTTTGTATGGAAAAATTGTTTTATTTAGATTAATTTTAAATTCAAGTTTTTTTATAAATTCAAAAATGTTCAAATTGCACGTTATAATTTAGAATAATATTTCCAACTTAACCATTTATGTAGAATGGCTAAAAACATACTCGACACGGAAAAAAAATTTCATCATAAATCATCTTTATAAATATTGACAAAAACTTCTTCATAAATATGAAAAAACTTCTTTATGAATATGAAGAAACTTTTTCACAAATATAAAAAAATCTATATACATATAAAATTTTTGCAAGTGTGTTGTGACTTTTTAACTCACGAACGGTCAAACCGAATTCGATTAAATTTTTAGGGTTTGTTCGTATGATGGTTTATCTTAAGTTTGCACAAAATCGGTCGACGCGTTCGTGAGTTATAACTTTTTATGTCAACATGTGATTTTGTCCATATAAAAAAACAACAACAAATACGTAGGCGCCCATGAGCGTGTGCGGTATGTATACTGTGTGCTGACTTCATAAACACGGTAAGTACACGTTCTAGCGCATACACGCATAAACATTGACAGCTGTCAATGAGTGATTACTTTAAGGTTCATTTTCATTGAACTCGCGGATCGAGAAACCAATGAACCAATGAATTTGATTTAATGTTAATATTCATGCGCAGTGAAGCACGCCGGGATCCGCTAGTATTTCATAAATTTTAGGCCTGGTTTATGTATTACGAATATAGTATAAACGAAAGCAAAGTAACCAAAATTTATTTTTATTTTCCAATGTATTTTTGACAAAGGTAATTGTCAATTTCTATCGTTTGGAATATTTTCTTCATCATACTTAAGAAAGCTTTTATTACATAGTAAGAAACATGTCATCATTTTTATGAAACAGCTTCATAAAATTTATAAAGTTTTACATTGGACGAAAAACTATAAAATTGTTCATAAGTGTACTTAGGCCTAGTTTTTGGGATGTCAATTAGCGTTGTTTGTTAGTTAAACAATAGTTACCCAGCAAAAAAAATAGTAGTCATTCTGTGACTATAACTTCTTTCATTGCTTCCTAAACTTCAGTTGACATTCTTTTATGATTTTTTGGTGTTATTCTAAGGCACTTCCAAAAGAATTCATGTGTTCATATTTCAAATGCAGTGATCTGGATATAAACCCGATGCATATCTTAAAATATCACTCTTCATTACTTCTAAAGCATAAGTTATACTATATCGTATATATTTTTTTTTTTTTTTTGAATCTTAAGCATTTATTCAAATTGAGAAAATAGTTCTAATGAACTTTTTTAATTTTTTTATTAAATCATTTTTTTATATTTTAGTTTACAATTTCATGAGGGTTAGAATTTATGCAGTTGCGCAATTTTTATAAAAGTTTTGAAAAATCAAGAAAAACAGATTTTTTTGTCCTGTAATTGAAACTAGCTGGCCTGTCATTTGCATTTTTTCAGCCTTAAATATTTATGACGATGCAATCTGTGCATTTTTGAATTATGTATTTTATTTAACACTACATCATTTTCAGTTTTAGTTCAGAATTTACCAAAATAATTTTAAAATTGTGCAAAAATTATTTAAAATTGTTTAAAAATATTTTGAAATTGTCTTAAAATGTTTTAAAATTGTACAACCAGTTTTTATATTATCCAAAAATATTTTAAAATTTGTCTAAACATTCATTAAAATTTTTGAAAAATGTTTCAAAAATGATTTTTCACTAATGCAGAATTATTTATTTGTTTTAATAAAGAGTATTTGTATATCAATGCATAAATTTCGCTTCTTTAAACTTATTTTTCAGCATTCTTATGAATTAAATTTTCATTAAAGCTTAAATATTACAAAGTATATGAACATTTTCCACTCATGCATCAGAATACCTAATCATTGTATTATCATTGCTTCCTCAGAGTAAAGTATGAGTAATGCTAGTAGCTACATTTGAATACTTCCATCCTATGACCCGCTAATGTTAAATTCATCGATGAAACCATCAGAAAAGAAGTGATGTCTTTGCCATAGTAGTGATGCTTTTATTGCTTCTTTGGCAGCTTCATTTTTGCTGGGTAACTCTAGAATTCTGTTTTTTAGATGTTGATTATTTTGCTTTTAATTGAAACGTATGTTATGATTGTCACATGTGACCATGGAAATGGAATGGAACATTGTTTTAAATCAAAACGATATGGAATAAAATGGGGAACGAGTGGAATAGGAACACTTAACAGGGTAAACAATAAGGAATGGAACGGGTAACGAGTGTTATCGAAAAACTACAAGAAATTTGTATTGTCAATTGCTCCTGTCTCAGAATTCATTTTCACAAAGTTGGTAGTCAAAATTTAAGAGATTTTTGCTGTTTCAAAATTCACAAACGAAAAAGTTTTTTTTAAAGTAAAAATTAATCGAATTCGTTTTTTTTTTAACCAAAGGCGAACTTTTTACTTTGCTTTTTAATTTGAAAAAAGCATAAATTTTGATTGCTTTTGAATACTAAAATTATTTAAAGGCAAATTAGAAATATATTAAAAAAAAAAACATTTACACCATGTGTTAATATATTTAAAAGATGTCTGTGGAAATGCTTAAACTTTCCCAAGAAACATTTTTATGGACTCTTCGACACGTACGGATTCATGAATCCGGCTTCTACTGTACGTTTACGATCCGAAAAAACGTATCCATTAAAGCTTATACAAAAACGGAACATTAACGGACCATATAATTGAATTTTCAAAAACAATACGTTTTGACTCCGTTTTGGTGTATCCGTTTCTGTAAAACGTCAAATATGAACCACCGTTTTTCATCAGTTTTTCTTCCGTTGCTTTTGGATTTGTTTAGTTATCAAAAACGAATACTTTAATATCCATAAGGTAAATATTTTTGAAATTTAAAACAAGTGCAAATTTATACAAATGTGCAAATACATAAAAATTTTGCCTAACAGTTTATAATAGATTTTGTGAAAAAATTGTAAATTTGCATTGTGTGCTACGTCATATCGTAAATACCGCAATTTAAACCTAAATTAAATTTTTGTTTCATTTTTTCATAATTTTTAATAAGCCACAACCACAGTGATTGATGGATGCTAATTCTGATGGAGATAAATATGGTATTTGTTTGTAATTTTGTTTGGTATTTGTTGTATTTAGTTTGTAAAAGTTTTGTAATTTTATTTTAAATATCTTTGTAAATAAGTTTAAAGAAAAACATAATAAAATTTGCTATTTAAAATTAAAATAATAGGCATTTACACATTTTGTTAAAAAAAACGATAGGAATACAAATCCGTAAACGGTCCGTCATTGACGGACTTTCATCAGACAACTCCGTTTTTCATCCGATATATCGGTCCGTAAACGGTCAGTCATTGATGGTATTTTAACGGATTTAAATCAGTTTCTATGTTCCTTAAAATCCGTTTTCTGGTCCGTATAGGGATCCAGAAAAAGGTACGTAAACGGAGTTGGATTCCTTTTATGTCGGACCGAAAACGGTACGTAAACGGAACGTATTGTTTGTTTGATTTATATTTTTACCAAAGCAAAAAACAAAACAAATTTTATACGAATTAATGAATTTCTACTCAAATATTCTCAAATTCTTTAAATACCGGATGTGGTCGGGCAACATTTGAACACTGGCCGAATATAGCCGAACACTACTTTTGGGGTGAAATTCAAAGCGGATTATTCGGCCAGACACTAGAAAAAAATATCAAAATTTACCAAACTGAACCATAAAATGACAATGACAAAATTTATTCTAAACTAACTTGTCTATTCATACAAAAAAGTCTGTGACTCTAGTTGTAACTATATACCACTTTGCAGTCATAATAAATTTTGTATTTATTCAAAATTTTTTCACACTATGGACAAATAAACATTTTAATTATTTGTATGTAAAGTTTAGACTTTTAAAAATAGTCTTATGACAGTTAGAACTCGTCGCAAGTAGAAATAGGCATGTAAAACTTATAGAAGTGTATAAAATTTCTTTAAAAAATTATTCGAAAAAAATTCAAATTTCATAGAAAATTCATAAACCCGAATTAAGTTCATAACCCCATTCATACTGATCCCCAAAATACGTCTTTTCGTTTGTTCAAGTTTTCAGTTTTCAATTTCCATACAAATTTTAAATCGAAAATTTGTAAATAACAAAAATAAGTATTTTGGTGTTCAGTATGAACGGGGTGTATTATATTCCAATTCAGCCAGTTTGCACCCATTTTAACTATAAGAATTCTATAATAAATTGGATTATAAAGCTATAGGGTCCTCCAAATAACTTTTTTTGGCCGAGGCAGCCATTTGAATGAAATTATTTTCCATTATTAACCGGAAGGATTGTACTTTCAAATAAAAAAAGAAATTTGAGAAAATATTCAGTAGTTTTTTTTTTATAGCATTTTCAAAAAAAAAAAGTTATTTGGCGGACCCTATACTAGCAACATTTTTGATTACAATTGCAAAGGAGAATGCACACAAAATCCACTATGCAAAGTGGAGTGCACTCTATATTTGTGAATGTGTCTTTAGACACCTTTAATAAAATTTCTTTTTAAAAAGTTAATTGCAAAAATAAAATGGTTTTGATTTGAATTCAAATTTAATTTTTTGAAATTTATAACATAAAATACTAGAAAAATTTACAAAGATTGTGTTCTTAGAGATCAATAAATTTAAAATAAAAATTGTATAGATATTTTTATTTTTTAAATTTTACATAATGAAAATTTTATTAAATTTAAAATTTCAACAATTTAAAACACACAAGTTTTTTTTTAAACAAAACATAAAATAGATAAAAAAAATCAAAACCATATGCAGGAAGAATAAAACCATACAACTCCTTTTTTTCTAAAAAAAAATTCAATTAGCCCAACTACAGTAAGCAAAATTTTAATAGACGCATTTAAACTTTATGTATTATTTATTAATTAAATAGAGCAATAAATCATTGAAGGTAAAATAACGACGGTTTTTCTTATAAATCATCAAATTTAGAGCGAAATTTTAATAGAAGCACCTCTAAGCAATAAATTTCTTTGTTATTAGTTAGATATGTTGCAAAGCTCGAAATTTTTTATATTTTAAGTCTGAAAAATGACGATAAATCACAACAAAAATAACTTTGCTAAATGAGTACACTCAAAACAAAAAAGATATGAACTAAAATTTAATCGAAAATTTCCTTCAAAATAGTTTATAAATTGTCCTCAATTTAAGTAAAATTTTATTAAAACTTAGAAAAATTTTCTTAAAAAAAATAAAAATTCCTAAGTTTGAGGAAAAACGAAATAGTTTATATACACAGAAATAGTTCATATTTTCCCTAAGTAATATTTCTTGATTTTAGGAAAAAACAAATGTATTAATTTTAAGAAAAAACATCTTAGTTTTAAGAAATTTCCATACTCAAATGTAATAAAATAAAGTTTAGTTAAAAAAAATGTTTATAATATAATTTACTCCCATTTAGTTCAAAAAATGTGTCCAACTTAAATCGAGAATGTACTTGAATTTAATGTGTGTTCATTTTTTGTTCGCGAGTAGTAAAATTAACTAAATTTTAGAAAGCCATTTCCACTAACACTTTCTAATTTTAAAGAATTATTTTCTAAAAATTAGTTCAGAAAATTAAAAACAAAAAGCAATAATTTTTTTCCTATGTAATAATAAAAATTTACTTGATTTTAGAAACTGATGAGCTATTTCTAAGGAAAATTTTCATGCATTTTAGTTCAGATAAATTTTAAAAATTTTAATAAAATATTAATTTTTTTCAAGTAAAAGTTTTCTAATTTTTAAAAAATAATAAAATTTGGTATAGGATTTTTTTTTGTTGGAAAACATTTAAATTATTTTCAATATTCTATCCCAAAAAAAAAAAAACAAATTAAATACAAACTAGTTAGTTTTCCTAATTTCCAAGAAAAAATATTATTAAAGAAAAAATATTATTAAAGGAAACAAATTAAAGTAACCATTTAAAAAAATTATCGTGCATGATTATACTTTTTGGTGCGTGTTTTAAAAATGGCTCACATGCCCATCTCTAATCTTAACTGTCTTTAACATTGAACTTAAAGTAACTTAAATAATTTTTTTAAAATTAAAATATTGATTGCTGACTACAGTGCAAAATATCGCAGGCACATTTTATATATTACGGCTTGATAGCTTTCCTATAATTGACGTAGCGCTTATTAAACTTTATATTTACAGAACTATTTTTCACTTAATAATAAAAAAAGTTTAAATTTGTATATGTTAAATAAAGTTCAAGCTAAAAATGTCATAAAATATACATATGACATTTTTCCATTTTTCAATAATAACAAGAAATGTAACTGTGATATTTTGTATTTTTGCAACAATTTCCTTAAATTAGTTAATTTAAGAAGACAAAGGACCCTCAGTGTTCCTTAGCCATAGATGCCGTGTGTCACGTAGGGAGTCTCTTTTTGTAGTTCTCTACGAAAAAGACTGACTGACTGTCACAATTTATTACGTTTCCTGCAGTACATATTTTTAATTTGTTTACCTTTTTGCTAATAAAATTTAATTTATATTTTAAATACATGAATTAAGTATTATTTAATTAAATTTTAAGACAAAATTGTATAGCAAAAAGCTTGTTAAGAGCAGTGTCCTCACAAAACGAAAGTCCTCCGAAAGTGGGAAAATACTTACTCAATGAGTGTAAAGTACTTGAAAATATATGGAAGAAAGCCTGGGGTCAAGTGTCTACAAGTCACCACTTCTGTCGACCATTTTTGGGTTACTTTTTGGTGACATGTCCACAAAGCGTCTATACTTTTTACACTCCTTTTTTGCAGCTGCAAAGCTGTGCTTGTTCTTGATTTTTTTAATTGTTTTATTTTGTTGAAAATACATGTGCGCATAGCTGCATGCAAAATTAAAGTTTTTAATAAAAATATAGAGAAACATGAATTTAAAAGGTAAACATACAAATTTAAACAAAATATATAATGAGCAAAAGAAATTACAAAAAACTTGTGAAAAAAACAATCAATTTTGTATCAAAATAAAAATAACAAGAAAGAGACAACAATTTTTAGTGAAAATTGCAACTCTAGAGATTTTGCACGAAAATGTTTTTTACTTTAATGAAATTTATAAAAAAAAATTTTATTAATAAAATATCTAATTTAACGAAATAAATGCACCTGTTTAATCTTATTTCCTTCGTAGTGTGGAAATCAAGTAAAAAATTCCAAAAGTGTAGACTAGAATTACTAAAATCTACTAGTGAATCTTTGGTTTCAATGTCAACACCAAGTCAATAGTTGTGTAGATTCGCAATGACACGCACATGTTAAATGTCTACAGCAGAAAGCGTTGGCTCGGGCAAAATTAGTCAGTAGTACTGGTGACAAAGTCTATAGTGAATCAGTACAGTTTCACTATCGATATTACCTTTACCATAGAAGCAGGATTAGGATAATTTTCACTTAAAAGAAGTGTTATTTAACTTGTTGTTAGAAAATATTTTCTTATTTTTAGGGAGTTAAGTCCTAGTTTTTATTAAAAAAAAATTATCTAACGAACTGAAATAAAATAAAATTTTTCTTAAAACCAAGGAAACATTTCCTAACTAACAGTAAAATTTTAGATGATGTATTAACTAATTAGGAGGAAATTTTACTGTTTTCTAATAAAAATTTACTTCTCAGTAGTAACATTTTTCTATAATTTAGAAATTTTGACCAAATTTTTAAGTAAAATTTGTTTCTTAATTTCAAGGAAAATTTTATAAAATATTGGTCTTTGGCGCCGTTTTCATTTCAATTTTTCCTCTTAATAAGTTAAATTTCTAAATTCTAGTTCATTTCTTTTGAGTGTATATTTTTGGTTTTTTGTTTAATTTTCACTGACTTTAGAAAAAGTATTTTGATCCAATTTTTTTGTACATTTCTATGTACTAAAGACTTTATTTTGTATAACATTCCACAGCCAAACTTGTCTTTTGTAAGAATTTCTTAGTATGGTATAAACTTTGATTTTCTGTTTTAAAATTCTGTATTTATAAAATTTGGTTTTCTGTTTTAAAAGTCCGCATTTACAGTTGAATTCCGTATAAAGATATTTATTCTTATTTCCCAGAATTTAATATATGTACTTTAAAAATAAAAAATACTTTTATTTTACTCCAACTGATTTAATAAAGAAACTAATGGCCGTATTTATAATGAAAAGTTAGTTGCTGCTAATACATCGCACACAACGATGTACTAACTAGTATACCGATTAGCCTTAGTAGCTAGTTGGTACAGAGTTTATTTATAATCTCTTTTCTTCTGTCAAAAAAATATTAAAATAACAACTCTGAAAATTGTGATGCCATCATATTTTTTTGTAATAATGCCACCTGTTTTAAAGAAAATCAACTTTGTGGTTTACATTCTTTTTTCCCTTTCCTTTCAGTTCGTCCTTCACCACATTTATTAATTTTTTTGCATTTTGTTTCGTGAATCTATATTTTTTACGAAACTCAGCGTCGGAATATTTAAAAATGGATTTGTTCTCTTTTTATAAATTTTAGGATTAGGAGAACGACGGCGAACTTCACTTCTTAAAAGGTCCAAATTATTTAATTGGTCAAGAATTTACATTATTATTAAATTTTTTTGTATTTTTCGCAAATTTGCACACAAATTTTTTTATTGTATTTTTTCACTTTTGTTTACATACTTATTTTGACACAAAACAGCTGATTTTCAAACATTTAGTAAGTGTTTGATAGTTCGTTAACTAGAGTTTAAAAGGTGGATAAGAAATTTATTATAAATAGAACTCATGATAGACGCTAACTAATTTTTCATTATAAATACGGCCGTAAAAGTTTAGAAGAGCGCCTGTTAAAATTTCGACCTAAATTTGATGTTTTTCATTTTAGAAAAGCCGTCGTTATTTTACTTTCAATGAGGATTGTAACTTTTAATATCATATATTGTGTAAATTTACACATTAATAATTAATATTGCACAAAAAAATATCAAAAATTAACTGTCATATTAAATAAATAATACCTAAAGTTTAAATGTGTCTATTAAAACTTCGCTTACTGTAATTTGGTAATATTATAAAAGTTCCTAATAATTTGTTAAAATATACATCTATTATAAAAAAAATTGTTTTTTTTTTTATTTTACTTAAAATTACAAAAGAATTTATTTGCATCATTATAATGAACAATTCAATAAAACGGCGTTTTAGTTTCACTAATGTATGAAGAAATTTTAAAATTTTTACTTTAACGCCATTTTTTTGAATTCATCACATTGGTTTTTTTATTATTTTAATTTTAGTTTTATTTTTTAATTAATAAGTTAACAACAATGATTCAGTTTAATAATTAATAAGCCAACATTTAGTTTTACTTTTTTTCATTTCCATTTCAGTTTTTTTGTCTTTGACGGCATTTTTTTTTTTTTTGTTTGTAAGTTTACAAAAAAAAATAAAATTGGTTCATTATAGTTTAACTTATTTGTTTATTTTTTATATTTTAAATATATATAAATAAAACTGAAATATTTTATTTTATTAACATTTATTATTTTTACTTAATAAAAAAATATTTCATTATAATTACTAATTGCACGGCATTTATTTGTTTTTTTTGTATGTGCTTTAACTGCATTCTAACAGCAATTTATAAAAAAATAATAATAATAATTATATATTTACAATATGAATAAGAAAATAAAGTAATAGGTCGATTTGTTAACTAAATTTTATGAAATGTCTTGTGAATTCCAAAAATAATCTTTTATTACAGTTTACTGGTATTAGTTAAAAAAAAAAAACTAAATTTAAATTTAAAAATAAAAAATTAAAATTAAACATGTTAGTAAAATGTTTGAAAAAATTTTAAATGAAAATTTGATAAGATACTTTTCTGAATTGTGCGTTAGAACACAAGAAAGAAGTCTAATATTAATTTTTGAGAAAAATCTCGAATAAAATTTAATGAAACTCATGTTTTTAGTTTTGTTGAATTATATTGTTTTTTTTTACCAAGTTTACTTGCTTAACTTGATTTCATTGTAAAACCCATCAACCTTACTATAAAAAACATAAAGTCGATTTAAAATCACAAAAGCTAACTTAACACAAAACCTTAGTTAACACAATCAACCTCCAAAAAAAACTAAAGCTTATATAAAACTTGATTTTTTAAAGAATTTTTCTGATATTATTATAAAAAAGAAGTGTTTTGTATTGAATTTTCTTAATTTTTAAATGGATTCAAGTAATATTAAAAGCCACATAACGCCAAATGCCAATTAATTGATTATTGTTTTTTATCTTTTAATTTTATTATTCAAATGTATCTTCTGTAATATTGGGATTCTCTCTAGGTTTAACTGTAGATTTAAGTTTTTGTATTTTAAACAACTTTTATAGTCAATAAAATATTGAAACATTTAGTTTACAACGAAAATAATTAATTGTGTACGTTCAGTGAAGACAATTTGCTAAACATTTTAATTTTGATAGTGATCGAATGCCATGATTTGACTATTCTTATAGAATATTTGTTCGATTCGATATCGGAAGAAGTCATATTTGTCTTTACTTCAGTTGCGTCCAACTCATATGCACAATGTGCAAGCTTTTACAAAATAGCTTTTTCACCAACAGCGAGCTTCGACGAGAGCTTTTACATATATGAGGGAACAATACAAGGATGGAAATTTTGAATTTCGAAATGTTATAAGTTGTATAATTTATTTAAGGCAAAACACTTTAATACTTTTTTTGAAAGATCTTTAAAGAAAATGCCATCTTCAAAAGGCTTGCAGTGCTTTGCTAAGGATAGAGCAACAACAAAAGGAATATTTTCTTTGAAATTTTTTTTCATATTGAAATTGGTCGATTGGCAAATTTTTCTTTTGAAACTTTAATTTCAGTTCATCTACTAATTTTGCTCTATCTAAATTTTAATTCAAAAATATCTTTTGGGATGTATTATAATGCCTTTCAATGATATGTTTGTGATTGCGTTTGAAATTATAACCACAAACCAAACATACGGGATCGCCATCATTGTTTTCAATAAACAAAAACAACTGTTCCCACTAACATAGACTGATCGTTGTATGTTTGAAAAGTTATTTTCAAGTTGATGGAAAAGTACTTACGTACTGAATTTTCCGTCCCTGAAAAAAAAAGCTCTTTACTACAAACGAAAATATCATAGTATTAGTGTTTGGACGCTACTGCTTTACTTCATAATTAAAAGAATTTCGTAAAGAAGTTTACACTGAATGTGAGAGAGTAGAACCCTCTAATATTCTTTCTTCAGATAATATTTATACTATATATTTGGCATTGCCTATGGTAAAGATATAAAAATTTTGATTTATCGTTTTATTTAGGCAATCTAGCCCAATAAGAGTTGAAGACGGATCAAGAAGTGCAGTAATCGAATAGTTTCGATTTTTGCTATAAATAGCACTATCAGTAAAATAATGATCTAGTGTTATTTTTTAAGAAGTTACAGCGATTTTCGCTTTTTGAAAATTGCGAAACTTATTGAACAAACGTTAATAAATTTTACCGAAATTGATTTCGCTTAATACAAAGGCTGAGTGTATTAGCTGTGCTTAATTTCATAAAAATCTGTCAACTTGTTGAGTTTGAGTTGGAAGGATTTGGTTTGAGTTGGAAATAGTAACTTATTTTGCAAATACAGACTCTTAACTTCTTTTGCCATTATCAATAATGAATGCCAGAGCGTGAATATATTTAACAAAAAAAAAATAAACTTTTTAAAATTTAAGAAATTTTGACTTTAAACCCTTCTCATTTGAAAATCGTTCGTTGAACATAAAATTTAAAAGGAGTAGTAAATTATGTTCTCTATCGAACATAAGAATCGAACAAACCGACTTTCGAACTTATGTGTATGTCCTATTTTTGGACAATTATCGGTGGTAAAGAATAGCCTCACTTCCGATTCATCTTTTTAACCTAACTTTACCTATGTTCAAATCAGAAAAATCAACATTACCGACAGCAAAAATTGTGGTTGATCGAAAAGTGTTTGAAGTGAAACACACATATGTAAAGAACTCTGTTTAAAGTGTTTACTTGTATTTAAGTGTTTATGAATAGAACAGCAAAGGGAAACAAAAAACAAACACATGTCTTTCAAAATCAGCTGATTGAACATATGTGATTATGGAGATTACTAAACACAGCTAGAGTTTGTAAGTAAATTTCATCTTTACTCAATAAATCAATGGGGATTAGTTCTCATATAGCTTTTGCCGGTTAAGTTGAGAGTAAAAATAAGAAAGATTTACAATTAAAACTTATACCGTAAATTTTTTCAAATTTTCAATTTTTTTCCTTAAATTTTTTCAAAATGGCATTTCAACTGGTTAATTTTGCCAACAATTATTTTTTTTATTAAATTGACGATTGCAAAATGAATTTATCAAATATTTTTTCTGTTAAATTACACTAGGCAACAGCCATTTTGTTATTTGGTTCTAGCATACTTTTTCTCATGGATTTGGACCTACTGAACACGAAAATGAATTTTAAAAATTTTTCTGTCGATTGGTTTGCGAGATACAAATTTTTTAATTTTTTTTTTTTAATTTTTGGAGGTACACTTACTATTTTGAGCATATCTTTAGTCTTCTTTGACCTATTTTATTCTACTACTACTCAAATTAAAGACAATTGAGCCGTCTACAACTTATTCTCAGAAAATTTTCAAATCGGGTTAGTAGTTTTGATGTTGGCGGCTTAAAAAGGTTAAAAAACTGCGTTTTTTTAGTAAAAATGTGGCTGAAAAATTCATATAAAAATTCATATAAAATGTAAAACGCGATGTTAACAGCGATTTTAATTTTTTTACGCATAGCTGACACTTTTCCAAAGAAAATAAGCCCTTACTTAACAAAATCTGATGACAAATGGCCGACTTATTATTTTTTTGGTAAACGACCGAAATTCCGCTATTTCACGATTTTTTGATTTTCATTATTTGCACAGCTTACCTACCCAACGCAAACGAATAAATACATTTGAACTTAATTTAAAATAAACAAATTAGTCTTCGTATATTATTTTTAAATTTATTTACAGCACTACATGCTCAATGTATCGCACAATTAGCTAAACTAACGAAATTAAACTAACTAATTAAATTAAGCAAATCAACGCACAAAAAAATGAGTAAAAACAAAGATATAAGTGTACATTTTATGCCATGTGGAAAAACTGCTGACTTCTTCTTTGTTTTTTGTATTCGCTGCAATCGGTCTCACGTATTAGGGTCCAAATATAGTCACCCATCATAGCCGTGTCATAGTTGCCCTGATAGCGTCGTTCCATAGCCTTCAATTCCTGATGAAAGCGCTCGCCGTGTTCGTCGCTCACGTCTCCTAAATTCTCAGGGAAAAAATCCAAATGAGAATCCAGAAAGTGTATTTTAAGTGACATGTGCACTCCCATGGCTTCATAGTTCTTTACCAGATCCTCAACTATGTCCTTATAATTCGGGCTTTTGTTGTTTCCTAAAAAGTTTTCCACAACAAGCCTGAAGGAATTCCATGCTGCGGCTTCGATGGGTGATAACAGCTTTGGGAATTTTTCATCTTTCAACATTTTTTTTATCTCGGGTCCTGCGAAGACTCCTTCTTTAATTTTTGCCAGCGAAAGGTAAGGGAAAATTGACCGTAAATAGGCAAAAGCTTCACCTTCTTTGTCTAATTTTTTGGCAAAATTTTTAATCAAACCCAATTTTATGTGCAGCGGCGGAAGTATTATATTTTCACGGTTCTCTATTAGTGGTTTGCGCTGAACATTCGCTTCTCCAACTACAGGTTTCGTTCGTACCGGCCATTTTTTTTTTATATAATGCTGATCATCAGCGCGGCTATTCCAAAGGCACAGAAAACAGCAATGTCGCGTATAGCCTCCTTGGAGTCCACACAGAATGGCCACAACTTTAAGGTCGGCGCATATTTTCCAATTGTATTTCCTATACTCTATGCATTTCAGCAAAATGTCCATAGTTTCATAGTTCTCCTTTGAATGAACCGCATGAGCAATAGGAACAGATGGCTTTTCATTCCCATTATGTAAGAGAACTGCCTTCAAGCTCTCTTTGTTGCTGTCAATAAACAACCTCCATTCGTTGGGGTTGTGAATTTGGTGAAGCTCTTGGAACAAGCCTGAAATGTCGCTGCAAAAACATATTTGGTCTTTCTTTGTATAAAATTTTGCATACTCCTTGTGACGGTTTCTGTACGCTGATACTTTCACTTCTGAAGCCGCAAATCCACACTGTATCATCCGAGACGCAAAAAGTTCGGATTTCTCCTTAGTGAGACCAAAATCGCGCACCCAATCGTTTAGTTCGGCCTGTGACAGTAATTTTCGCTTTGCACCCGGCTCAAATTTGCTTGCATTTGACTCAGACTCTTCTTCTGACGATTCTGCTTTTTGAAGAGATGCACCAGGGCACACTGGATATGGCACATCATGCGAATGTGGTACTGGAAGCGCAAACGATCCCACTTGAGCGTAGTTCCATTTAAAAAATCTTCCTACCCCACTGTTTGTGGTGAGGCAAAAATAACAGTCTGTGGAATGGCATAGCGGCTTTTTCCACATCATTGGTGTATCGAATTTCATATGGCGGCTAAAATTAAAATAAATTACTATATTCGCTATGTATAATGTGTTTAAATAAAAATTCTTACCTTCCGCCAGCTGCCCAGTTGGTTAAGATTATATAGCAAAGATCACACAGCGACTTAGGTGTCCATGGTTCTGTGATATTTGGTGAAATACCAAAATAATTCAAATAGTGCAATTGTACTGCTGGAGTAAACTTGTGTGCGTGATTTTTTTTTATAAACTGGCCACAAACATTGCAGAAATTGTCTGGATCGTTCAAACACTCGAACACACGTAGTCTTTTACTCATTGTCTTCCTTGCGTTTTCTAAATATTAACTTCTTTACACTTTCACAGACAGTTTTGAAATGCAATTGATAACCGTGTCTCCTTATGTTTAAATATGTATGAGCATGTAGTGCTGTAAATAAATTAAAAAATAATATACGAAGACTACTTTGTTTATTTTAAATTAAGTTCAAATGTATTTATTCGTTTGCGTTGGGTAGGTAAGCTGTGCAAATAATGAAAATCAAAAAATCGTGAAATAGCGGAATTTCGGTCGTTTACCAAAAAAATA
Source organism: Eustalomyia histrio (assembly GCA_949748255.1). Lineage (NCBI taxonomy): Eukaryota > Metazoa > Arthropoda > Insecta > Diptera > Anthomyiidae > Eustalomyia > Eustalomyia histrio. The sequence goes on along the minus strand of OX456526.1, from coordinate 57,214,261 downwards.
ATAAGTCGGCCATTTGTCATCAGATTTTGTTAAGTAAAGGCTTATTTTCTTTGGAAAAGTGTCAGCTATACGTAAAAAAATTAAAATCGCTGTTAACATCGCGTTTTACATTTTATATGAATTTTTATATGAATTTTTCAGCCACATTTTTACTAAAAAAACGCAGTTTTTTAACCTTTTTAAGCCGCCAACATCAAAACTACTAACCCGATTTGAAAATTTTCTGAGAATAAGTTGTAGACGGCTCAATTGTCTTTAATTTGAGTAGTAGTAGGATAAAATAGGTCAAAGAAGACTAAAGATATGCTCAAAATAGTAAGTGTACCTCCAAAAATTAAAAAAAAAAATTAAAAAATTTGTATCTCGCAAACCAATCGACAGAAAAATTTTTAAAATTCATTTTCATGTTCAGTAGGTCCAAATCCATGAGAAAAAGTATGCTAGAAACAAATAACAGACAAAAGTTTGTTATTTGTGACCTAGTGTTATAAACAAGAAAAGCAAATTATCTTCTTTGCCCAGCAAAATCAAGATAACCTCTTACTTTTCTATTACAAACACTATTACTTTATTAAGGACATGCTCAGCCCATCGAGGTAACTCCTTACCTAGTAATATGTTACGTTTTTAAAAATATTTTAAATTGGGTATATTTACAAAGTAATAATATAACTTAGAATTTCAATTCCAATTACTTAGAATTTCAATTCCAATTCAATTAAGATCTTAAATAACCAAATAACTGAATAATAAATTAATCAAAAAGTATATTCGCTGATCTCAAAATATCTCTTATATAAAAATATCAGAAATCTTCAGAAAAAAAAACCCAATAACATTGGCATAAGCTTTAACAAAACTGAAAAATAATCTTAAAAGAAACATAAAAAATAACTTCAAAGAAATTATAAACATAAGAAATAAATTTAAATAAAAATTAATGTACCAAAAATATTTATAGAAAAAATGTATTAAATAAATAAAAAAAAAAATATACATATATATAAACAAATAATTATATACAGTTGTAAGACTAATTCCTAAATGTAAATCTAAATAATAACATACAAATTAAAACAAGCAAAAGAAAAAAAGTGTTTGAATCCTAATTATTATTATATTTAATTTTAACTTAACATCATCATGGTCACTTAATATATCACGCAAAATGCACCTAATCTTTCATTCATCATCATTTATATTTCGAATTTTCTTGTGGAAATTGAAATATACAATAGTACATATCAAAAAAATTTGTTTCATTCCTAGTACTCTTTCTTAAATATTGACAGCAGGTCAAATTATCTTAGATTCTTACAAAAAAATAAAAAAAATAAAATAAAAAATAAATCACCATTTATTATATAATAGTATGTGTGTGTATGTATATATCAACATTTTTTGTTTTAAAGATAAATCTCTAAAAGATTTATCGTAAATTTTGTTAATTTAATGCAAAAATATCTTTTTATTTTTGTATACGTTCAAACAACAGCCAGCTGTAGCTTTAGTAGAAGAGGAGGAGGAGGTTAAGGAAAATTGACTCGCTCACTCTTTCAAGCACCACTTACTAGGTAAAAATTTGATTTTTTTTTTTTTTTCAAAAACATTCTTCAAAGCATTTCGACTTACCTACTACAAAATTTAAATCAAATTTAAATGATTCTTTATAACTACAGATTACTGCCGGGATAACTACCAGCATTACTACTGGAGTCGCCGCCATTACCATTTCCACCACCACCATTACCACCACTACTACTACCATAGGAATGTGCTTGGGGTGGTGTAGCTGTGGGTGGGGTTTGACTAGCTGCCATTTCATTAAAAAGCATTAATGCTGATGATCCCGTCACCGCTATGGGTGCTGATGCTGTAGTTCCGGTTGGTGGTGGTAACGTCATTGGTTCCTGTTCTTGTTGTTCCATTTCCAACTGATGTTGTTGTTGCCTTTCGAATTCTTCTTGCTCCTGTATCTGTTGTGTTATCATATCCTTATTTTGATGCCAATACACCACCGGTATACTCAGGGTTGTGGTTAGTGTATCATTGTGTTCTTCCAATGAGTTGGTAGCATAGTGTTCTACCAATTTCTTAAGGCTATGATAGATATTGTAGGGTGCCGCAAAACCATAACCACTTTCGGTTTTGTAGATAATACAATGGTTTATTAAATTTTTACATACTATTGACAAGGCGTAGTGACCAGCAGAACGTGCACGTATTAAAAAAGTACCAGTGGGAGCACCTCGTAACAAATCTTCGGCTTCATGTCGTGAGACATCTTTGAGAAACCACATTGACTCATCGTTGTGTGGTTGATTCGATACACTTTCGTAACGTTGTTGCCAGGCTTCGAAACCCATTTCAATAAGTTGTTTGATATCGTCTTCAGACATACCAAATTCTTTGAGACGTCTGCAAAAAAAAGATAAGAAATAATTGTAATAAATTATTTTGCAGCAAATTACAGTCAAACAACTAAATCAAGATTTTTGTTTTTCAAATTATTTTTAACATACAAGGTTTACATTAATCTCTCTTTATGTCTCTATTTCTCTCTTTATATCTCTCTATTTCTTTCTTTATATCTCTCTCTATTTTTCTTCATTTCTATTTCTCTTTATATATCTCTATATTTCTCTTTCTATCCGAACCTATCTCTCTTTAAATCTATCCCTCTCTCTTTATATCTTTCTCTTTATATCTCTCTCATTATATCTCTCTTTATATCTCTGTCCGAACCTATCTCTCTTTAAATCTATGCCTCTCTCTTTATATCTTTCTCTTTATATCTCTCTCATTATATCTCTCTTTATATATCTGTCATTATATCTCTCTCACTATATCTCTGTTTATATCCCTCTCATTATATCTCCCTTTATATCTCTTCTTATATATCCCTTTTGATCTCTCTATCTTTCTATCCCTATCTATCTGTCTATCTCACTCTATCTTTCTCTCTCTATCTCTCTTTCTATCACACTCTATCTCTCTCTCTATCTATCTATATACTTCTCTCTACTTATCCTTCTACTTCTCTTACTGTCTCTCTTTCTCTCTCTTAACATTTTCATGTGCGAATTTTAAAAGCTGCGAATTTTTTTATTTAATTCCAATGCTAATTGAAAGTACTCGCTTAGTGGTGTAAAACTTTTATATTATCGCTAAATGAAAGTTGTGTATTTAATAAATCGAAAAAGCGGTGCTAAAATTTTTTTTCAGATACACTCAAATAAAAAAGTTAGTACAAAAATTATTAAAATGTTTTCTGTATTTCACTTTATAGTTTTTGTAATAAATTTCAGGTACAAAATCTTTTTAATAAAATTTGTTCCTATTTTCAATTTACAAAATATCAAATTTTTTACTAATTTGTGTTATTGATTTTGGCAAATTAAAAGCGAGCTGCTAAATTAACAAATAATTTTACGTGGTCCATCTTCCCGGTATTTGAGCTTCTCAGAGGCCTAAGTTTTCCGTTGTATTGTTTAAAATAACTAGTTTTATCACCAGCCTTTTATTGGTATTTTTTTCATAAAACTTGTCTTGAACCCGCTAAAACCCGATTTATTTTTGTACTTTCAAAATATATTTATTTTTTTATTCGAACCCAATTGATCAATCGTAGGCTCATTAAATTCATACATGCGTCCTTCTCATTAAATTTTTTTTTAAAGAAATCACTATCGTAAAATACTAAAAAATAATTTTACTCAGAAAAATGTTCACTTTTTCCGAAGTTTTGAATCAATTAGCTTAAAAAAAAATATATATATATTTTAAAAAGTGTTTACAGAAGAAACTGCTGCCGTTCTGGATAATCAAAAAAAGTGCGTGCTAAAATAATCAGAACTTTTCAACAATCAATCAATCAATTATTATTTCAAGCTTCTCCCGACTTCTTTCTACGAAAAAATAATGCCAATGTGTATATGAAAATGTTTAAAGTTCAAAAAATTTCAACTGGGAATGCAACGGAGAACGAAGGTTAAATTCCAATTTTATAAAAAAAAAAAATATATATATAAAGCTGATGGGCAACGAGCCATACTTATTTACTGGCCGACATTTTCAAGTTCCAGGACAAGTTTTTTATGTTGCTGATGCCAGAGGAAATGTGAAAGTACATTATAGGACCAAAAAGTAAAAAAAAATTTCCAAAAAAAAATCCTCAAGCCAATCTTGAATAAGCACAACGTCCACACATACTTTTGGCCAGATTTAGTATCATGCCATTTTAGTAAAACTTCTCTCGAGTGGTATTCAAAAAATAATGGACAGGTTGGCAAATCCACCAAACTGCCAGGTGTCTCTCACGTAGTAAAAAACGTTCTCTTGGTTTTGTATGGGCAAATTACAAAGGTTCAGCATCTTTTCAAATTGGTTTTTTTTGCGATTCCAATTAATTTTCTTTGCAAATCCAATTAGTTTTAAGCAGATTTCCCAATTGGATTTGAAAAAAAGGTTTGAAAACAGGAAAATTTACTCAAATTTTTTGCAGAAATCAGGGAAATTTGCTCAAGTGAAAACAGGGGAACTGTTTTCTCTCAGTTTCCGAACCTTTGTATTCTGTATAAAATTTTATTTGGCCACTGCCGGCGTCGCAATCTCTATACTTATTCTTTCTCTATGCCAGAGCTCAGGCATGCGTAGAGAAAGTGGGCTATAGCAAAGAGGAATATGAAGGCTACGAAAAAGGTATCCTGGACATAACAGATTTTTTGAACCGTTTGTTTCAAAAACAGTGACAGAAAACATTGCCTTTGGAAATCGAAATCTTTCCAATTAATATCTTTCACAAAAAAAGGAGCAAAGCGAAGTTGGGCTTCAAAATATTTTTAATACATTTAAAACATAATTCAATTTTAAATTTCAACTTATACTCACTTATATTTTATAGAACTCATTTAAATTCGTAATAAATTTCTTCCGTTTCACAACTAGCGATATAAAATCTTCGACAAATGACCAACTTCAAATAAAACTAAAGAACTTTTTTTTTTGTCAATTCAGCACAAGATAATTTGAAAAGCGTGATTTTTGTCGTTAATGTCGTAATAGATCACACGAATTACACCATATGTCGTTGTTTTAAAAATAGAAAAACTAAATCATCGTCTTTTGATTATTTCATTCTTATGTATGAAAAATAATAAAAACCAACTGTGCATTAGTCTGCAGAACCAAACAGTTTAAGGGTCAGTATACAAACTAAATTAACAATCAGGCTACTGACTTGGTGGTAATACAAACGTACAATAGACGACGACGACGAGGAAGCAGCAGAATAGAAAATTGCAATAAAAAAACGACGACTATTAGTCTAACTTGCAATTTCATTTTTTCTCATTCACCAGTGTGCCAGTTTTTTACTCTTTTCGATCGAGTAAAAACCACAATTTGATCGTCACACTTTTTGTTTTAGTCGTCAATAGTAAATGAAATTTTTCAATGAGTTTCAATTTTAATTTTATTGTTGGTGGTGTACTTTATTAATAAGAAGGCCTGCCATTAATACCAATAGTTTTTTTTTTAAGATTTCTTTAAAGAATTTTATATAGAACTTATTATATGGAAATAATAAAGAAATTCTTTACAAAAATTGTTTGCACATACAGTGGATTATAAAATTAAAGCACAATTATTTCACATCGGGTATTATTTAATTATTTCTTATATAGTTCTACAAAAATTCCACGATTCAACATCTTTACATTTCTGTTAAGTTATCAACACTGGTTTTAATTTTAAAAGTATGGGGATGATTTGGCTTTAGCGGACGTAACTAAAAAAATTAATTTAATAGACTAGCCATTTAAAAATCGAAATATATATGAGCATACATGGGCCTGTATATGATCATACATGGGCATACATGGTCATATACGTCAATACATTGTTCAATATATGACCATACATTATCTCATATATACATGATCTCATATATCTTCGGATCTGAAATTTGAGGGTATATGGACGTATATGATCATATACGAGCATACATGAATAATATATGAGCATGTATGATAATATATGCACATATATCACCATATACCCTCAAATTTCGGATCCGAAAATATATGGTCATATATGAGATCATGTATGGACGTATATGACCATGTATGCCCATGTATGATCATATACCGGCCCATGTATGATCATGTATGCTCATATATATTTCGATTTTTAGATGGGTACTGTCAAATTTTGAGCAAGTTCCATTTACTTTGCGTTTAACAGCTGTTCAAAAATACAACCTCATGGCTTTTTTAAAAATGGAAAAAAGTGAATTTCGAGTGCTCATTAAACATTATTTATTTTCGAAAAAAACGTCAATCAAACCAAGGAAAAGCTTGATAAATACTATGGGGACTCTGCGCCATCGATTTCAATGGTAAAAAAGTGGTTTACTGACTTTCGTTGTGGCCTTACAAGATGCCGAACGTTCTGAACGCCCTGTTGAGGTCTCTACACACAAAATAATTGAAAAAATTCACGATATGGTGTTGGCCGATTGGAGATTGAATGTGCGATAGATTGTGGAAGACATAGACATCTCACATGGCTCAGTGGTTTCAATTTTGAACGATCACTTGGGTATGAGAAAGCTTTCCGCAAGATGGCTGCCGCGTTTGCTCACAATCGACCACCAACGGAATCGTGTTAAAACTTAGTTTCCATGGCAAAAATCCATAACGTAGACTACGAATTGCCCCCTCATTCGCGTTATTCTCCGGATTTAGCCCCCAGTGACTATTTCCAATTTCAATACCTTAAGAGATGGCTCGGTGGAAAGAGATTTAGCTCCAACGATGAAATTATTGATTAAACAACAAATGCCTATTTTATGGACCTCGAAAAATCCTGCTTTTAAACGAAAAGCAAATGACGGAACTTGCTCAAAATTTGACAGTAGTCTATTAACAGGTGGTACTTGATGGGAGCAGTGTTGCATTTCGAGGGAAGTTCGAAAAGTCACCGACTAATTGATCTGCCCTCGTAAGTTGTTTCGATTTTACGTAAAAAAAACAGTTGTACTCCATATAAATAAAATGATTTTTCTTTTTTCACAATAATGAGTTTCAAGTGAAAATGGTGTAAAACTTATTTTTATTTTTATAAAGGGTGGTCCAATCATAATTCAGAGAATTATCTTAATAATTTATATTATGATCTATGGAAGGATCTGTGACAATTATGTTTGAAACAAAATATCGGCCAAATGCTCGCCACGGCTTCAATGGCATACCTCTATCCGATGATCCATACTTTCAATGACTCTGAAACATAATTGAGGTTCAAAGTCGTTAATGTTCCGAATTATCCCATACTTTAGCTCTTGAATTGTTCTTGGCTTATTAACGTACATTTTTTCTTTTAAATATCCCCAAAGAAAGAAGTCCAACGGAGACAAATCACATGATCTTGGCGGCCAATTGTGATCGCCGCCATTTCGGATAACACGGCCATTGTATTTCTCGCGCAAAAGAGCCATTGTTTCGTTGGCTGTGTGGCAAGTGGCACCATCCTGTTAGAACCACATCGTCCAGGTCTATATCCTTAATTTCTAGCTGCAAAAAGTCCGTTATCATCTGGAGATAGCGAACACCGACGACGAGTTGAGGTTGACAGCTCTTCTGCCATACTATCGCGAACAACAGCATGCAAAGGTGTTTTCACATTTCCTACAGACCCGGTTTGCTAAAATTTGTCCACAACTCTCCCGATTTTGGACACATTTGGTCGATTATGCTGCTCAAAAAAATCACGAAGTGCATTTTGTTTCAGACGCCCATTTTCGTAAAAGGCTTTAACAATCTTAACCATGGTTGAAACAAAGAAATGTCAAATTAAGTTGGGCAAAAAACTTGACGTCAAGGTGTGACTCAAAATTAACATCGTGCATTATGGTTGAACTACGCTTTATTTTTGGTGAAAAAGTGAAATTTTGGGTTTATTGTAGCGTTTCCAATTACTCGATCCTGCCGGTTAACCGGTTAGAGCATTATTCGAAAAATAACGAAAATTGATTAATCGGTTATTCTGGTCGATTAATCGGAAAAATTGACGATTAATCGTTCAATGCAAACTAAATGTATTTCTTTTCTAAATAACAAAACGATGAACTGCTTTTTTGTGAAATATCAAGTTAAGTCAACCGCATTGGTTTATAAAGAGTGTGCGTATAATATTCGAAGCGTCCTGAGATTTTTTAAGGAATCATGCCTCTTAAAAAAGAAAATGTTGTCAGACATACTAAGTGGAAGTAAACCCTTCAGCCTAAAACAGATAAACGCAGTGTCGACAGTGTTTTGCCGAAGTACAACATTTTGTCGATTATGCCGATATTTTATTTCCTATATTTGACACTGTCGACAAATTTAAAAAATTTTAAATGAACAACAGCTGCTTTTAAAAAGCCGACCTAAGAAAATTTCTTAAGATTTACAAAAATCAATAAAACTTTTCAATACTCATATTTCCATAGGAGGGGGTCCTCCTTGTGAATTGTTCAAATAAGAGAATTCACGAAACACTTGTTTCTACTAATATTCTTCAACTTTTTAATTTTTTATTTTTGATAATTTAACAAAATTTTTTAAGAAAATAAAATTTTCGAATTGCAAGCAATTTTCTATTATTACTTTAGAACATAAGTAACGTCATAGTGCTTGTTAGAAAAATACCTAGCCACGTTTTTTATTGCAAGAAGCAGAATAAACGTTTTAATAAAAAAAATTATTTCAATAAAAAATTATTTCAGTAAAAAATTATTTTAATAAAAAAAATTTTTTCATATTCTACAGTGAAAATAGCTTCAGAATCGGATTTTTGAAAGTTAATTATTTCTCATAATCTAGAGCAATAATTTATGTTTATGTAAATGGTTTCGGGTTCCATAAAATTGGTTGCAGTGGAAAATGCTGTAGAATTAATGTGTTCGAAACCGATTGTAAAAATTTTCTTGGGAGAAGAGAAGGAGGAATTCCTACGGAATTAAAAAGACATTTGTATGACATTGATTTGACAAAATTTCAACCTTGTAGTGAAGGAATTAAAAATATAATTTATATTTATTTTAATTTTTAAAGGAATTGAACAAAAATGTATGTAATCCTTAAGAATCTCCTTCATTCGATTTTAAAAGAATTTCATTGCATTTTAGTTAGTTTTTCCCTGAGATTTTCTTTTTAATTTTTTGCTCAAAGTTTAAAAACTTGGAAGTTTAAAAAAAAAATAAAATAAGTCCGATTACTCCGATTAGCCGATAATCTGTCAAAAAAGATTTAAATTTTTCGCGAGGTTCTACAAGAACTAGAATTGATTTACAAGAAAGGTCTGTGGAGTGGTTAACTTCGATTTTAATTGAATTTGGATATGTTGTTAAGGAAACAAAATTAATGAACACGTATTTTTTATTTTCCCAATGTCATATTTGGAAATTCAAATTTATTTGTATCTAAATTTAGAAAAATTATTGTCCACATTTGATAAACAGGTGGAAAAGGCGAAATTGACTCGTGGCCCGCGAAAACAGGACAGATCCAGCACTTATCAGGGAAGTGATACAAATATGCTGGAGAAAACGTCAATTTATCTAACGAGTTCGGAATTAATACAATTATTTAAATACAAATTTAATTATATTTGAGTAGTTTTTGTTTCACTTAAAATCATATCTAAAATTAAATTAAAAATTTAAAATCCCATGTAAAAATCGAAATATATATGAGCATACATGATCATACATGGGCATACATGGTCATATACATCCATACGTTGTTCAATATATGACCATACATGATCTCATATACGATCATATATCTTCGGATCTGAAATTTGAGGGTTTATGGACGTATATGATCACATACGAGCATACATGAATAATATATGAGCATGTATGATAATATATGCACATATATCACCATATACCCTCAAATTTCGGATCCGAAGATATATGGTCATATATGAGATCATGTATGGACGTATATGATCATGTATGATCATATACAAGCCCATGCATGATCATGTATGTTCATATATATTTCGATTTTTACATGGGATTCCTTCTTTTATTTTTTCATTTATTCATTAATTGACGAAGATTAGTCTTGACTTTGCTTTCTTCTGTGTTTATTTGATCAAAAGAAAACAAAACATTGGCTGAGCGAACGAGCATTTAATAATTGAGTAAAAATCTGCAAAAAGCCACCCCTGGGGTAAGTCTAAAATCATCCCCAGGTGTGCCTTTCGTTCTAGAACATGTTGTTTTGCGTTAGTGTTGTGACAGATTCACCACTTCCTATAACAAAGCCACCAATCCCTTTCATATAAAATAACAAATCCAAAGACCTGTCCAGATCCGTTTGTCAGAGGGTACGTAATTAGTTGACAAATTTCAAGTTTAATTTTTTTTTTTTTTGTTTAAAAGTTTCATTTTTTTAAAATTGACTTTAGTATGAAACGAAATTTTAGAAATACAATTTTTTAATTTAATCTTGAAACCCACTGTACCTTTGTGTAATTAAAAGTAACAATAAAATATCGTATCGATAAAGCTACGTGATTTTGTGCAAATTCTTAAACGTACAGTATGGAATCGCTAAGGTGGTTCTTTAATATAAAATCACCACGGAAAGAGAAGCTAGAATTTTCATTTTCACTTATTCGGTTAAGTGACTGAGGAAAGAAAATGAATGACCAAGTTTTTTAGCGACCCAATTTTATGTCTATGGGGTAAAAACGAAGAATTCATTGTATATGTATATATCCGAAATTTTTTGTATATAGACTCAGGGAAAAAGTTTCATTATATTGATAAAACTGTTTCATAAATCGTTTCTCATCAAGTCTTCATGATATTTATAAAATTTTCAAGTAGAGATAGTTTTTTCAATAGCCTTTTTTTGACAGTCACGTGTGAGTCGTGTCATGCTGTCATGTTATTTTTGTTTAGTATTAGGCATGTTCTCTTTGTACACTTAAGCTAGCAAGTTATTTCATTTATATGGAGAATTAAGCGAGTACTAAGGGACTAGTTCTTAACTCGCTTAATTCTCCATATAAATGAAATAACTTGCTAGCTTAATTGTACAAAGAAAACATGCCTATTGTTTGGCATTTTACAATGGAAAGACTTACGCCTGAACAACGTTTACAAATCGTTCAATTTTATTACGAAAATTCACGTTCTGTGAGGAATGCAATTCGTGCACTTCGCTCAACTTATGGTCAACATAATCGGCCTACTGAGCGTACTATTCGCAACACAAACAAACAAAATTGCCACATTTGGGACGAAGAACAACCTGAAGAGATTCAAGAACTGCCACTTCATCCAGAAAAACAACGGTTTGGTGTGGTTTGTGGGCCGGTGGAATCATCGGTCCATATTTCTTTAAAAATGATGCCGGTGCGAACGTAACCGTCAATGGCGACCGTTATCGTGCCATGATAACCGACTATTTGATGCCTGAAATTAAAGCTTGTGATCTCGGCGACATTTGGTTTCAACAAGACGGCGCCACTTCCCACACATCGCATCAATCAATGGATTTATTGAGAGAACACTTCGGTGAGCACATAATTTCGCGTTTCGGGCCGGTCGATTGGCCACCAAGATCGTGTGATATCACACCGTTAGACTTTTTCCTGTGGGGATATGTAAAGTCTAAGGTTTATGCGAACAAACCCGCTTCGGTTCAGGCCTTGGAGGAAAGCATCACGCGTGTCATTCGCCAGTTACCAGTCGAAATGCTCGAACGAGTCATCGAAAATTAGACTCAGCGGATGGACCATCTGCGACTTAGCAACGGCCAACATTTGACAGACATAATCTTCAAAAAATAAATGCCAAAGAATATTCTTTCAAATGATAATAAACATTCCCCATTAAATTTGAATTTTCTGTTTTTTTTTTTCTTTAAAAATTTATGGAACCTCGAAATGTATCACGCTATATAATAAAGTTTTTCATTAAAATTTATTACAAACCTTTTATAAATCTTCATTAATCAAAAAAAAAATAATAAAAAATTTGATAAAAAATCTTACAAATTATTGTTTTCGATTGCAAAATACTTCTGTTTGTAATTCTCATTGAGTTTGCATTTTAATTTAGTTAAACAAAATCTAAAAAAATACAAGAATACTTTATTATACTGATGAAAATTCTTTAAAAATACAAAGTACAAGGTTACTGCAACCAAAATATTCAGTTGGCAAGAAATTGTCGATTGTCACAATAAATCTGTTTTCTCTGCGTAAATCTTTCTTGATAATTTTTTTTTTTAATTCTCCATAATATTTAAGAAATGCTTCATAAATATGAAGAAAATATCAGCAATGACAAAAGCGTTGCATTGGACAAAAACCTATGAACTTTTTTTATAAATATAATGAAGCGTTTTTCCGAGTGTGACCTAATCGATTCAAATTGAGGATTTGAATATGTTCTACAAACAAGCAGTTCATTTTGGCTGCATCTTATTGTAGTTTCTTTTTTTTTTCTGTAAAACTAAATAAAAAAATATGTACTAAATGCATGTACATCTCTATATATTTATTTGTGACTCACTATTTAAATACAACAACTGTTTCCAAATCAAACATCACCTTCAAAAATCAGTCCCCCTTTACCACATTATTATTATAAACACGAGTAGAGTAAAAAAAAACACTATTGTGTACATAACGACGAGTGTAGTACCACTTCATATGTAATTGTATTTAATTATAATTGTATATAATTTTCACAAGAAATTCAAACACTTTTTTTATTAACTGTTCTAGCTAGACAGTTCGACGGCGACGAGAACAACAAATGATTGTTGCTAAATGTTGTTCCTACTTTTGATTTTTTTTTGTTTACCCTCAAAGATATCGTATACTACTTGGCTGGCGGTGTTGGTCGTAGTGGTAATGATCTGATGAAAATTTTAAAACGGCAATAAAAAAAATATTAAAAAATGTAACCTAGCGATAATATTTTTGTATATTTTTAATATATACATACGAGTACAAACATATTTACATATATGAATATGTACGTACCTATATGTATACAATTCCATTTACTGTATTCCGTATTGGGTAGTTAATAAGCGTATTCATGTATATAGTGTAAGGTTAGATTTGGGTACAAAAAAAAAAAAAGAATTTTAGGAAGTGAAGATATTTGTCACATCCGACCCATATCCAAAAATAGGACATACACTCAAGTCCGAAAGTCGGCTTGTTGTGCTCTCACATGTACGTTCAAGTTTTACTGAAGATCGGACCAATCCTTTATCTCAAACCAGGGACCCTGAAAAAATGGGTTCTGGTTCGGGTTAGTAGAAATAAAAATTTCAGGTTCGGGTTCTGTTCAGGGTTCGGGTTCGGTTCAGGATTCGGGTTCAACATTTAAAAAATGTACAAATGTTTTATTAATAAGAAATTTATTTATTTTTCAAGGAAATTTTCGTTTAATATTATAATTAATATATTTTTCAAGTTTTCTTCTTTTGAATTTGTTCTTTGTGGCGACAAAATGAATTTCAAGGCTGAAAATGCCCTCTCATTTAAAGATTTTTATTAGAAAAAGCGTTCCTTCTTTTTTAGAAATTTTTCGAGCAAATCTTCATCATGTTCTGAAGAACAAGATATTCTCTCATAAAATTATCTTCTCCTGTTACCATTTTCAAATTTTTGAAAATTTTAATAGTTTTTAAAATATGTTTTTTTTAACAATTTCAACATCTTCAGGACTTAGCATTAACTTAAACCTGCTATCTCTAGATATAATGCTGCAATCAAAAGTTGTTTATTATTTAAGTGGTTTTTCTCTTTTTATAATATTTAAATATAATTCTTGTGAAAATGTTTTTGTTTTGTCATCTTTTGTTAGCTCTAATTTAAAACTAAGCCAGATTCTATAAAAATCTACTAAAGTGATTTGTTCTTCCTGTAGTTTCACAAATATTCCAAATATGATCACTCATAGTTAATGCAGCATCCAGTAATTCCGAATAAAAACTTCTGTATTCCAAAAAGGCTTGAACCATATCATAACTGGAATTATATCTAGTTTGACAGTCTAGAACGGTTTTTTTCAAGTTTAGCTTTTTAGATAAAGTATTTGCTTAAAAGGAGGACTAGATATGGTGTCGAGCACTGGAAACTTAAAGGCAAGAAATGTAATGTTTTTTATGATTTTTCTATCAAACGTTCTGACGCCATGAACAGCAAGGATTTTTTTTCAGCGGTTTCGGTTTCAAAAATTTTATAAACCGCGATTCTGAACCCGTTTGGGTTCGAGTTCAGTTTCTCAATCTTGCGACCGGCTGACTTCAGTTAATACAAAATTTCTTAAGTAAGCCAAAGGTTTACTTAAGCAAGTTTTAAACCAAGAAGGTTTTATATGATCTTAATATCGTATTTTTCCCCCTTTTTCATAAAAAAAGTTAATTTTACAATTTATTTTTTACTTTTAATTATATGTTTCATATGTCATAATATATGAATATTTTTATTGTTCTAAAGAAATCATTGAGGTATATCTCCCTGTTTTTAAACAGGGGATATTTTGTTATTGTAGCAAAAATAAAGTAGAACATATAATTCATCCGGAGGAATTTTTCCCTCCGCTTTATAATAATAGGTAGTAAATAAAAAATGGATAAATAATATTTCAAATGCGAAAACAATTGTTATAGCTTGAAATACAGAAAAACATATTGTGTATTTATTTGCAATGCGTTTTATGAACCCCCTCAATAATTTGATAACATTTTAAAATTAAATTTATTATATAAAAAAAAATATCATTATCATTTTTTTTATGTTGTATAGCGAAATTGGGAATTTTTCATTACCATTAGTTGACACTAATGCAAATGAAAAAAATTTCATTACCATTGAATGGTAATGAAATAGCACAAATGCATTAAAAACTAATTATAAATAAATGAAAAATAATTTGTTTACAAAAAAGTTTATACGATTTAAAAATGATCAAAGAAGCTTTATAGAGAAAAAAATTAAAATATAAATTATACAAATGTTAACCCGCATAAATAAATATTAACATAAGCATTAACACATAAAATGAGGGTTAATAATGCTAATGGTTTCTTTTGGATTGGTGCATTAGTAATGGTAATGAAAATCAAAAACATTGTCATTGATCAATAAAATCAGATCCTTAAATTATTCTCATTAATTCAAACAATGATAATTAAATTTATGTCATTACCATTGTTATCAATGTAATGGTAATTAAATTATCAATTAATTAGTCCAATCAATGCATTAGTCCCATGTATGTTGTATAGAAGAATAATAACATCAACGCCGTGCTACCCGGAGAGAGAATCAAACAGAGCAAATAAGAATAGAGGACATACTAGACTATGAATCGCTTTTTGCACTCAATATTTATTTCCATTTAATAATTTATTATTTACACTATGTATTTACAAGAAATATCTTTTAAGGCCCAGTTTTAAGTGGCATTTTTACTTACATTTTACTTAAGCAGGGACTGAAACCGAACCTGTACCGGAACCCAAAACGGGTTCAGGTTCGCTGTTTATAAAAACTTTGAACCCGAACCCGCTGAACCCAAAAATTTAACCAGGTTCGGGTTCAAAAAAATATAAAAAATATTTTTGTTGTTCATGGCTTGAGAAATGTTTGATAGAAAGATCATAAAAAACATTGCATTTCTTGCATTCCAGTTTACAGTGCTCGACACCATATCTAGTCCTCCTTTTAAGCAAATACTTGATGAATGCAGAGCTATTTGCAAAAATTGCGAACACCAAAAATTTCTTTTTTTAGCTAAAAAGCTAAACTTGAAAAAAGCCGCACTAGACTGTAAAACTACATAAAATTCCAGTTATGACATGGTTCAAAAATTATTGGAATACAGAAGTTCTTGTTCGAAATTACTGTATGCTGTATTAACTATGAATGATAATATTTGAAATATTTGTGAAGAATTCGCAGAAGTTTTTGCACCGGTTAAAAAATTAACGCTGGTTTTTATAGAAAACCACTTTTTTAATGATCCACTTTTGATTGCAGCATTATATCTAGATACCAGATTTAAGTTAATGCTAAGTCCCGAAGATGTTGAAAATGATAAAAAAAAACATATTTTAGAAACAAAAATTTACAAATGGAAAGAGAAGAAGAGAATTTTCTGAGAGAATCAATATGTTGTTTTTCAGAAGATCATAAAGATATGTATGACCGAACAAGTTCTAAAAAGAAGGAACGATTTTCTAAATTAAATTCTTCAAATCAGAAGGCATTTTTACAAAGGCATTTTGCCACAAAGAACAAATTTAAAAGAAAAAAACTTAAAAAATATATTAATTATAAAATTAAACGAAATTTTCTTTGAAAAATAATTTTTTTTTTTTTAATGTTGAACCCGAACCCTGAACCGAACCGAACCCGAATCTGAAATTTTTATTACGATTAACCCGAACCTGAACCCATTTTTTTCAGGGTTTCACTCCCCGTACTTAAGTAATCGATTTTCAAACAAAAATTTTCACTTAAGTCTGTAAATACGATTTTATAATCATATTTCAGTTAAGTCAGAATTTTTCATACAAAATATCTTAAGTAAGATTTTATTAAAAAATCCTACTTGCATGGAAGGTATTTGGATGGGTTTTATCCGATCTTAATGAAAAAAAAATTTAGACTAATTTTCTAATTTTTCGGCTTTTAGAAATGGAATTTAAAAAGCGTTGACGACATATTTCTATTAAATGATGAAAACACAATAAAACATGTTTCATTCAAACTTTGCAAAAGTTTTATCATATTTATGAAATCTTTACAATTCTTCATAGATTTTCGTCCAATGTCACTGTCCCATAAATATGATAAAGCTTTTTCTCCGGAGTGTAGTTTTTTTTTAGTATGGCGGAAATAAAACAATTAAACAAGATGTAAATTGTATTTTTTTTATTTGATTTCAATATTCCTGCATTATAATCCTCTTTAGTTTATCAGTCAATAAAAAATGTGTTTTTTATTTTGTTTGATTTGTTGGGCAATCATTATTGGCACATGTGCTTACAAGTATGTACTTATAAGTGAGTATTACACAATTACAATAAATGTCATTTATTTTTAATCAAAATATTATTATCGAGCTGAGAAATGCAAAATAAAATACTAATTTCGGCTGCGCCGAATCTTTGAATACCCTCCATCTATGTTCTAAGAAAACATTAATTTACCAAATTTACCAGATAATGGTTTACTCATGTCAATAAAATATTCTAAAGGGTGATTTTTTTAACCGTGTGGATTTTGAAAATTTAAAAAATAAATAGAAAATTTTGCAAAAGTGAATGAAATATTTATTTTGGGCGATAAATGAATGCCTGTCATTTAGTTTTTAAAGATAATTTAATGTTATCTGCGGCTACGCCATATGTGGTCCATCCGTGAGATCCAATTTTGGCATACTTTTTCCAGCAGTTCTGCCGGTATCTCACCAATGGCAGCTGTAATATTGTCTTTCAGGGTTGGAATTGTGGCTGGCTTGACCCCGTACACGAGAGACTTCATGTATCCCCACAAAAAATAGTAGTCGTTGAAGACAATTTTTTTATAGAAACACATTTCTCATACAGTACGAATTTTCATAATAAAATTCAATGATATGGAAGCGTTGTTCGTTGTGTTAGTCTATTCATCATGAAATCACATTTTTGGCGTTGCCACATGTCTCGAACCTTTTTTTACACTGAAAATCAAAAAATCACCCTTTCAAATTTAATCGCTTTTTTCGGTAAAATTATATTGTAAGATATTTGTTTTGTATCCTTTTTTTTTAATTTTGTTATCACTTTCAGATACTATATTTTAAAACGAAAGGTGTTAAAACATAACTGGAGAGCAATTCTAAAAAAATAATAACAAATTTATTAAAAAAAAACAAATAATAAATGACAAAGCTTTATAAAAAGCAAACGTAAACATAAGTATGTGCACATTGGGAATAAGTGGACCCAAAAAAAGTCAATTAACCGCTAAAAACCAAAATAATTTTTAGGGATAAAATATTTCAGTACACATCGAAACAAGATACATATTCCCATAGCTCCACCTGTAGTGTGTGAAACTACTATAAAACCCACAAAACCCCTAAATATATCCGATATCTGTCATGTTAAAGAAACTATAAACTATGTATGGTATTATAGGATGGGCATTTAAAATTTTAAATTTGAATCGGCTATAAAAAAAAATACTAAATATTATTTCAAATTTTTGTTTTTATTGGAAAGGTTGAACTTTGTCATTGAAGAATGGAACACAATATCATTCATATGACTACCACAACTTTGCCATTTTTCTTCCGTTTTCACCGTTACCGTCAACGGTGAGCATTAACGTGCCAACGCAACCATCGATATTTTACGCAATTTTCTGAAAATCGAATAATTAGCCGAAATTTGATGTCAATTGGCCGCCTCGAAGCTGTGATTTGAGCCCTTTGAATTATTTTCTGTGGGGAGCCATTAAGGATAAATTTTACGCAAACCATCCAGAGACAATTGACGAGTTGAAACATGAAATCGAGCCGAAACAATCGAAAATGTACTGAAAAATTGGGTTGGTCGGATGAGGTACTGCCGAACCAGTCGCGGTAGTCATGTGAATGATATTGTGTTCCATTCCTAAATAACAAAGTTCAACCTTTCCAATAAAACCAGAAATTTGAACAAATAATCCGTACTTTTTTATATCCGATTCAAATTTAAAATTTTGAAAGCCCACCCTGTAGATTCAAAATTGTACACAAATTGTACTATACACCTTTTCCAATTGTATTTCAGAAATAGTCAATTGTATTTCCGAAATAGTCAATTGTATTTCAGAAATAGTCAATTGTATTACAGAAATAGTTAATTGTATTTCAAAAGTTGTCAATTTGTTTAAGACGAAAAGAATTTTTGCGGGGAAAAAATTTTGAGGCAAAAAATTTTTGTGCTAAAAAAATATTTGGAGGTACTATCGCATTTTCACTCACAACTTTTTAATCGCTGAACCGATTTTGTCCATTTTCAATACTAATTTTTTCCATACGGTGATTACGGCGTCTTCGCGCCGTAATCGCAATTTCAACAGACAGACGGACATAGCTAAATCGGCTATATTTCAACATGATACAAAAGGAGTGACAAACTAATACATACCTCCTCACCCTATATAGTGGCGAGTATAATAAACAAATAGGGGAAATATTTGAATTTTATAAAAACTTTGCAAATATTTGCATGTTAATTAAATGATTTTAAGGCAAATATTAAAATATAAGTGTGTCATGTCAAGATCGACGTAAGATGTAGTGGTATTTAACCTGATCTTTATTATAAGAACAGGGTAAACACCATATATGCACAGTTGGTTCAGTAGTGACTAACCCAGTCAGAACTCAAAATAAAGCACTGAAACTTTTTTGAATATTAGCGGCTTTAAAGAGAGCTTCGATAGCACTTTTTTAACATACCTAAAAACATTGCGATACGAAATTGTTTCGAAATCCTATCGCCTGGAAAAAAAATATTGCGGCAATAATAATTTTCTTATTGCGAAAAAAGTGTCCGATCCAAAGCAATGACAAATAATTGACAAATAATCATTTGGGGGAAAACTAGAAAATATCGCTAAGTATTCATTTGGAAGACAAAAAGAAGATATCGATATTTTGTCGCCATGAAGATAAAAAATTTTTTTGTATGCTTTTTTATTTTAATTGAGAGAATAAAAAAAATAATAACATATAAATACAATTTTTAAAATAAATCAATCTGAGGAAAAAGAGAAACATTAAAAAAATATGTGCAAAAAAGAATTATAACAAAAATTAGGATAAATTAAAAAATGGCATCAAAATTTATTCTGTAACTGAAGTAATTTTGGTTTGTTTCTTTGTTTCTTTTGTGCATGCGATCCTTTGCATTTAGGAAATACTTTTGCATAAAAAAGCTAATGATTGGTTCTGTTGAATTTGGAAAAAGAGTATTGCACATATCTGATGTTAAAAGAAAAAAATAATAGTTTTGTTTTGGTTTGGCAGTTGTATTATTGTTGAGGATACTATCGTGATTCCTGTTTTAAATTTGGGATTTAAAAAAATCGAGATCCTGGGACGAATCGAAATTTTTCGGGTTTTGATATTAACATTCCATATATTTTGTTATTTGTTATTATTTACCTTTAATCAGAGAATTAAAATTATAGATTGTAAATGGTGGTTTATTTGTTGTACCTGTTCCAGGCAAATTTGGCTGCTCAAATATCCCGATATGTTAAAATAAACAATTTTTTATGTATTTTTTATTTGTTGACAGATATTTCTCAATATTGCTAGAATATGCTCCAACTGATATTAAAAAATAAATAATACCTTACAAATGACAAAAAAAAGTAAAATAATTTTTTTATATATTGCCAATTTTTCTTCAAACTGATAAAAAGATAATAAGGGTTTTCACTCTTGGTAGTATATTTTCAACCCTTGTATATTTACAACGATTTTATACTACAAAGCGTGAACGACTTTTTCGTGTATTTACTTCCCGCATAAACACAGCTATTGTAAATTAATTAATCAGCTGATTTTTGTTTTGTTTTTCATCAATTTGAAAACTTAAAATATCAAAAAGAATTTGAAGTTAACAAAAATGGCTGTTATTACTAAAAAATATAAAATTATAAATTTTTTAGAGCAAAATGCAATTAACCAAATAGAATTTGCAGAGATTCTGGGCTTGAAGATACGGTATTACATGTAATAATAAAAACCAATATCACTATCGGTCCATCTTTTATTACTTATTTTTTCACGCTTTTGTTTGGGTTTTTTCATTATTTTGATCCATTATTTAACTTTATTTTAATAGTGACCACAAAATGAAAAATAAAAAAATTTATCAATAGTTTTGGCGGCTAAACGATCAGCTTGTAAATGTACAACATGTATTTACTATATCCTTTGGTCTTGTATTTTAACCACAGCCTAGTAAATTTTAGTTCTATACATTTTGTTTTTGTGGTGTAGTAAATGGTAGTACTTTTACTATATCTACAACCTCTACAAGGTCTACAAGGGTAGTTTACTACCAAGACTGAATACCCTCAATATAAATAAAGTTATAATACTCACAAAAATCAATTTTGTTAACATTTAAATTTTTTATATTTTACTCTATAAAATTTTTGTAATTATTTGGATAATAAGTAATAAATTTTTTATTTGATAATAAAATCAAAATTAAAAATTGGCCTGTATTAAATGCCAGAATTTAATGTAATACAAAGATTAACTTCCTTTAAATTACTGTTTATTCTTTTATTAGCACTTGTTGACAACAGAATAATACGAGGGCGGATTAATAAGTGCGTGGTTTTTCAAAAAAAAAACATAGGTTTTTTTATAAAAAATCATTTTTTTTCCTCGTTTGTTGAGCTTTCAATATCCGATCGGACAACACCATTTCGTGTGTAGAGACTCAATTGTGTGATATGGACGCTCGGCATCTTCTGCGCATGTACAGCCACAATTAAATTAAGTAAACCACTTTTTTATACCCTCCACCATATGTACATATATGGTGAGGGTATATATCAGTTTTTCATTGCGTTTGTAACATGTCGAAAATCGGTTTTTTTAAAACGTTATAAAAAGTTGAAGTTTACTGAAACAATTTTATAATTTTCTTAACAAAAAAATTAAACCAAATTGAAAAACAAATTTTCAAAAATAATTCATATAAATCAAGGCAAAAGTAATTTTAAAATAACAAAGTACAAATGGAGAAGGATACATATTTATTATTACACCTCAAATATTTTTCACTTCAAAAATTTTTTTCACTACAAAAATTTTACTTCAAAATATTTTACATTCTTTGTATCAAAAACTGTAGAAAACATTTTTTTAGGATATTGGTGGAGGGTATTCAAAGATTTGGCACAGCCGAATTTAAGCCTTTTTTACTTGTTACCATTGAAATTGATGGTGCAGAGTTCCCATCAAGCTTAGCCTTGGTTTAAGTGATGGTTTTTTCCGCAAAAAATAATGCTTTAATGAGAACAGTAAATTCACTATTATTTTTAATTTTCTCCATTAAAAAAATAAAAGTCATGTTTTTAATTGTTTTTGTTTGAATTTAAAATATAAATCACACAAGGCCAATAAACAAAAATTCAAAAATAAAAAATATTGGACAAAAAAGTAATTTTTTTAATAAAAGTTATAACTGTTAGGTCCCTGCGACGAAGAATATGCATCCTTGCATGCCATGATATTTTTGAGTTACATTTTGTTAACAGATGTAACGCGTAATTAGAAAAAAGCTTTAAAATTTTAAAAATCCGATTGTGATTATTTCAAAACTTTTTTTTTCGTGAAAAGACGGATTGCAAAGAAATATATTATATCAAGAGAACAGACTATATTATATATCAACAAGAGAACTGTATTTTTTGCAATAAACTATAATTGCTAGTTTTCGCTTATAGGAATTTGTGTGTAAAAAAGTAAGTAGCAATTTATCATTATGATAAAGGAGGTTAATTTTAAATAGTTATTATTAATATATTTTTAGTTTGCAAATAACAATCCGAAATGTTTATTGTATCTTCAATGAATAAAAACGTAATAACTCAGAGTACCGGCAATTACAACAAATACACACCTTTTGTAAAATAAAAATTGTTTTTATACCCTTCACCACAGGTGGAAGGGTATATATAAATTTGTCATTCCGTTTGTAATTTCTACAATATTGATCTTAGACCCTATAAAGTATATATATTCTGGGTCCTTATGAAGAGCGAAGTTGATTTGACGATGTCCGTCTGTGTGTTCAAATGGGTTTTGCGAAGACCCCAGACATGATGAGGACTTGATTGTTGTATATTTCTGTTAAATGTGATCCATTTCTGCTTGCTCTTAAAAATCAGCCAAATCGGTTGATAAATGGCTGAGATATTAGCAAAATACCAGGACTACCTCTAATTTTTTCCGTAAAATCCCTTTATTTAATATGTATGTAGAATTTTACGCATAACAAACACATCCATTTGTTGAAATTCTTTTCTTTCATCTCCACCTTTTATACACAAACAACACACACATACAAAGATTTGTCATTTAAATAAAAACCAAACAAATCTCTATTGAAACTGTTTATTTAATTCTATTAACGATGATTCCGCATGACCTTAATAGCTCAGTTGTCTAAACGATATGTCACAAATTCTTTTTATTCTCTAAGGTCGCGGGTTCGAATCCTACACCTGCTCAATTCACATTTTTTTTGTACAATTTTTTTTTTATTTTCTTAAGACTTTTTTTTTGTTTATTTTTTGTTTTTTTTTAACATTTAATAATTAATTTAAATAAAATTTTATATTAATAATTAAATAATCCATAAATAGGCTAAAAACATCAAAATTTTTATAAAAACCCTCTGATACAAACAAAATACAAACGGTTTTATTTTTTATTTTTTTGCTCCGATTTAAAAGAATTTATAAAAAGATTTTTAAACCATTTTATTTCTCATATATTAAGAAAATTTTATACATAATTTCCCTTTGAGTGCAACTATTTTAGGTCATAACTTATAATAATTTATAAAAAAAAAATTTTTAAAATTAAGCTAAAGAAATTAAAAATATTTTTTAATAAAAAGCGAAATAAAATCCCAAGTGCAAATTTGCCTGCTAAATCAAACGTTTTTGTAGAAATAAAACACATGCAGTTCTAGTGATTTCTTTTAACGATTTGTTGAAATTCTTTACTTTCACCTCTTCACCTTTTATACACAAACAACAAACACTATTCTAGAGCTGTAATATGACCTATGGATACGTCTTATATAGCAAAGGATCGAAAATCTTTAGTATAACATATTTGCTGGAAAAACTCGGAAATATCGGTTCAGATACAAAAAAGTTATGCCCGAATTATAATTTTTTTTTTAAATACCTATTTTCTGGAACCATAAATCTTCCCGAGTCCAAGTTTTATCACCAAACTAAATGGTTAATTTCCTCTTAAAGGCGTCCGTATATAAATCTGTCCATTCCATATATGTCCATATATAAACTTCAGTTTTCTTCCAACCATGGTGAAGGGTATATAAGATTCGGCATAGCCGAATTTAGCCGCTCTTACTTGTTTTTTATTATGAAAATACCGAAAAAAATTTACTGGTAAAAACAACTGTTTATACGATTTGAAAAATAACCAAAATAGTTTTACAGAAAAAATAAAATATACAAATATTAACCCGGTTTTGGTAACTGGTAAATTTTATAATGTTATTAAATAAAAAAAGGGAAATTTATTAAAAACACATAAAATTATGTTTATTAATGCTAATAATAATGGTAATTAAAATGAAAATAAGTTTGACATTACTCAATGAAATCAGATCCTTAAATCATTAGCATTAATTAAAATTAAATTAATTTCTTTACAATTCTTACCAATGCAATGGTAGTGAAATCATTAATTAATTTGTCCACTTAATTCATTAGACACAAGTAGGGTGCAAATTTTATAAGAGAGAACAATATTTAAAAAAAATGTCTAAAAATAAGAAATTCGTTAAGAAACTGCACTTCGGTTAAAACTTAAAAATTACTTCATTATCTTGAATAAATATAAAAACAAGCTATTTTATGTAATTGTAGTATGTAGTTGTAGTAAATAAAGTAAACGTGTAAATTAAGGGTGACCAAGCCCTATGCGCTTGATGCTCATTTGTTTTTGTAAAAGCACTTAGCTATAGCCTGTGTGTTTTAATACACATAGAGCACTTAGCAATAGCAATACGAAACACATACACAACTTTGTCTTATTAGTTTTTTTGTGGTTCTTCACTGTATACATGCAAGTGCAAAGCAACAACGCTTTCTTAGGCTTTGCTGGTAAATATTGACGACAGCGATCATTAATGTAGATTTTGTTTTTGTTAAACGTATGATATGAAATATTTTTTTCTTTTTTCTTTGCATGTATTGGTTTTTACAATAAAAAATATTGAATCAAAATTAGTTATTCTTTAAATGTATTGGTGTTTGCTCTTCCATAAGGAATTTTGGGCACCCCTGGTGTAAATGGTAACTAAGAACTATTTACATTTTTATCCTAATCAATTTACCATACTTTGCTATGAAATTTTATAGTTGTAGTAAAAAAATTAAATTTATACTTTTTTTATTGAAATTTTTTAGTTGTAGTAAAAAAAAGTAAAAATGGTGACTACGAACTATTTACATTCCTATCTT
The DNA here is from genome assembly GCA_949748255.1 of Eustalomyia histrio. Classification (NCBI taxonomy): domain Eukaryota; kingdom Metazoa; phylum Arthropoda; class Insecta; order Diptera; family Anthomyiidae; genus Eustalomyia; species Eustalomyia histrio. The sequence continues at coordinate 57,188,935 of OX456526.1, read as the reverse complement.
AATCAATTGGCCATACTTTGCTGAAATTGTAAAAATTTTCGTTTGCAATTGTTAAAAAAAAAAAGTTTAATTATAAAATTGCTGATAAGATTGATTAAATTAAAATTTAAAAACACAAAAAGGTCTTTTGTCAGATGGTTTATATCATGTTACAACACTTTTTCAGCTTTTAACAATTATGTATTTGTTTATGAAATTCACTTTTGAGTAAAAATGAATACAGTCGAATTTAATTAATAATGAAAACCATCAGTTTTGGTATGAATCATATTCTAATCGATAACATGAAACGTAACTGTACAGGAACATGTTAGACTTTGAAAATAATTAAAACAAAATTCAGCACGTAGCCCATATGTGATGCAGTTAATAAAGTGCAAAAAAATGTTTGACGTATGTAATTTCATAAGTTAAGGAAATTTAGAAGAAATTCCAAAAATTTTGGCGTCATGATAGACGACGTGCCTTAGATTGAACTTTAATATGTACAAAAGCACAAACAATCTCCAATTACATAGCATATGAAACATTTGGTCAATTTCGAAATTTCTTGAAAATAGAATGAAAAAGAAAATTATAATTAGTATTGTATAAATTATAGCTTATGGTTGCAATTCTAATATTTCATTAACAAATTGTATTTTCAACAAAAAAAAATACTAAGAACTGTCAAGCATTAGTCATTTACAGAATGAAATTATAATATTAACCCATATTCTCCTGAATTAGGGGATGGTACAATTTTTTATTAAAGAAAATTATTATGGCTAAAAATTTGAACCCAAATAAGATTTTTCTGCATTTTTTATTATGCTAGCGAAGATATTTCCTTTATTGATAAGAACACAAAGAGCTGCATTCTGGTGAAAATTTAGTTAAGTATACTGCATGGTAGACCATGGTAAACACAACATACGTACGATAAACGATTTACGATATAGTTGGGTTGAGTAGTCTGTATCTCCAGCACCGCGACCAAGTAGATCTATTGTGCACCCTCTAGTATTTTCCTCAGTTGTTCTCCAGTGCAGCCTTGAGTAGCATCACAATGTTATTCACTTCCAGCTTTTTGTATTGTTCCTCCATGATATCAGGTCTGGCAAATGTGATAAATTGTAGGTATGCAAAGGCAGGACATTTATCCATTCATGCTCCATGGTCTCCTCATCTTCCATACAATATCTGCATGTCGTATCTCGATCATGTCCCATTTGATTCAGGATGTAATTACATGGATATTGTCCTGTGAGTGCTCCGCATAGGAGTCTTAAATTTGGTCTGTTTATCTGAAGGGCTTCTCTGCTACTCTTCATTGTATGACAAGAATTTCTTTGAATGTTTTAGTGGTTTCTGTTTGTTCCAATATTAAATGGATTTCGTCTTAATCATATCCGATATCATATTTGTGATGTCCTTTTTCGTGAAACCAAATTGAGGACACGCGCCTATAAATGGCAGTTCCGCACCTAGTCTCGCTTGTTCATCAGCTTTTTCATTGCCTTCATGTCCACTGTGACCTGGTACCCAAATAAGTGTTACCTTATTATTGGTCAGTACCTAAATGACATAGACTACGCTGACGGCATATGTCTAATGTCCCACCGCTTTGTAGACATTTAAGCGAAGATAAATAGGCTCTCCGAAAATGCTAACAACGTAGGATTGAGAATTAACTTCAGAAAAACAAAACTGATGCGTATTGGTACCAATTTTTCGTCACCACTTATTGTTGATGTAACCGTTATTGAAGTTGTAGAATTTTTCAATTATCTTGGATGCAAAATTGCGAAGGAGGGTGGTTCTGTAGCCGATATTGGCGATCGTATCAACAAGGCCCGTGTTGCGTTCCTCAAATTGTATAAAATTTGGCGCGCTAACAACATCTCCCGTTAAATATGTGCTGCTATATGGATGCACTACATGAAGCCTTACAAAACTGACCATGAAGAAAATACAAACGTTTGTAAATCGGTGTCTGAGACAGATATTACGTATCTAGTGGCCTAATTGGTTATCCAATGAAGATCTTTGGAATAAGTCAGATTGTTGCTCAATCGAATTTGACATTCGAAGACGTAAATGGACATTAGACCGTACCACCTTACAGGCAAAAAAAAAAAGTTCACCGTACACCCTCAAATATAAAGTATTTTAACAAGAAAATTTCGAAAATGTTTTTTTTTTTTTTTTTGGCCGAACGTAGGGGTCGCCATTTTATATTTTTCTTTATATCTTCGCCATTTACCGTCGGATCTTAAAGTGTTGTATATCAATGTTTTTTGTCTCGCGGAGACCGATGTTTTCCTCGAAGGAGCCATTGACCTCAAGTAACCCGTTCTAGTATTAACCCACCAGATCTCAGTTGCTACCACCTTAATGAACTACCCTAATATTTTAAAATGAAAGCTCGCAAAAAAGCAATAAACTTTTGCTGGGAAAGTATTCCAATAATTCCAGCGGAACTATTATTTTATTTTTTTTTTTTAATTTTTTTTGTTGCCGAATGTAGGGCATTTTTAATTTTTTTGTCATATCTTCTGTATTTACAGTCGGATCTTAAAGGGTTATATATCAATGTTTTTGTCGCAATGATACCAATTTGTTACATCGAAAATCATTGACCTCAAGCACCCTTTTATACTACTTAAGGGGTAAAACCTACGTAAAAAGCCTATATATAAAAACTTCCTTTTTTTATTTTCTTTATTTACGGAGATGTGTTAACAAAGATTGGTTTTCACAAGATTTATGAAGGAGTACAAAAAAATATTTGTTTTACACAAAGTTTTACAAAATGATAGTATATTTACAAAAGAGGTCCACGGCACGCAGCATTACTTAATCAATTTTTGATGGATTTCTCTGAAATTTATAATGCATATGGAAAACTAAATTATCTATGGATGCGCGTAGGAGTTTTTGATAGGTCAAATACTTTTTGACTTAGAGCTGTTTCTTTACGAGTATAAAAAATAGATATTTTGACTTTAACACTTCGCTGTTTTGTCAAAAATTAATATACCCAAAAACTCATATGCTTTTCTTTAGATAATTTAGTTTTCTATATAAAGTGTATGTTTCAGAGCGATCCACCTAAAATTGGTTAAATTATGCTGAGTGCCGTGGATCACTTATAAAATAACACAAATTTTAATCGATCATATTTTGGCGTGATTGAAGTTGGCTGTATTATTTGAGTCAAGAGAACTTCAATATGGACTTCTTAATAGCTATTAGTTGCGATGGAACTCCTACCAACACTGGCTACAAAAATGGAGTCATTGGAAGAATGGAACGCCATTTACAGAGGATCGTATGCCTATAATTTAACCAAATTATCTAAAGAAAAGCGTATGAGTTTTTGGGTATATTAATTTTTGACGAAACAGCGAAGTGTTAAAGTCAAAATATCTATTTTTTTATACTCGTAAAGAAACAGCTCTAAGTCAAAAAGTATTTGACCTATCAAAAACTCCTACGCGCATCCAAAGATAATTTAGTTTTCCATATGCATTATAAATTTCAGAGAAATCCACCAAAAATTTATTAAGTAATGATGCGTGCCATGGACCTCTATACTAAATATACTATCATTTTGTAAAACTTTGTGTAAAACAAATTATTTTTTGTACTCCTTCATAAATCTTGTGAAAACCAATCTTTGTTTTTACATCTCCGTAAATAAAGAAAATAAAAAAAGGAAGTTTTTATATAAAGGCTTTTTACGTAGGTTTTACCCCTTAAGTGGTGGTATAAAAGGGTGCTTGAGGTCAATGATTTTTGATGTAAAAAATTGGTATCATTGCGACAAAAACATTGATATATAACCCTTTAAGATCCGACTGTAAATACAGAAGATATGACAAAAAAATTAAAAATGCCCTACATTTGGCAACAAATAAATTAAAAAAAAATAAAATAATAGTTCCGCTGGAATTATTGGAATACTTTCCTAGCAAAAGTTTATTGCTTTTTTGCGAGCTTTCATTTTAAAATATTAGGGTGGTTCATTAAGGTGGTAGCAACTGAGATCTGGTGCGTTAATACTAGAACGGGTTACTTGAGGTCAATGGCTCCTTCGAGGAAAACATCGGTCTCCGCGAGACAAAAAACATTGATATACAACACTTTAAGATCCGACGGTAAATGGCGAAGATATAAAGAAAAATATAAAATGGCGACCCCTACGTTCGGCCAAAAAAAAAAAAAAAAACATTTTCGAAACTTTCTTGTTAAAATACTTTATATTTGAGGGTGTACGGTGAACTTTTTTTTTGAGGTACGGTCTAATGGACATGGATCGGCCATATTTTCAGGCGACCAACTAGTGATATTGCTAGGGCTGCACTAGAGTGGACCCCTTAAGGCCAACGACGACCAGGCAGACCACGTAATACCTGGATCCGATGCATAAGAAATGAACATGAAACAGTTTAAAAAACCTGGAACGAAATTAAACTGCTTGCCAGAGACAGAAGTAGATGAAGAGAATTCGTTGTCGCCCTATGTTCTCCGTGAACTTTTTATTTAAGTATATTATGTTATATTTTTGTATTTAAATAAATAAAGGACATATATATTATTGGTCGCCAGTTGGTTGAGGGCTTTATGGTATTCGAGCACTGATCTATTGTGATATATGGGATTTTCAGGCCTTTATTACAGCCTGGCTGTCCGACATTAAGTTTATCTTTGTTCTCACAAGGTTCCTTTCCAGGAGTTCGGTCGTTGCTGTATAGATATCATATAATTATTTATAATTAAATATAGTTGAATCTTTGCCCAGAGGTATGTGAATTCTGCACCGAGGTCCGTATACACCGGCTTCAACTCCGCTAGAACTTTTGGATCCATCAGTATACCACTTCTGTGCATCTTCCTTCAACCATGGGGGATCAAATTCCCAGTTTTCTCTTGTTGGGATTTGAACTTTGTATTCTCTTCCTAGTTCAATCACTGGATTTATTTGATCACTACATAGTGTCATGTTCTTAATGGAACTGGGCCCGTTAAGGATCTTCAGATGGCCCTTATGGTCACCTTCTTTGAACTTACGTACATCAATGAGTCAATTGAGATGGTTATCCCATTGTCATTGACAAGCGCCAACGCCCTTCCAGAAGCTACAAAAAAGACTTTGAAGCCCCTGCCCATATATGGCAGTTGTATTCAATTTTCAATCGAAAGTTTCTGGTTCATTTTTGTTTTTTTTTTCGGTTATATTAGTTTACTTTTACTATATATCCATGCTTGGGATTGGGTTTGTATGCTTTACATTTTTTTCGCCATCAATAGGGCTAAACACTGTTTTTAACTTTAACTCTTACTTTTTATTAGTACTTTTATTTATATTATGGCTGGGGAGCCAATATGAGAGGTTAATGAGGATTTGTATATTTTTGAACTTCTCTATAACGCTTTCATTAAATATTTTTATGATGAATATTATTGTTAATTATGTATTTTTAATAATTATGTATATTTTCAATAGTTATTAATGATATTTTTATTTTTAAGATTTTGCTCAGGATTATTGCTATGTAATACAGTTTATTGGCCGTTATGGCTTTTGTATTATAGTTGAATTATAAATAAATAAATAAATAGGAAGTATAGATTGTAAGAAGATCAGATAAAGTGAAATAGTTCATACACCGGTTAAGAAAACCTAAACACTTGAATGTTCATTCGACAGCTGAATGATGTGATTTTTCCAGCGGATATTATATTGAATTCTCATGCCCAGATCATTAAGAGTATCCGATTCCTCAATTTCGACACCACTTATGTGTACAGTTGGCATTGGTGACACCCACGTCCCATATAAGGATAAACAAACAACATATTACTTGCCTGTATTATATCGACCCTATTCACACGACCCGACTCATTCATATTTTGCCTTCAAACCTATGATTAAAGGAATAAGAATGACAAATGTTACTGACATCTGCAAAAGAATAGGTAGGATTTAAAGTTTGATCCAAAAGGTCATTTATAAAGATAAAAAAAGTGAGGAAGAAAGAACAGAGCCTTGAGGTACGCCTATCATCAGCTAAAACTCTTTGGATGATAATCCATTAACGTTCCGAAAGCAACGTCATCAAGTCTTCCGTAGAACGATTTCTATGAAAGCCATACTCTAAATAATTTAAAAGATAGTAATTGCTCTCCACACCCTTCTAGGTTGATTTATCTGCAGAACCGGAGAATTTTTGAAAGTGATATATTTCTCAGAACAATAATTTAGCAGCTAAATTTTCAGTTCCAAAGAAAAACTTGTATAACTTTTTTCCTTTCTAAGATATTCTTCCATATTAAAAATTTCGGTTAGTTTTATGTTTCAATCCAGACTTTATATTCAAGCAGTTTTCAAATTGGCAAAATTTGTCCGTAATGCTTCCAAAATTCTAAATAAAGACTAAATACATTATCTGGTCGAAGTGTTCGTACGGAAGCTTATTATGTCTTTGAAAAAAAAAAACTACAACACTCTGCAAAAAATTAAGGGTCATTGCTTAGAGCCTCAACCCAGCCAAATGAAAAAGAAAGTACTTCTACATGCCAGTAAAACCCCCATCGGGTTTTTCTCTCTAACTATGATGCGAAACTCTTTAAAAATTAAAACGTTTTTGCTTAATATATGTACAGAAATCTTATAAAAGCATTAGTTTTTGCAGACATTCCGATTGCTTTAAAACAAATCAGAATGTTTAAAAAATACATTTGATATTGAATTATTTTGATCTCCAGTACTTCATTTCCATTTGCATTAATTGTTTCTTTTTTTTTCTTTTTTATAGAAAAAATAAAATATTTCATTTCCAAATAAAATCATAAATATAAAAAATTTTTTGTTACCATATAAATATTTGTACTTACTCTATAAATTTCTCCTTTCTTATTATAATGGCTTGCAGTTCGGGTTTTGCAGCATTAATATGACGTTCTAAACCTTTATATTCTTCTTTCTTATCTTCAACATAACGACTTAATTTGTTCATTTCAGCACACAGCTCATTAAGGCAAGCTTTCATTAAAGCTGCATTTTCCTGAATATCTTCTTGGCGGGTAGATTGGGAATTTATTGTGGAATTTATAGACGATAAGGTGTTGGTAGAAGAGAAATTTGTATTTGAGTTTGTACCGACCTGCGGTTGATTATTAATAAACGTCTCTAATAATTTAATCTGAGATTGAAACATTTTCTCAGCCCTTTGAAATACCTCTTGATGTAATTTTTTATCATTCAATTCAGTTTCTATGGATTTGAAAATTTTAAGTTTTTGATCAAGACTTTGTTGATGTTTATTCAGTTTATGATGGATCACCAAAAATTGTTCGGCCATAATGCGTAAATCTGCATTAGGTTGTAACTCTTCATCTTCAATAGTCCTTATGATGGGATTGCTCAAAGTTATATCAAGTGTTTTATTGTAGAGTTTTAAAGAGTTGACTTTATAATAATTAATTAACTCTACTACGGTGCTAAATTTACAATCGACAAAACCATATTTATTATTTAAATGGCAAATTTTGATTAATTTTTCAGTACCATCTTTAATAAGGGTTAATGTATATTCTCCTTCTTTGGAAAGGGCATCACGTACTAAAAAACTACCATCTGGTTTGCCGCTTAATATATTTTTAACATCTTCTCGGCTTATTTTACCCCAGTACCATTCTACATTTCGTAATTCTTCGGCATTTTCGTCTAAAGCCGGCCCACTACCAGGTGGTTGCGGCCTCATCGTAGAATAATGGAATGGCGAAGTGGTATACACTGTAATTTTAAAACACAACATTTTATCTTTTGTTTTCAAATGAAATGTATAATTTTTGTTTAAAATATCTAAAATTTTGAATTCAATTTGCATCTACCTATTAACGGCTTGTAAGCATTTAATAATTTCATTTTAAATTAGAATTTCAATAGGGAAATGTTTAAAATTCTGATTTTTAATTATATACCAGATCTTAATGTAAGTTGTATATTTTGATGGTAAATGGACTTACAAAGATTTTATTTGCGAAACCCTAAAAAATTTTAAAATTTCGGATCACCCCTAAAACCGAATACATAGCGAATATATATAAATATTTTATTAGTTTGCTCTTTTTAATTTCTTTAAAATTTTTTTTATATAAAAATTGGTTCAAAAACTACTAAAAAATTAAAAAAAAAAAAACGTTTATGAATTAATACTGTTTCCAATTATTTGACCCTGCCGGTTAATCGGTTATTCGGATTAGGATTAATCGGTTATTCGGATTAGGAAAATGGGCTATTAATCGATTAATCGTTTAATGCAAAATAAATGTATTTCTTTCATCAATAAGAAAGCAAAGAGCTGTTTTGTGCTGAAATATTAAGTTGTCTATTGTTTAGGACAATTCAAAGCACCCTGGGATTTTTTAAAGAATCATGCCTTATAATTTTGAGAGTGGCATATTATTTTTAAGAAATTATACATTTTTTTTTATAGAATTTTAAATGAAACTGTTTTTTTAAAAAATACAGTTTTCAAATTTAAAGCAATTTTTGTATTATTATTTTATAACATAAGTGAAGTCATAGTGCTTGTTAGGAATACACATAGTTACGTGTTTCTTTATTAAGGAGAAAAATATATATTTTAATAGGTTTTTTCTTAAAGCTCTGCTTAGATGCTCTAGATTTTCTAAAATTTTGCGTTCTGATGAAATCTATTGTTGAAAGCTCTGATTAATTTGTTTGGACATGAAAATATATTTTTATATCATTTAAAATTTTTTTGTTAAAGTAATTAAAACAAAAATAAAAATTGTCTATCATATATCCTAAAGCCTATATAATATTTGCTTGATTCAGTACGATTTTCTTCCCAAAGTTAAAAAATTAAGAAGTTTAAAAAAAAATAACAGAAAAATTCATATTAATCGAATCGGTTAATCGATTAACCGAATAGGAAACACTAATTAATACTTATATTTTTAGTTTTTTTTAAAGATCAAGTATTTTATCCCTATTTTCAATTTCTTGTTGCCATTATTTTAAAAATATCAAATATTAGAAATTAAAATGCCGATGTGACTTTATCGTTTTTATTAACAAAATTCTTGGAAATTTATATTTGTTGCTTCATGCAAATTATTCGTTACTTATATGAAGCGACATGCAGTTAAATGGTTAAAATTAAAAAAAGATGTTCTCGAGAATTCATATTTTTCTACATAAAAATGTCTTAACAATAAATATGCAAAATTTTAGAAGTGTCTAAAAATATGACAGATTCTGAGGAGTTTTTGTATTAAGAAGATTGTTTTTCAAATATTAACGGTTTTTCTGAAAATACGAGGGCTGATCAATAAATCCGTGACTTTTCGAACTTTCCTCGTAGATATATGAAATGCAACACCGCTCCCATCAAGTACCACCTGTTTGATAGAAACAGGACCTACTGTCAAATTTTGAGCAAGTTCTGTCATTTACTTTGCGTTTAAGAGCTGTGGCTTTTTTTAAAAATTTTTTTTTTTCAATTTTTATTTCAAGTGCTCATTAAACATTATTTTTTGCGAAAAAAACCGTCAATCAAACCAAGGAAAAGCTTGATTAATACTATGGGGACTGTGCATCACCGATTACAATGGTAAAAAAGTGGTTTATTGACTTTCGTTGTGGCCTTACTAGCACGGAAGGTGCCGAACGTTCTGGACACCCAGATGAGGTCTCTACACCCAAAACAATTGAAATTCAAATTCACGATATGGTGTTGGCCGATCGGAGATTGAATGTGCGATAGATTGTGGAAGACATAAGCATCTCACATAGCTCAGTGGTTTCAATTTTAAACGATCACTTAGTTATGAGAAAGCTTTCCGCAAGATGGCTGCCGCGTCTGCTCACAATCGACCACCGACGGAATCGTGTGACAGCTTAGTTTCCATGGCAAAAATCCATGAAGTAGACTACGAATTGCCCCCTCATTCGCCTTATTTTCCGGATTTAGTCCCCAGTGAATATTTCCTATTTCCAAACCTAAAGAAATGGCTCGGTGGAAAGAGATTTAGCTCCAACAATGAAATTATTGATCAAACAAATGCCTATTTTATGGACCTCGAAACTTGCTCAAAATTTGACAGTAGTCTAATAACAGGTGGTACTTGATGGGAGCAGTGTTGCATTTCATATAACTACGAGGGAAGTTCGAAAAGTCACGGACTTATTGATGTGCCCAGCCCAGAGCTGGGAAACTTAAACCGCCCCTTAAATGAAATTCCGATGTAAACTATCAAAACGACGACATCATATATTTTTTTTGGTCTCCTTAACAAGAGTCAATCGTCGGAAACCCGTAATTTTTTTTTTTTTGTGTTGAACTGTGCTATTTTAAGGGAACGATTCCATATAGTGGTCTAAGATTATGCATTAACAGAATACATTACATTTTGTGAAAATTTATTGTTAGTGTTTCTAACTATTCGACCCAGCCAGTTAACTGATTAGGGCCATATTTGAAAAATTACTAAATTTGATTCATATAAAAAAGAACACAAGAGTTTTATAAAGTGTTTGTTCAGGAAACTTTTTAAAGAATGATGATATAGGATCGGGGGGTTTTTAGGAAAAAAATGTTTTCCATGATTTTTGTATTCAATAAAACTTTGAACGCTCATAATCCTGAGAACGATTTTTTCTATGTTTGAGCAAGTAATGATTCAAATAAACAAATTGCTAAATATTTTTGACAAAACAACTTGTTCCTATTGGAGTTGTTCAACTTTTTCAACATTTTTTTCGAAATCTGGTTTGAAAGTGAATTATTTCTTATAATCTGGAGAAATAATTTAACAGCTTAATTTTCTGTGGTTGGAACCGATTGTTAAATAATTGTATATGTAAGAATTCCTACTGAATTAAAATATTAATTGTCTGTTAGTCGATTTAAAACAAATGCAACCTTGTCTTGAAGGACATAAAAATATTATTTTTATCAATTAGAATTTTTAAAGGAAACAAAACAAAAACTAATAATTGTATATCATATTTTCACTTGATTTGAGCTCTTTAAGCAGCTATCTTAACCTTAAACCTTGATATTGACAACAATGTAAATCATGTGAGAGCACTGCTTTGCCGACAGCCATTTGACAGTTACTGATCTATTCTATTCAGTTGAAATCTTCACACACTTTACTTTCTCATAAGCAAACTTAACAAGTTTGTGTCAATACAAAATTAATACGATAGGCAAGTTTTATTGTATTTTATTGCCATTTTTTTACTCAAAGGCACAAAATTAGGAAGTTTTAAGTCCATATAAAAAATTTAATCGGTTAATCGACATATTTCAAACGATTATTCAAATCGAATAATTATTTAAATTTTAAATGGTTTCGATATTAACAGAAATAAAGGCTATTAGTCGAGGAATCAAGAAAACAATTGCAAGTACTTTCTCTAGATTTAAAACAGAGTATGTTAAAAACTGGCCATTTCAAAAATAAACTGATTTTCGGTTTACTAAAAACTCCGTTTTCGAATTTTGCAAAAAAATCTTTACCGTATTTTCCAGTTTTGTCTTGATGGTAGTTCATACATTAAATAACAATAAAAACATTTTGAATAACTGTAGTATACGAAACTTTATATGAATCCTGGCAAAATTTACCAATCTCAATTTTCAGAGTTGCCACTTCATTATTAGTGTTTTTATTTAGAGGACGATTCCTCTAAAATTATAAAGAAAAATTGTTAACAATTTTAAAAAGTCTTGTACGCAATGGCGTAGCTAAGTCATCAAAGGCCCATGTGCAAAACATAAAATTGTGTCCCTAATAAAAAAAACACTGACAAGTACAAAAAATATCATTAAGTGGTACATAGTTGGAAAAATTTTGCTTAAATTTGTTTACGTGCTTTTACAATTGCAAAAATTTCTATTAATTTTGATACATCTAATTTTGATGTCTCTTCGTTTTCTATGGCAATCATTGCTAGATTGGATAATCTGGATTAGCATATCTTATTTCTCAAATAATTTATTTTTAATTTACTAAATGATCTTTTAGCACTTGCTAAGGTCGCTAGAATTGTGTAAAATAATAACATTTCTGTGTAGACTTTAATAATTTTTTGAAAAACTTGATGCATATTATGGTCTACCGTTTTTCCAACATTTTGGCCTCAGTAGGTTCATCCTTGCTTGTACTTTTTAACGTTATTTCAAACAGTGCTTTTATGTTAAAAAAAACGAATTTTAATGGCATGCTGTACAGCATGGCTTTATGACTCCGTGTATTTGATTTTGTAATGGCAATAAAACAAAGCGATATGATTATTAATATATTGAAATCCTTGAAAAAATGTATGCAAATAATTTTCTTTTTAACGTACAAGTTTTTATACGATTAAAAAATACACAAATACATTAAACAAAAAAAAAAAAAATTTTACTACTCTCAACAAAGGGCTCCTGTCGGTCATGGGCCCTTGTGCAGTGCACCACCCAGCGACCATGAACTTACGCCACTGCTTGTACGAAGCAAGGACATTCCTTTAATAATATTATTTCAATAATTGATGCGTGGATTATGGCCGAATATTATTTTGAACATAACACCTAAAATTGTGGAGACAATCCTTAAAACAAACTTTGAAAATGAATAGTGTTAATAATAGTATATAAAGTTTTTTCGAAACAGTTTAAATTCAAAGTATTTTTATGTAAAGGCCTTCAGACAAACTCAATAGCCCATTTCCACTGAGCTACATCCTTCATCAATTTGCAAAGATTTTAACATCTTCCCATAAGAATTATACTGGCCAAAAATTCTACATCTTTTTACATCTACAAAAGTTGATCCTTTCTCATTTTTTTCCATCTTACATCACTAAAAAATTACAAAAAAAAATCGATTTTCTTTGTGCCATCACTAGCAAACTGACATCACAGCAAATAAATAAAAAAAGAATATTCAACAAAGGAAAATAAGCGGCAGATGTAAGAATTTCATACTTATGTCTACCAAAAATTTTTCTTCATCATCATCATCCAGAAGACCTTTGATATTTCAATGTACTGCATTAAAATTCGTGTTTGTTCTTGCAAAGCAACAACTAATACAATGTTTAATGCTTTCTCTAAATTTTTTATTTTTAACAAAAAATATGCGTCTTTTTCTTTAATTTTTTGACAAATAAATTAATGACAGATGAAAGATATAAGATGTTTCCAATGTAAATACATGTTTCACGTTTTCAATATCTTCCACGCGTTTCAAAAAGATGTTGTTCAGTGTAAAAAGCCTATAAGCATTTTCTTCTATGATTTATTTGTAGCACCGGCTTTTCTAAAAAAAATGGTTTTATGTGTAGACGACCTTCGGCCGGTCTTTTTGGATTATATATTACAACGCCGCACTATGGGCAATTTTTCGGAATTTTTTGGCCAAAACCATAAATTGTCAATTTGGCAAGATTATTTGGCGTGAAGATTTTAGGCTCTGTATCAAAAAATTGGCGCGATCGGACATGATTGTGGCTGCTTTTAATGAATTTTAAAAAATCTATATATGCAACCTAGTGTGTCAAAAAACGGGTTTGGACTTAAGAGTGGATTCTGGTACCTAAAATGGTGTAGAATAAGATGAAATGAGTTAGATTTCTGATAAAAAATTTATTAACCCCATAAGAACGTAAAAAACGAATTTGGGAAATCGATAAAAATGAGAAAAACGAACAAAAATGAGAACGAACAGAGCCGCAACAATAGCAAAGGTATTGTCACACTAAAAGCGAAAAAAATACGTCACCACATAAGCATGGCGTCACCAAAGTCGGCACCCAATCATAACTAGCCATATCAAATCGCATCTTCCATTAGAAGGAGTGTTTACAGTGGAAATGCGTAATGAAACTTTAAATGCGTTTTTCTCAAAACTTCATGTTCACACACTAGGTCCCTTTTCTCGGTGAAGATCACATATGTAATTAAATTTTGTATAGGTATAAATCTTGAAACATTTAAGCTAACAACCATATATTCGTTTGGTCCTTTAATTTGCACAACTTTTTGTTTCTGATATGTGGTGCCATTCCTAAAATTTGTATTTATGGTACCATTCATATACAGAATAAATTTGTTAAGTAGAAAAACATATTTGTTTTAAACAAATGGACCCGGTATATGGTGCTGGAGTGGATATATTTACGAAAGTGTGTATCTATGGTCTAATTCAGCTCACATTCAGAATATGTATGTGAAAATATTTGTATGTACCAGAAATATTTTTAATTATGTGTGGTTATTGCTTTACCTACACGTGTCTTATAAAATTAGTCACCGGAGACTGCAAGAATGGTTGAAGTTAATGAGCAGAGCACTCTCTTAATTCAAAAGCGCCTTAATGTAGCCATCTTCTCTTAAAAAGTGCGATAACTAATGAAGAATTTGATCCATCTTCTTAAAAAAACGTTAGATTACACATTATTGCTTTCATGAAATATAAGCTTTTGAGAAAGTTCTTAAAAAAATATTGAAAATTATCAAAAAAAAAAAAAAAGCTTAAGAAATTAAAATTTTTATAAAATTTAAAATTTCTCTATGAAGCTATAAAGAGTTTATCTATACAGTGAAAAGGTATGATAGTATGCAAATATATGCAAAAAGTTGTAATCCAAAAATATTTTAATTTATAAATTAAAAATAAATTTTCAATAAAAAAATTTAAAAAAAATATGTAAATCTGCATTTTATTGCTCTATTGACAATTGAAATAAATTTCAAAAGATTTTACAATCTTGTTTTAAATACTTTATGCTCGTAATTTCAAGGAAGTGCCTAGATACCTACCGTGTAGACGAACAAAAACAATAAAAATCTAAGCACTGTTAGGTATCTATTGCTTGAAATTACGGGTATAAGTTTCAAATTTTGGTGGCACTTTATCCCTATCAAAGATAAAAATTTCTATGACCGATTTAAGTCCGGTTCAGCACATAAACTTTACTCCTTTAAGATATTTAAAAAAAATATTAAATTTTTTTGCTACAAGTTAGATTTAGAAGATTATTTTGACCGTTCAAATTTTATACTTCAAATAGATATGTAAAAGTCCATATCGACGGCTTAATGTAGAAACGCCTTAACTCAAGAGGTAAAGTAATTAACTTGATAAAATTTTATTGAATGCAATTTTTAATTTTATTGTTGCCTATAATAATCACTACTAAATATATAATAAATTTAAATAAATCAAACCGAGTTAGGGCCTTCTTACATTAAGTCATCGATATTCGGATTTTTAAGCGAAATTATTTGACAACAAGCAGTATATAAAAATATTTATGAATTCAGAATTTGAAGACTAATTAGGATATAATATAATGTAGATGAGCTGGCTATAAGTATTAAAATAAGAAAAACTTACTGTTTTACTATAAAATGTAAAGGAGGATGTAGAAATTTGACAGGAAAATATGTGTTGTTGTTTGAAATTTCTCTACAAGTATCCTATTGTCGTTGTTGTTTCAGTTGTTGCTTTTTTGACAATCCTCTTTGTGGTTTTATATGTTGCTTTTCTAGCAATTTTCTTTTATTAAAACCCCTTTACTCTCTTCTTTTATTGATCGTACCTTATTCCACAGATTCCACCTTCTTCTTTATTTTAATTAACTTTTTTCTTTCACCTTTCTCCTCTAAATTTTTTTTTTATTTTTTCACAAAAAAATGGTGTTCCTTTTTTTAAAAAAAAGAAGTACAATATATTTTTCGTTAATACCCGCAGACTCACTGCAATCACGTCGTCATTAACGTATTCTCTGGTATTATTTTTTTGTTAATAATAAAACAAAAGAAACACACAAGAAAAAATTATATATAATTGTGTTATATATACATAAAATTTCATTAAGTTGTACAAATGATCGCGGGGGAAGGTTTTAATTAATTTTTAAATTCTAAGCTCATCACCATGTTCCATACGCGTGTTAAACTTTGCACAAAAAATAGTATCCAAAGTTCTCCCGAGGAACTGACCTTCCCTTATACACATTTTTTATATGCACTGAATTTATCTTGACTATATAAATTGCATTTTCTTTGCAAAAAAAATAATATTTTCTTTTTCACTGGCCAAAAGTATGACCGATTAATAACTTTTTGTTATAAAAATTGTCGAGGAGAGGTAAAAAAAGTTGAAGTATAAAAAATAAACTGGCTTCGTGATTTTTTCTGCTGCTACCACTGTTGCCAATTTAACTATTTTCTCGTCAAACCTAACAAGTTTTTAAACACATTTACTTGACGAGACATAAAATTTATGTTAAAACATAAAAATAAATTGTAGCTTTGCAGACAGGATACCAAAGACATATCGTTAGCTTATTATTGTTTTCACCTATATGCCAAAAAAAGTCGGTAATTCGAAAACTTACCGAGATAGGGCAAAACGCACAAAATTGTTGCTTAATAGAGTGTTAATATACTGCGATAATAAAAATAGGCCAGGTGCGAACGCCATCCCAAGGTATCTATTTTTATAAAACAGCCACAGGGTGACTCATTTTTTATAAAATACCATGAAACCCTTCAGGAATCTATTCTGTCGAAGGGTAATCTTTGTCGAGCTTTGCAAAAGTGTTATCTCGCTTAGTTTTCGAGATATTTGCCATTTTATAAAATGGTCGGTATCTCGAAAACTAAGCGGGATAGGGTAAAACGGACAAAATTTGTGCTCTATTCGAGTGTTAATATATTGCGATAGTCACTCTGTTGCTGTTTTATAAAAATTCCTTCGGGTCTAAAATTAAATTAATCGTGATTTAAAAAAAATATTTTGATTCGGGTATTATATCATAATCGAGAATCAAAATAATTCATTTTTTGATTCAAAATTGATTTGATTCTTTGGTTTAAAATTGAATTATTCAAATTGTATTATTTCCAGTGATTATAAAAAGAATTATTTAAATCAACTTGATTCTTCTAATAAGATAAAGATTTTAATTATGGGAGTAAATAATTCAATCAGAAAAATTAATTCGCGAATTAAAAAGTCAAAAAATAAATCAGATTTTAAAATTGATTTAAGGAATTATGTTTTTCAAGGTCTGATTGATTGTTACCTATTTAATAAAAAAATAGCTAAGAATAGATTATATATAATGTAAATATCCTTAACCTTTTTTCGAAATCTTGTATCATATCTGAGTATAGACTTTGATGTACCCGAGAATTTTGCATACCAAAATTTAAAAAAAATACACTCGTTTTTCTTTATAACTTTTTGGTTTTTGGGTCAAAACAATTATAAGCTGACAATATCACTACATTTTTGACATTTCCTTTTACTCATTTTCTATCCCACATATTGATTGAATCGGCTATTTCTTATCTGTGGCCTGTATCAAGTTAACAGGGCATCTTTAAACGAAATGCATACATTTGGAATCTTGAGAAAATATACTTTAAATTTTTTAATTCCCGAGGGGGTCATATTTTTTTAATGGTGTCCGAAAAATTAAATTTTTGCTTCTTTTGCAAATATCAAAATAGTTATAATTATATTAATATTACCCAACCAAAACAAAAACCCAAATCATTTTGAAATTTTCAATCAAATTGATGTTTTGTGATTGTTAAAGGGAGTTGACTAGCAAGTGAAGCCAAAGTCGCTAAAGTGGGGAGTACTGCCAACTCAATGTGTCATTCCCCTTGGTTTGGTAAAAAGTAACGAGCAGTAACACATTTATCCTTAAAGTCAAATTGGTTTTTCTTATTGATTTACTCTCTTTGTGTTTGTTGATCAAAAACAGCTGACCATGTCATAATATAAACATAACCTCGATTACGTCGTACATTGCAATTAAAATTTTTCAATTTAAGACTAATGGCTAAACCACCATCTCGAGATTTAATTAAAATAATTTTCCAAAATTTCTTCAAATCCCTGAGGCCAAGACAAATCCGTGGGAACTATATTGGAGAAGATTATTTTGGCAACAAATACTTTGAAATACCCGCTAATCCTTCCATTGGTAAACGCAAGCCATCCAGATGGTTTGAACCGGCCGATAAAGAAGCTTTTGATCAGGAATTAACAGCTGAATGGGAAGCTTGGTTAAGGGGACGCAGAGAGGAACCTCCAACAAAAGAGGAATTGGTAAGAAATTTACAAATCATGGATATGAAGAAGAAGAACGCAGAAGACTTGGATAGTAAATATGCCAAAAAGAATGCAGAGGGAAAATCAATAAAGCCGGAACCTGAAACCATTGGAACTTTCCCAAAATATAAAGATTATGAAATTATTCCCAGTAAAGATCCTGAGAAGAAATTTTGAAATGTTGCTTAGAGATGTTGCTATGTGATAAACTATTCTAATATGTAGTAAAATGTTTAGGTGTTTAATAAAAGTTTAAAATTTTCTTTGAAAGGATTTTGTTTAATATTAATTTTTTTTTGTCATTTGTCTTAAAACCAAAAAAATATAAATATTGGTCTAAGACCCCATAAAGTATATATATATTCCTGATCCTTATGCGATATTAAGTCTATTTAGCGATGTCCGTCTGTCTGTTGAAATAGCAATAACTTCGCGAAGACGCAAGACGAAGATGCTAATTTTACCTAGATTAATGCACATCCTCCCGAGCAGTTTGGTGTTGAAAATGAGCAAAATCGGTCGAGCGGTACCTCTAAGTTGTTCATACAAATTGGTGTATTTTAATACAATTCATATTAGCGACTGGCAAAGTAAAATATTTTCTCTTTTTTTTCACCAGACGCTTAGAATTCAATATTTTATGTTCACTTCAAAAAACTTTTTTCCTTAATTTTTTTTTTTTTTCAACTTATTGCACTTTTATGTTTTAACATTATCTGTATCTATCAAAAACAGTAGAGAACATTTTTTTAGGACAATGGTGGAGGTTATTCAAAGATTCGGTACATCCGAACTTATATGTATTTTTTACTTGTTTTTCTTTTATATCGGTTCACATGTGGAGGCATTGGCAATATCTGAGCCTTGTAGTTGCTTACAAATATTTAATTAAGTTGATATTTTAAATATTTTTCATTTCAAAACTTGAGAGATGATAAGTATTTTATTAGTTACAAAAACATTTTTTAAATAAGAAAATATTTATACTTGAGTTTTGAAATAATATATTTCAATGTTGAAAAATAAATATATTGAAATGTTCAAATATTTCGAAATTTTAGAAATATTTTGCATAGTGGAACTTTTTTCAATGGGTTTTATATATATCTCCATAACTATGTAATAAATATAAATTGCTTTTATTTTGCTAAATATTGCAAATGTTTCAAAAATACAGCTAATCATATTTCGAATATTTCAAAATATTTATATTTCAACTTTCAAATATTAATATTTTTTATTTATTTCAATTTATTTGAAGTAAATACAAACATTTCAATATTTCAAAACTAAAGAATAAATAAATTCAAAATAGGAATTAACCAGGATCTCCACTATATAAAAAAATAAATATTAAAAATGTTCAATACATGTTTTTTGTAGAATTTTCCCGAACAAAAACTGTTTCTACCCTACCAGTCTGAAACATTTTGGCCAACTGTATTTAAATAGGAATTAACAAGGGTCTCCACTATATAGAATTGGAGAAGATTCCAGGCTTTTAAAAATATTCAATATATGTTTTTTTGTAGAATTCACCCGAACAAAAACTATTTCTACCATACCAATCTGAAACATATTGGCCCATTGTATTTAAAATAGTAATCAACCAAGGTCACCACTATATAGGTTTGTTCGGAGTGAGTTATTTTGCTGAAAATTTTGAGTAATTTTGCTGAAAATTTTGAGTGATTTTGCTAACTTCACGCGCTTTTTTTTACATAGGTCAGGAGATATTTTGTCTTGGAACGTCACATTTGCAGGATTTTTTAGAAAATATTTTTGTGGCAATCGATAGACAAAAGGCCAGAGAACATTTTTCAGTAGGTAAAAGCCTGCCCTAGTGTTCTTAAAAAAACTTCCCGAACAAAAAACTATTTCTCCCATTTTGGCTGAGGTTTGTTTGAAAAAACTTTTGGTTAAGTCACCTTTTGGCCTCTGGATCATATTTGCGGGATTTTTTAGAAAATGATTTTGATGGTATCTAGATCACATTTACGGGATTTATTAGAAAAAATTTTTGACGTGAATTAATGGATAAATGGATTAGAGAATAATCTCTAGTAAGTGAAATGCTGCCCCAGTGTTTTTAAAAAAAGTTTCCCGAACAAAAAGTGTTTCATCCAATTTGGTAAAGGAATTTGTTAGAAAAAACTTTTGGTCTCTTTATCACATTTGCAGGATTTGTTAGAAAATAGTTTTGACGTAAATCAATAGGTAAAGGGTCAGAGAATAATCTTTAGTAAGTGAAATGCTGCCCTAGTGTTTTTCAACACTAACAAAAACTTTTTCACCCATTTTGATCAAGTCACCTTTTGGCGTCTGGATCAGATTTGCGGGATTTGTAAAAAAGTTTTATTTTTCATTTTGTACTCACTAAAAGTTGAATAATGGATCAAAATAATG
The DNA here is from genome assembly GCA_949748255.1 of Eustalomyia histrio. NCBI lineage: Eukaryota > Metazoa > Arthropoda > Insecta > Diptera > Anthomyiidae > Eustalomyia > Eustalomyia histrio. Next base: position 57,168,382 of record OX456526.1, on the reverse strand, counting down.
AAAAACCCAACTTAAAACAAAAGCGTGAAAAAATAAATAATAAAAGATGGATCGATAGAGAAATTCAGCAGCTATTGGCTTTTATTAGTACAAGTAATACCGTATCTTCAAACCCAGAATCTTTGCAAATTCTGTTTTGTTAATTGGAATTTGCTCCGAAAAATTTATAATTTTATATTTTTCCGTAATTATGGGCATTTTTGTTAACTTCAAATTCTTTTTGATATTTTAAGTTTTCAAATTGATAAAAAAAAACAAAATAAAAATCATCTGATTCATTAATTTACAATAGCTGCGGGAAGTAAATACACGAAAAAGTCGTTCACGCTTTGTAGAATAAAATCGTTGTAATTATACAAGGGTTGCAAATATACCACCAAGAGTGAAAACCCTTTATACATTTTGATCTTGTATTTTAACCACAGCCCAGTAAATTTTAGTTCTATACATTTTGTTGTTGTGGTGTAGTAAATGGTTCCTCTACAAGGTCTGCAATGTTACTTTACTACCAAGAGTGAAAACCCTTATATATTTTTTTAACTTCATTTTTAATGTTTGATGCAGGGCATAATATTATAAATTGTTTATAATTTATAAATTTTTTTTTTATTATTTTTTTTTGTTAAAAAATCCAATTCTCTACCAATCATCTAAATCCAAATCTTTAACAATATCCATATCTTCATTATCTTCTGGTTCTTCAATCGGCACATCATATTCTTCAGTATCAGCAACCTTAGACTTCTTTTTAGATTTTTTTTCCTTTGATGATTTCTTCTTAGGTTTCTCTTCTTCCATTTCCTCATTATCGCTGTCCTGAGCTCCAGGAATCTTAACTTCATCATCTTCCGAATCTGAGGGAAACAATTCCACTTCACCATTTTCATTTCTAACCGCCACACTAGATTTCTTAGCAGATTTATTAATAGAAGGCAAATTGTAATCATCATTGATTGTATCGGCCTGAGCAGCTTGACGTCTCTTTTTAGTTTCATGGGTCTTAACCCAACTGTTGTAATAAATATCCAATGGTGTACCTTTGTTTTTGATTTTAGTCTCCCAGGCTTGTATTTGTGCTGTATCCTTCAGGCCAAAGGTAATTTTGCGTCTCTCTTGTTCTACAAATTTGGAATTATCATTAATCTTATCAATCAATTGTTTAATTTTACGTGAATAGTTTGCGTTGCGACATTCCTTGAGGTAAGATTTTAATGCCATAACTGTATGTACTGCCAAGTCGCAAAAGGCCAAAGAAGCCGATTCATAGGCCAAATAATCCAATGTTAAACCACACACTTGCTCAATTACTTCGTCTCTGAAACCATTTTCAGCTAATTGGCCCTTATTTAAACGTAAAATACAAGTAAATTGTATGGGCTTCATAGATACGGTTGTGTGTTTACGATTAAAAGTATTACTATTCAATACTTCCAAGATTAAAGGTAATACCGGTATGAACGTGTGAGTGGCTTTTGCTAAATCAATTAATGATTGTATGCAATGAAATCTTAAGGGAAAATATTGAGCGGTGGGTATTAAACGTATAACACCCGTAGCTATGGTAACCAATGGATAGACCAAAGGTTGTAATTGTGGTTTATCCGATGTGGTACCCAAAAGATCGGACCACAGCCGCAGTGAATTTACAAATTGCCAATTATAGCAAGCCTGAAAACTATCTTTCTTTTTCAATATAACTGCATTACGAAGATGTATGGCCAGCTGACGTATATACAAGAATGCATGTTGATAGGTAACATTTAAATCCAAAGCAAACATTTCTACCAAAGAACGTCTCATAAAGTTTATAGCTGGCAAAGTGTTGGGTGAAACAAATTTAGAGTTGCGTACATAAGAAAGATACATAGCTTTAAGAACATGATTTAACATTGTGTCCTAAAAAAAAAAATTAAAATAATAATGACATTAAAATTTATGTGATCCATGTGTAAAATAAGGCATTTTTGAGCAGTGGAGTTTACAAGCATACACTGATTTATTTGTACCTTTTTCCAATCTAGTGCTTTTACAGCACTTCAAATTAAAAACTTAAATTTCAAATGTCTAAAAATACCAAAGAAAAGGTCTCTAAAATATTTTTTCAGTAAGGCCTAATGTGACCTATGGTTATTTTATTTATTTAGTTCCGTAATATAAAGCCAATAAGGCCAAAAAAACTAGTATTACACAGTAATAATAATTAAACTTAAATTATCACAAAATTACTTCAATTAAGAATTTGAGCTAGAGAAATCGACAAATAGGTTTTTAGTTTTCTTAAGACTTTTTATTAGCATTGTGAGGAATTCATGTAAAGCTCATATAATTATATGCTCTTTAAATTTCAAAGTTTTTTCATGCGCAAACTTGGCCGTTTCCACCTTTTTATTATTTTTCTTTTTTTTTTTCAAAGTGTTACAAGACGATGTATTACTGAATTTTTCTGTTCAGCATTTAAACACATAATTATTTTCTTTAAAGTCCAGAAACGGATTATGGTCGACTAAAAATTATATACTGTCGAACTCAAAACAAATTTTAAAAATGTTTAAGCAATCAGAGTTATGCCAGAAAATTCCAATTTCCCCATTCAAAACTCTATATTCAAATCTTTAAAAATATATCTACTAACCTGTTGTTGACGTGTTATCTTTAAGATGCACAAAAAAGATATCACTCGCACTGTCTCATCTCCAGTAGACCACAATACAATCAATCTCTTTAATATGGTTTTACCTAATGTGGAAAATGGTGCAACCATACCAGCCACCTGATGTAAATGTTTTAGTAAAACCGATAGAATATTAGCACTTGAAACTTGCTCAACCAAACGTATTAAATCTGTTAAATAGTAACGTAAACAGCCACGAACTTTATTCCATTTCTTAGTTTTATGTAAAGGTACCGAAGAACGAGGAGTCACATTAAGGAAGCGTAAAATGGCTGGTTGTAAATGCAAAACACACAGCTGTATGACACCATTGAAAGCAGCAGAACCTACAACTTTAAAAGCCAAAGGTGCTTGTTGTTGATTATCGCCGGCTATGCTAGCCAAGGCAGAGCTAAAAGCCGATATAACTTTGCGTACAACATCGATGGGTACATTACTTTTTTCTAATTGTAATTGCCATTGACGCAAAAGATTTAAAGTAATTTTTTGGGAACCATCAGTACCAACAGTTGCTTCATCATCATCATCTTCAAAATCACTTTCATCACTGGCAACTTCTAAATCTGCTGAAGGTTTATGAAATTTTTCATCATCTTCATTCTCGTCATCTTCCATATGCACATCTTCTTCATTATCAGATTCTTCAGATTTCTTAGATTTTTTAGAAATTTCATCTTCTGCCTCATCTTCATCATCATCACTGTCTAATAAATTGAATTCTAGTAGTTTCTTATCATTTTTCTTTAGAAAATCATAAAACTCTGGGTCAATATCTTTTAAACCCTCTAAATCTTCTTTATGCGATTTGTTCTTCTTTTTTGTAGTCGATTTATCCACCTTCTTTTTGCCATCAGTAGAAACTTTAATTTTTTTATTTTCTTTAACTTTTTCCTTTAATTTTTTGTCTGACTTCAGGGGTTTTTCAACAACCAAATCTTCCATTACAGCTTTAAGTTTTTTTACTTTTTTATCTTTAATTTCGGGATTTTGAGACTTTTTCTGTTTTATTGTTGCTAAACTTTTTGGTTTTCCTGGTTTTTTAATTAGAGATTTCATTTTTAATAGATTTTTTTTTAAGAAAAATAAGATATGTATAAATTAAAAATTCAATGCACTAGAACAGCGTTTTTTATAAAAGTAAACACACGTGCGTTTTGAGAACAACCCAACAAGTATTCGGTAGTATATCACGCAGAAGATATTACGGCAATTGTAGCTGTGTTTATGCGGCAACTTATCAAAGTTAAGCTTATGTCATTCGCATATAAATTTGACATAAGCCAACGTTTAGTGATGTTACTTATGCCAATTTGTATAAGAATGACAGTAGCCAACATTGGAAAAAATAATAATTAGCCAGATTCGCGATTAGTTTCGCAAATAAGCTAAAATTGTATTTCATTAACTTAATTTTAATAAAATAAACCCTATTAGCTGTGTTTATGCGGGATCACTAAAAGTTGGCTTATCTCAAAATTATATGGGAATGACATGTCAACTTTGATAGCTTGCCGCATAAGCACGAATTTACACCAGATGGTGTTTTAACACAACTAAGCTACTTTTTTTTACATAATTGGAAGCAGAAATGACAAAATTTTATTGTGTTTATAAGTGCATTCATATATATATACTTTTTCCACAAACAATTTGCTTTGTTTCACTCAGCTGTTTTTGAGAAACCGAACAACTAAAGCAACAATAAAAAACTATGTTGTTTCTGTAATTTGGTACTTGTTGTAGAATGAACACCACCTGTAAATTGAATTCGCCTTGGTACTGCCATGGAAATGGAAAATTAGAGATGGCAAGTGTGGAAGTATTTATTGTGTAAAAACGGGTGCCTGGAGAAAAAAGTAGTAACTTGCTCATTAGGCCAATTACAATACGCAGCTAAATCAGAGGCTATCTGCATTAGGAACCCTTCGGCTAAATGTCCTAGATATGTGGTGCCGGAAAGTAAATTCCTTCGACTTATACTAGACGCCGAAAATATTCCATTTAAAAATTCCATAAAATATCTAGGAATAAATTTTGATAAATTATTAAAACTTAACGCCCACGCTAGAAGTATTTTGGGAAAGGACGAACAAGATTTCTGGAATGTCTGCATCCTATTTTATGTTGTAGTTTTATTTTGCTGGCAATTTTAAATCGCTTCTTTTGAGCAGAAAATTTCGAAGTTGGCATCACTTCGACCGTTAAAAAACAATCTAGTAAACAAACAACAGCTGTTTTTAAAAAGATTCAAAATTTCTGTATTTTTAGAAGAAAAGAATATTGTTTGCTCTTATTTTTGATATGTCGCTACAACTTTTTAAAACAATTTGTTTTGTAACAAAGCAACAGAGGTAACCTTATATTATTAATTTATATAAATCTTGTAACGTCTTAAATGTATTTATGTACAGAAAACAAATTGTATTTTGTGCTCCCAATAAACTGAGGAATTTCACAAAATTGCAACATACTCAAGCAGGTCAACGACCTGAAGCGACGAAAGATTTCTCTTCTCATCAGTCTGTGAATAACGAAACACAACGTGAGGTGCAACATCATGGTAATTTAGCCAAAGAATGGTGGGACATCAACGGGCCTATGAAAGCTTTACATGCTTTAAATGCTATAAGGTAATAAAATCCATCAATATACCAAATTAGAGCTTTAAAAATCTTTAAAGTTTTTGGAAACATTTTTAAAAATTTAATTTTTTTAGAGTACCATTTATACGCGATGGTTTAGTATCCCGTGGCAATATTGTACCCGAATTAATAGGTACATGTAATGTCTTAAAAAACCAACAACTATTAGAAGTTGGTTGTGGTGGTGGCATATTAACTGAACAATTAGCTCGTTTGGGTGCTTATGTTACGGGTATTGATTTGGGCGATGAAGTTATACGTGTTGCCCGTCAACACTTGTCCGACGAAGCTGATCCCAAATTATGTGATCGCATACAATATAAAATTGAACCCATTGAAGTTCACGTTAAAAATAAAATCAATTTCTATGATGCTGTTATAGTATCTGAAGTAATAGAACATGTTCAAGATAAGGTGGCTCTTTTGACAGCAAGTGTGCAATGTTTGAGGGTAATACAGATTTAACGCAAGATTTGTAAACATTTAATGATTATTTATAAATTTTAGCCTGGTGGTTCACTTTTTATTACCACTTTAAATAAAACTTTACCCATGTGGGTGGGTGGTGTTTTATTGGGCGAATATGTTTTGAAAATTGCTCCCCCTGGAACTCATCATTGGAATAAAATGATATCTCCTTTAGATGTACAACGTATTTTGGATACAAGTAAGTGAATAGTTGGAAATTTCTTAACTGAATAATATAACTTAACAGAGAGTTAGCAAAATAAAACTAATGCCCAAATACTGAATGACCGCCAAAATTTAACATTTAAATTTTATTTGGGAAACAACAAAATAGAAAATTTAAATTGCAAAAATCAGATCATGGTCAGTTTGTATCCTCGAGTGTTGATGTTTCTATTGTTATACCAGTCATAAGTGGTGTCCCACAGGGATCCGTTATTGGTCCCCTTTTGTTTACTATGTTCGTAAATGATTTTTTTAATATATTGGATGTTGGAAGATGTTATCTCTTTGATGTTGAAGATGTTATCTCTATTCAAGTTTTATTTTGTGGTACAAAGGATAATTTCTACAAACTGTATTTCAAATTGGATGATTAATAATTACTTATCAATTAATACAATGAAGACAAAGGCAATGTTATTTTCGACCTCACATAATTATGTTCAGGATGTTAATTTATCTATTAATGGAACTAATATTGAATTTGTACACCATTTATCTATCTGTAGTTATTGACTGCAATTTGACATTTGAATATCATATTAGATATCTTACGTCAAGGGTATTTCTTTATTTTGAGGAGATTATATAATACAAATCTTATTACTCCTGTTTATGCCAAGGAAATAATTGTTCACAGTACTATAATGCCTCTTTTTCTATATTGTTTGGAGGTATTTTCTGGTACTTGGGGTTATAATATTAGGGACATTTATAGTGTTTATGTGTATAAAAGAAAACTTTCAAATAACTTTCAATAATTACACCAATTTTTTATTACTACATATTCTTTTTCTCGTTTCAATTTGGGATAGCAAAATGTTATATGTTTTATTTTTACAGTATCAAATAAATAGTTATCAGGGTTTTAATTTATTAATTTTAAGGTAACCTTAAGTGAGTGGAATATTGTAATTTATTAATTGGCCTCTTGGCTTTGAAATTACAAAATGTTGAATAAAAAAAATAAAAATCTTACTTCCAAAATTAATTTATTATTTCATAGTTCTGTAATGGAAGGCAAAACCGCTAAAATACCATTACCGATTCTACCCTGAAAACTGAACCGAAATAAAGTTATTCATAAATATAAGTATATGTTTCTTCGACCTTTTTGTTGTTACTTTAAAAAATAAATTGTCAAGCTCATTCATTGACCTCGAGCTTGACAATTTATTTTTTAAAGTTATTCATAAAATACCATTACCGTAATTTTTAAACTTTTGCTTCTACACATGGAGTTGATATGTTTGCTTTTAATTTAGTACTGTTACCCTTAAAATACAGTTACTTAAATACATACTATAATCCTCATCCCTAGAATACCCTTACCGAAATAAATGAAGTTGCGTTACTCTTTAAATATCATTACCGAAATAACCTTTTTGCATAGTTTCAGTTACCAATCATGGTTGTAATAAATATCCTTTATTTACTTTCAGTGGGTTGTCATACTGTTCTTGTTAATGGTAGTACATATGATTTTTGGCGTAATACCTGGCGTTGGATAAATTCGACCAACATGTGTTATGCATTGCAGGCAGTAAAAACTGATATTTAAACAAATATTTAAGAAAACTCAACATGTAATGTAAGAATTTTATTCATGTTTATTTGTGTTTCATATGAATATATTTTATATTTTCTAGAAAATCAAAAATTAAAAACTATAGCGATCTGAATGTGTATAAAACTAAAGGAAACCCATCTTATCCGCAATAATATTCTATTCATTTTGGTCATCATCACTATCTTTTGGTTTCATAAATTTTGATATTTTCTTTTTCCCCGCTTCAACAGTCTCGTCGGAATTATCTTGCATATGACGCTTATTATTATGATTTTTAGGTCGATTTTGTTTGTTATTATTAATTTTTTTAAACTTTGAAAATTTCTTTTCCATTGTATGACCAGCTCCAGCTGCTTTAATGTCATGATAAAATTGAGCCATATCTTGAGTAGAAACATCTGTTGATTGGTCTTGTCTTTTAGCGGCTGCCTTTTCTTCACGTTCCAATTCTAAAAGTCTTTCAATTTCGGGATTCATACCTCGAAAACTTAAGCGCCCATCTATTAGATTTTCACAATGCACAAAACTGGGCTCAATTATAAAATTGGAATTACTATTTAACATTTTATCGGTGATTTCATTAGAGTACATAGCTCTACCCTCGGCAGCTTCAATTTCTTTATCCACTTTTGCTTTGGTACGTTGCATAAATTTCATTTCCAATATACCCTTGGATAGTCGTGGTTTGTTAAAGCTTTTAGAAGTCATATTTGTAATATATATATTGTAATAATATACGATTTTTTATATTTTTTAAAAATTAAATAGTTTTCTCCGCCAACGCGTGCTCAGTTCTATGAAGAATTTAAGAATAAAAACAAACTAAAAATATTCAAGAAGAATGTGTATGCAATAAAATGATAAATGCACCAGTGTAGTCAATTGAGCGATTGTAATAAATAAAACGGCCAATTACGCCGTTCTTTTACCAAACAACGAAGCCGACTATTTTAAACTACGAAACTAGCTGTGTTTAGTGGTAAGCTATCAAAGTTGGCTTATGTAATTTCCATATAAATTTGACATAAAAAAACGTTTAGTGTTAACGATTAACGTTAATTATGTTAAATTTGTATCGGAATGACAGAAGCCAACGTTGATAGCTTTCCGCATAAACACAGCTACTATAACAATTTGGAGATACGTTACGTATGGCTAATGGAGCATTCAGACATAGGAAAACACAACGTTACGTATATCCACATTGATAATAGCTGTGCTTATGCGGCAAGCTAACAAAGTTCGCTTACGTTATTCCCATACAAATTTGCAATCGTTTGTGATGGCTTAAAGTTACTTATGTCAAATTTGTATGGAATGATACAAGCCAACATTGATAGCTTGCCGCATAAACACGATACAATTAATTTACACACAAAAAAAATGTATTGTTTACAAAAATTAGAGTGAAAAACTTTTCAGTTTCTTGATAATATTATAACTACATAAAATTAAATAACAGCAAAAAAGTATGATTTGTTAGAGACAATTTACCGTTGCATGCAATCATTGCGTGCAATTTCTGTTTGTTGGCGAACGGTGTAGAAAAGCAAGCGGGATAACAAAAATGGCACGGTTTTCGTTTTCGTGCATGTTTTTGTTATTATTCTTTTGCACTCATATGTATTCTTCTTTTGTTGTTCACATAAGTGCAACAAAACTCACCGTATAAATATATTTTACATTATGCTCGAAAACAACTTAAAAGTATATTTCAATAGATTTCGACGGAAATCCAATAAAAATTTTGGATTTTAAGCAGGTTTTCCATAAAAAATTAAATTTAATTTAGATTTCGCTAAAACCAAATCAAAATCTATTAAATTTTGGAGACTTTATATCGACTTTGTCGAATACAACTCTGAATTTTTCGACAAATCTTAATTATGGTTTGTTTAACGTTTTATAAAAGCGCAAAAAAACATTACGTACATGTGCATTTGCATGTGTGCACAATACATTTGCATATGCATACACTTGCATATGCAATATTGCATATGCAGATGTTTGCATATGCAAATGTATGCATATGCAAATGTATTGTGCACACATGCAAATGCATATGTACGTAATGTTTTTTTGCGCTTTTATTTGCATTTTATTTGCAATACTATATAGCATTATTCTTTTTAGTATAACACATTAATCTCCCTTTAAACATGCAAATAGTGGCATTCAAATGTTGTATATGTATTATCTGATGCCATTTGATTTTCTGTTTACACATGCGAGTTTTAAATAGTGATTAGCGAGTTCATCATAGAGTCACATTTTTGGGGAAACGGTTAACATTTATTAGTATTATTTTAATAATATTAATGCTCTATAATTAACAAACTTGCATTTTGTATGCACATTTCGAGAAATAAATCAATATAATACATTTAACAAGTTAAAACTTTAATTACAATTATACAGTAATCCAGTAAATATGCATTCAATTGAGAAAAAATGTGAGTTGATTTAGTAAAAAGTCGTGGGGGTATTGAGTTTTTTTGAACTTCTAGTGGCATATGTAAAAACGCTGGGTAAACATCAACGTTTGTCTAATGAAGCCTCTTGTTATTTTAGCGTTTTTCATTACGTCAACCGATTTTTTAGTGCATTTTATACTCTTTTTCGCTAACAGCTGATTTTATATTTCACCTTTTTATGTTCTACATTTTTATAATACGAAAGAGAAAGGAAAATAAAAATGAAAAACTAAAAAAAAGAAAAAAGCTAAAGAAAATGTCAATTAAAAAGAAAAGGTAGAAAATATCCAAATGGCGGCAGGGTTAAAAAATCGTCAAGCGCCAAAATTTTATTCTTAATTCGTAAATTTTTAATGTTTAGCTTAATAAATACGCATAAAAACTATAAAAAAACATAAATACAATATATAAAGCTTAAATTTCAAGAAAAAAAGTGTAAAATTTTACAATGGAAACACCTGAAAACACTCCGAAAAAATCAAGAGGGTTCAATAGTATGTTTGGAACGCCCGCCCAGTCCTCTGAACGTGAAAAACCTGTACCAACAACACCTCAAACTCCTAACCGAGCTGTGGGCTCATTGGTACTATTAACCCAAAAGTTTGTGGACTTGATGATAAAAAATGGTGGAGAAATTGATCTTAAAGATGTAAGTAAAGAAACCACCAACCTGCCAAAACCTTGGTTATTTATGTATTGTATGAGTGCAAGTATGAATGTGTATTTTCTAAATTTGTATTATTCAACTTGCAATACAAAAACAATACAATGAGAAGTATGCTTTATTGTTATTGTTGGCTAACAATTCACTTCTACTTTTTTACTACGCGCGCCAAACTTTTTATGAAATCATATTTTATTTTCTTAATTATTTTAAAGGCTGCTGATATTTTAGATGTACAGAAACGTCGTATATATGACATCACAAATGTTTTGGAAGGTGTTGGTCTTATTGAGAAGACACGTTATAGTAGTGTGGTAAGGTGGAGGTATGTGATATTAATAATATACATATGTATAAACAAATGCAAACATTATTATTATGGTAATTTGCACTTTTTCCAGGGGTGGCATTGATGGCGAGGGTGAAGATTCCATTTGTCGTGCTATTAAGTCTCGTACTAATCATTTAATGGCTTTGGAAGCTGATATTGATACACAAATAGATTATGCTCGACGCAATCTTAAATATGTTAAAGAAGATGCAACAAATCGTTCATTTGCCTATGTCACCCGCGATGATTTGTTATCGGTATTTGGTGATGATTGTGTCTTTACAATACCCAGCCACGATGAAGATGTACAAATTGCTAAACAAAAAGTAAGTTTTTTACAGTTTTTGTTTATAACACATTTTTTTTGTAAGAAGTTCATTTAAAGGATTTTTACATATTAAGGATTCCATTTAAATTATGGTCACACACACACACACATGTGATTGTGTTTTTATGAGACTGGTATCATCAGTTAAGCCCCGGTTTTAGAAAACTAATGGAGTGGTTCCCTAAAAAAACAAACACACAGTTCCTTTGGCAGAATGGTTTCGTTAGTTTTCTAATAGATAACATTTTACTGCGTAGTTAAGTTTAAATTTTAGTTGCTAGATCTGCTCAAATTATTTTTTACTGTTGATGATAAGTTCTGTTTTTTCTCTCACAGTCCTACATAATATGTATCACTTCTACAATTAGTTATAAATGTATAACTAGTATGTGAAATTGTGAGTCTCGTTTTTGACAAGAGAAATATATAAATTCCTATTTAGAGTAGTATTTCTGATATATCAAGGTTCATTTTTAATAAATCAATTCTGTCACGCAGAGAAAGCTCCCATTAGCAGAATTCTATAGTACCATATTAATTTTTTAATTGAATTATAAATCTGAAATTTGCTATCAAAGAGTTAAACTCCAGCTTATGTGTTTTGCTCGGCTCTTACAATTTTTTTGCCACACTAAATGTAAATTTTTCAACCTTATAAATTATAAAACTAATCTACAGACTAGTTCAAATTTATTGCAAAACAAAAATTGTATAAGAAAACATAATTTCATAAAATGATTTTTAAACGTAAAATTTTTCTATACATGGTGAAACAACCTAAATCTACTCCGTGTTATATATATATATATATATATATATATATATATATATATATATATATACATATATATATAACATGTAATAAAATGTATATATATATATATATATATATATATACATTTTATTACATTTTATATATATTTAACTACTCTTATAGCAGGCTTGACAATTTTGAAAGTGTTCAGTATTGTTTGGTATTTTCTTTTCTCTTTTTTTTCCTCTTCATTTGGCTGGGGGGCCAAAAGCCTAAAACTATGTATCATACCTAAAATGTATTATATTTTTCCAATTTTTTTATGATATACTTATATACGTTAGACTCTGTAATATTTAGTATTAATACTATTATTATTAGCATTAATACTTTTGGCCTAATTGTGGTTTTTAAATATTACGATAAATAAATAAATAAATAAATAAATCTTTTTATACGATATTAAATAATAATAGCAGATTAAAATATAGAAAAATTTTTGAGTTAATTTGCGTCTCAGTAAATGTGATATATACGTTCCACTTCTATTACGGCAACCCTCGATGAACTCAACTTCTCAGTTATCGGAACAATAACAAGTTGCGAGCATTGAGGATTTGAAAAAAATATATTTTTTTTTCATTATTTCCCATATTTACATATGGGTATTTCCACAGAAAGGTCAACCGCTACCAAAATATTAAAGTTGAAGAAACAAGACTTTTCTGAGAAAATTTAGTTGGTTAATGCATTGGATTTTAAGAATATACCTAATTAAATACATATTACCATTTGTAATTTAAGAAAAGTGGTCTGCAAAGAGCAGCTTTGCTTTTTTTGGTTTTAGCGTTTTTAATTGACATTTTTCCTTGAGTTACATATCATGTCGATTGCACTCTTCTTATAGACTAAATATACCAACAATAAATATTTAAAAACACCACAGTAGAGATCAAGCAAACTCCGAATAACGGTATAATTCAAAGATTCTTTGTACTACATTCTTCTATCCCGTTCGCGACCGAAAATAAGCATTTGTGTTTAGTTCTCCGTGAACGTTGATCGGAATAGTTTGATATTTACAATTCAAAACAAAATAACCGAGATCATTTAAAAAAACCAAACCTAAAACATTTTGATCCATAAATAAACCTAAAAAATGCCTTTGGAATCATTGTCCCGTTCGCGATGTCCCGTTCGCGATTCTAAAAAAAATATTTTAAAAAAATAATAATAAGGATAATAAAAAAAAAAAACAAAATGCTAAATAAAATCTTTATATCTCTGCTTTAGTTAAAAAATAATCTCCATTTAATAAACTGACGAAATTCGCAGAGTTTTAAACAAAACCACACACCGAAAAAAATGACATTTTTTGTCCCGTTCGCGATCGCAAGTTTATCCAAAATATTTGGAGAACGTTCATATTTTATAATTTTCTTTTTGTTCTCAAAAATTGTTCTACTAAAATGATATTAAATATTTATAAAAAGTTAAAAAAAAATTTGAGTTTTTATATTTTTTTTTCAAGTTGAGTGCGTACGAATGTCCCGTTCGCGATCCTGGAAATGCCCGTATATTTTTTTGTCGTGCTATTTCTACACTTGTCAAAAATCGACAATAATCCTCAATTTGACAGTGTCCAGTTCGCTATGTACTGGGACTTTTACTGACACAATTGTTGTTGTTATACCATATCCACCATATATGGTGAGGGTATATATCAGTTTGTCATTTCGTTTGTAGCATATATTCGTGATCCTTGTGCGATTTTAAGTCGATAAAGCGATGTCCGTCTGTCTGTTGAAGTGGCGATCACGTCGCGAAGGCGAAACCGCGGGTACTCTTTTTCCTAGATCAATGTACATTCTCCCGAGCAGTTTGCTATTGAAAACGAGCAAAATTGGTCCATCGTTTAAAAAGTTATGGGTGAAAATGTAAAGGTACCTCTAAATTTTCCATACAAATTTGTGTATTTTAGTACAATTTCATAGAAGCGACCGGCAAGTTAAATATTTCCTCTTGTTTTTTCACCAATCACTTGGAACTGAATAATATTTTATATTCACCTCAAATGTTTTTCACCTCAAAAAATTTTTTTCACCACAAAAAATTTTCCAACCTCAAAAATTTTTTTCACCTCAAAATTTTTTTTACATTTAAAAAAAAGTTTTTCACCTCAAAAATTTTTTTTTCACGACCAGAGTTTTACATCTTAAGTTTTTTTACATTATTTGTATCAAAAACACTAGAGAACATTTTTTAGGATATTGCTGGAGGGTATTCAAAGATTCGGCACAGCCGAATTTAAGCCGTTTTTACTTGTTTCCCATATAAAATTTGAATTTTAGTGTTGGTTAAATTATAACGATTAGTGAATGATAAATAGCGCAACAATTTTCTTGCAAATGCATGTTTGTATTCAAAAGCCCAAAAAACGATTTTGACCAAATAAATAGTTTTATTTATTTATTATATTTTATTTATTATACTTTGCCGATTAAAAAATTGCAACATACTGATAACGATTTGTTGTTGCATATTTTGTAATAAATTCATATTTGTTTTGCATATTTAATGATTTTTTATGTATATCATACGTCATATGGTGTCAATAAGTAGCACCCTATTGGAATGTTCTGCCATTTGTACAAATATGATCAGTTTGGTTTTAATATTCGTGAAGTAGACAATTTCAAAATTTATAGTCAATAACAGTGAAACGTTAAACACTTCAAAAAAGAGCGATAATTGTGACAACGACGAAGTGCATGGTTTTCCATCAAAACTGATCATCTGCGCTATTACACCCTCTCAAAGTCACCGTGTGGCATGCATTTATTATGATGGTTTTTGACTTATTTATGCATGGACGATGTAAGGACTGATTTTTATGAAGTTAACCAAAACAATAAAAAAAAACTGAAGTTTTCAAAATAAATAGAAGTCAATATAAACGATTAAAATTTTATGAACTTGTATTGAAATATTTAGCGTACTTTAAATCTTTTAAAATCATCATGAATAAAGAGATTTTACTTTTTAATTAAAATTTCGTTCAACATTGTTTGAATTGAATATAAGTTTTAAAACTATTCCGGTATTTACGAGAATGACTTATTAGTAACTCCTCAATGTATTTATATAAAAAAAGTAAGTTCACCAAAATATAAAAAAATTGCATAAAAACATTAATTTTTAGCAAAATATGTAAGAATTTGCACTAGTAGCAAAATATGCATTAAAATATGCGAAATATGCAAAAAAACTGCATTTGTAGCATAATATGTAAAAATATGCATTAAAGAATCGATGTCATTTCCTTTTAAATTTGTTGATTGGCAAAGATATTTGTTTAACGTTGTTCTTTACCTAACGAAAAACCATGTGCTTGCATGAGCCTCTAGCCCTACTGATTGATAAATGTTTTTTTTCTAGGTATCCCGTTTATTGAATTACAATTAAATTTCTCTTTTATTTTTTTAAGAATCAGTTTAACGTATGTTTTTTTTTTGTTTTTTGTTTTGCTATTTATTTATGTTTCAGAACTCATTATATATTTCCCTTGATAACGGTAGTACAATCGATGTACGATTGGTAACCGATCAAGGACGTTGTTGTACTACAAAACCAGAATCAGAATCCGTTCGACATTATTCACGTTTAGAAACACCATCGCCAACATTATCATCCTCTTCTACGCCCTCAACAACAGCGGGAACTTTAACACAAACTACCACCAAAGCAAATCTAGTCAATGATGAACATACATACTTTTGTAATCCCGAAATTAAAGAAGAAATGAAAGCATTGGAAAATAAATTAACAGCACGTATATTATTACAAAATTGTACAACTGGACATTCGTTAAGAAGATACTTTCCCGATGATCCAAACATGGGTAAATATTAAAATTTTTTATATGTGATGTTTTTTGTACATGTTTGCCCATATATTTTTTTTTCGCCAAAACAACATGATTTTCTCAAAACACGCAAGTGGAAACGTAGCATAATCGTCTTACTAGAAACGTCTTGTGGAAACGACTATATTTAAATTAATAATATCTAATTTTTTTTTTACAGAAAATCCACCTTTATTACCATTGAATCCACCACAAAATGATTACAATTTTGTTTTAAGTCAAGATGAGGGTATATGTGAATTGTATGATATACCATGTCCCTAGTAAAACGTGCTTGAAATATAAAGACGAACAAAATAATATACAAAATGTGCAGTAAAAATAAAATTTTAAAAACTTAATTAAGCTTCTTCGATCCCCTCAAAATATATTTAAAAAAAAGAAGACATAATCATTTTTAAAAAATAGTGGAACGATTTTAAGATTAATAATCTTTAAAAATCAAGAACATACATTGACGTTTAATGAAATTGAAAATGATTATAAATAAATATATTTGCTTCGTCCCCTTTCTTTTTTGTTCGTTTACTAATAGTTAAATTTTATTATTTTTTTTATTATTATTGGTAGCTGTTTTATTTTTTCATAAATGATCTAAACTATCACTCACTCACTCCTTTTTGGTTTGTTTGTATCGTAGCTGCAATTTAAAAGTTATACTAAAGACTTAACAATATCTTTAGGTAGTTTTATTTTTACTTTAAAAAATACGTTCATATTTCAAAAAATAACAAATTTCATATATAAATATGTTTAGTTAGTGTAAAGATTAGATTAAGTTGTATTAAAATAAAATTTAAAGTAATTCTTAAAGGACTTTATTAATAAATTCTTGCCCTTTTACTAATTAAAAAAACAACAAATTATATTAATTACCTCAAAAATTTATTCAGTTTTCAAGCAACGTCTATAGCTTTTGATATTTTATTTAAAAATTTACACCTATCGTTTATGTGTATCTATTAGATACTATCATTAACCCTCCAATTTCCAAGATTGCCAAATGCTGTTTTCACATATTAAGTAGTTTTTGGCTAAATAATAATTGTTTATTAAAGCAATTACTTGATATCGATAGAAACAATAATTTACTACTTTTTCTGCCTTTAAACTAAATTAGTTCAATAATCGGATTTCAAGCGAGAAGAATGTAAAGTCAAAATTTCGTAAATTTGGAAAAATTTACTTTTAAATCAGATAATGTATTTAAAAAATCGTCAAAAATATAAATTTAATGAAAGAGAGCACCCCGGTAGGCTAGTTGGTAGCGTGCTAGCTTATCAGTGCGGGGGTCGTGGGTTCGATTCCCACCAGAGGCTCTGGTCTGTTTTCGCTACAACGAGCCGATGGCCTTTGTTGCTAGTGCTCGGTTAGGGTATTAGGATATAATTTATAATTATATGATTAATATAAATAAATAAATAAATAAATAAATAAATAAATAAATTTAATGAAAGTGTTATTTATACCAAAAATCGAAACTATTTGAATACTAGATTTCTTGATTCGTCTTCATGCCTTAATGTGCTATATCGCCTTAATAAAACGGTTAATCAAAATTTTAATATTTTTGTTATTGATTTATTTATTTATAATTCAACTATAATAAATTATCAATGCCGACTAGTATAAATATTATTGATATTTGATGAAAGAGCATTAGAGGGTTAACGACATACATTATATAATACGGTCTGAGGAATAGCATGATCTATTAATATTATTACAACTAAAAACAATGGTTTTTATTTTCAATAAAATGTTTATTTAAAATCAAAAAATAATGTAAGTAAAAGTTTAAGTTTATTGTCTAAGAAAATTTTTTTTCTTATAGGAAAAAATTAATTCTCTGGCTAACCAGAGTAATCCAATCCAATAAGGGGAAGAGAGCAACGTAAACAATTATTCAGTAAACGAACGAAATTAATAGTTCGTTTACTGGATAATTTGTACAAATTTTTACTGGAAATAATAAATATTAGTTCCGTTCGAACGGAAAATTTGCAACAATTTATCAGTTTGTTAAAAAGCTGATTGTAACACTAAATGCAAAAATAAATTAAAAATTGTCGATATAAAAAAAGAGGATTTTTGATGTAAAATTTTAAGCAAAAAAATTTTAAAAGATTTTCTTATCTTTTTCATAATTAGTTTTACAATAGGTGTGTTCGACGTACGTTACCGCGGGTGCCCGCGGGAACCCAATCTTGCCAGAAAACGTTTCTTGTAACAAAAATTGGGTAAATGAGAGCGTTCATGAGAGAGTAATTGTGTTTCACTTTTTACCAGAACTTACCCGTACTTTTTGTTTGGGTAAAATGGTAAAACTGTCAAATCATCAGCTGCTGCTAATAAATTAACTGTTTTGCATTTTTGAAAAAAATTAAAGTTAAATAAAAGTTTACTATAAACAACTTTTCCTTCTTAATAATGAAAAATACATTTGAAAATGTAAATAGATATTTGCCATTTCAAATATATTTATTATTTGAGCTGTTTTTTAATATGAATAAATTTGACGTTTATTTTTGGGTATGAAATGTGGTTTTGTGCGTTCCCAGTATTTTGGGCAATGGTTTTTTGAGAGAATTTTTTGCTTTCATTTTACCAGACTTTACCCAAAATTACCTCGTACAGGCCTAATATTTGCTGCATTTGCGTATATTTTTACAATCAGCTGTTTTAAAAACTTGTAAATTCTAAAAACTTGTAACTACTCGGACTTTCATATTCTTATATTTGGGGAGCCGCAAAACAAAACGTGATATTAAGGTTTCCTTTTATGTCCCCTTGTTTCTTATAAAATGCATTAAACTGCAATAAATGTTAAGCACGTCTGAGAACTTTTAAATGTGAAAAAGCACGTTTTGTTAAAAAAAATTCAAAATAACGTTTTAGAGTGCGAATTTTGACAATATTTTAAATGAACCAAAAAATACACCAAATTGCCTGGAAAAAATTATAGATAAATGAACCAAAAAATACACCAAATCGCCTTGGAACAAATTATAGATAAACTTGGATTTGTATGATTTAAATTGAAACCAAAATATTTATTTAAATTCTTTATACTTTAGATAGCTTATATTAAAAAAAAGTTTTATAAATTAAACTTTTGTTTCGATATCTTCACCAAGGCAGTTACATTCAATATTTTCGGATATTATATCCTCTAAATTTTCATCTTGATTATAAAGAATTTCTTTGTACCAAACTAATGCTTGGTTTTTAATCCAATCATCACCATACTGCTTTTTTAAAAGATTTTCTACGTCTTTTCTCTTGTCGGCGTTTATGTGACGACCTGTTGTAATTTCTTCAAGTCGAGAAATTGCGAAAGGATCCTTTCCCGGTTTAAGAAGATTATAATTGGTAGTCCGTTCTTTTTCTAATTCAACTTTATAAAACTTGAAAGTTTTAATTAAACACTTTGTACTGCCATTTTTCAAAATATTTTTATAAAGCATTATCCGTTTTATACTTTGAATATTTTCAATTTTTTTATAAATTGATTCAAGATGTTTTAAATTGAGGATACTCCAATCTATTCCCAACATTAAAACTTGACCATGATTGGAATAAATTTTAGAATATTCTTCCATTGTCGTTATAACATCATATTTTTTCAGCTCTTTTTCAATACGACCAAAAACTCTACTAGCTGGTAAAGAACTATGTCCTCTTACTGGGAATGTTATTGTTATATTTTGTAAATGGGAGGGAGATTTCGTTTGGAGCCAAAACAAAACAGTTTGAATTATATGGTAATTCTTGTTATGTGCCTCACATCCATCACAAAAAAATTGTATAGAATAAATATCTTCTAAACATGCAGTATTTAGATAATGAATTAAGGCAGATCCAATTTCCATAGGTCCTCGACCTGCCTGATTTTCAGTCCAGCAATAAAATGAGGGATTCTTACTATCAACGTCTACAACACATAAATTGTATAAACCTATCTGACGAGAGTAGTAAGCTTCCCGAATAGGACATTTCGGCAACATTTGAACTTTCTCCATATCAAAAACTAACATCAGTGTGTTTTCTGGTTTCTCTTTCATTTTTTCGTAAAATGCATTGGCTCTAATCTTATGAATCCTTAAATTAGTCATAAAATTTACTTTCTTTCGGGCAACATTCTCATTCTCAATTTTAGTTTTTAAGAAATGACACACTGTACAGACATCTGATGACGGTGATGAAAAACCGATATTAAATTTTTTTGAAAAAATTTGTCGAAATAAAGTTTGACTAACTTTTAAGCTAGTATCGACAGATTCGTTATATAACGAAAACATTTTGGTAATATTAAGGTCGCCATTTAAATATATTCTTTTAGATTTAGATCGATTGTAATGACTCTCAATAGCAGGAAAGGAATTAATAAATTTTTTGACACTTTCCTTTTTGCCAATAAATTTATGAGAACGATGGTCTCCACCTCTTCGCTCAGTTGGTATCCCACCATTAAAAATGCGTTTTAGAAGAAAATCTATTCTTCTTTTAGTAACTGAAAGTACTTTCATAAAGTATGCTTTACAAACTAATTCTCGCTTATTATTTTTTATTAAATAATATTTAGATGTTTTGTTGTTCTGTCTCATTAATCCGGAGTCTTGTTTATGTCTTCGGCGAGGATTTTTGGTCGATATTAGCCTGGTTAAATAAATTTCTTGCTTTATCTTATCTGTATTTTTATATAATAATCTTCGATTTTTTAAATTATCTTTTTCATTGAATTTTAGGCATTTGAACTTGCTAGTTGCCTTATGACTGCAATTGTGTTCCTGCATTTTACAAGAAGCATCATCGTCCAAATAGACCCTTTGGCATCAAAAAAAAAAAAAATAAATAATCCTCGATAAGAACTTAAAACATAGACTGAGTTATATTTGTTATTAAAAATATTAACCTTTTTTGCTTCTTAATTATTCCCGTACTTAAAGGATCGACCGTATCTTTTATTTCTTCCATTTTCAATTAAGCTTTTATAAATATTTTTAATAGTTGTTAAATTATTAAAAAATGCAGAACAAAACGTACTTTTTTATATGTATTATTTTTTCATGAGTTACTTTTAGAAATGAAACTCAAGTAAACGTCAAACAAAGAGAGAGAAATTGAGAATGTAAATAAAACAAAAAGAAAAAAACATGAAAAATAATAAAGCGAGAATCTCAAACAAAATAACTTGCTAGTTAGGCAAAAATAAGTGATAGTTTATAAAAAAAGTACGTTTTGCTCTGCATCAATTTTTTAAGTCGATTTTTTGTTGGAAAAAAATTGTGATGAGGTTTTTTCTATGTAGTATGTATATTTCAGCCCAAATAATAAAAAAATAACGACTAACTTCAGAAAAAAGCAAAAAAAAAACACATTTTATTTTGCGACTCCTCATTTGTGTTTGCAGGATTAAGGCATATATACATTTGCTGTGTTTATGCGGTAAATTATGTTCGAAAATCACATGCAAATTTGTAATTTTGAGTTAAGAGTTAACGCGTTAAATATTGACGTTATTCTCATCCTTTTTTTTTGTTCCGGCTTACATATAGCAATTTCTCTTTCAGAAATTTGTTTATACGCTAACAAAAAACCATTCTCCCAATTCTTTTGTAACTTTACTTAAAAAATATAGTATTTTACTTAAAAGCTGTGTAGCCAATAATAACAAATGAAGTTGTTACCAAAGTTCTTCGACTATAATGCAATTTCTGTTTTTTGCGTAAAATTTTTCAGTGTACAAATAGGCTAACATTGGCAAAAAAGGTGAGCAGTCAACCCTCCAAATTTACAAAAATATGGCAACGTATTTTTTATTTACCTTTTATCATTGTTGGCAAACACTAACCCTAAAATACCGTCACCGATTTAAAACCCTTGCAAATCAAAATCGTTAACCTTAAAATAATAACGAAATAATTTAAGATCCCGTAATGCTAAAATAACAATGAAATATAGATAACCTTAAAATAACCTAGCGATATAATTTTGAAATACCTTTAAAAGCCTAGATCCGCCAGACGTAGACGTGAAACAAAACAGATGACAGAACATCCCCTATTCCTATTTAACTCATTAAATTTGCTATACAGATACATTTCGTGTAGGTTGCCAACGCTGTGTTATATTTTGTAATAAAATTGATCGAATACTACGAATCTACGACTACGATTAAATCGCAGGAATTAATGACATCCATAATAAACTGAGGAGGTTATCATGGATTCTATAAAAGTTGTATGTCGCGTTTGTTTACAATGTAATCCGGACACAAATTCATTTTTTGATGAAGTTAAATATAATGCTTATTTAAAATTAGGAAATGTGTTCCAAAAAGTCACTAACATAGAGGTAGGAGTACAATTGTTTGTATCTGAAATTTGTATGTATGTGTTTAAACGCAACTTTTTTTGATTAAAAGGTATTGGAATCGCATGAAGAAAAACCTGCCCGTTTATGTCAAGAATGTACGAAACGTTTATTAAGTGCCTACGATTTTATTTGTGCTGTAGAAGAGGCGGAGCTAGAAATTGAGAATTATTTAAGACTGGAGAATCAGTCGACAGAACAAGTGCAGCAAATAGAGTATGAGGAGGAGAAGGAGGAAGATGAGATGGGTGTTGTCGAAATAGACGCCGTAGAGGATATTGAAGTACTAGATGAAGATTTTCAAACAGATGAGCTGGAGCAGACAGAAGTCATCACGTTAGATGAAATTTTTTTAGAAGATGAAGAGGAACAGTCAGAATTAGATGAAAAAGAAGAAATTGTTATCGAGGAAATAATTCACCCAGCAGAAATTCTACTTATTTCAAATGAAACGTTGTAAAAAGCTTCAATTTTTAATTATCTTTGTAAATGCTTATTTATTTGTATTTTTTTAGAAGCCAAGAACAAAATTCAAAAATAATCAGGAATGGAACTAGGGATTATACATCTGGATCGCGATTATCTAAAGCATTGGCATCTCGTCCCATTAAATGCGAAAGTTGTGAGAGAACATTTGCCAAAAAGGAAACATTAGAACGCCATATTAAAAATGCCCACACTTTTGTACAGTTAAATGATTTAGATAAAATATCACCTCAAGCTAAAAAAGAAATTAGTTCCCTCGATGATAACCGTATAGTATGTTCTGATTGTCCTCAAACGTTTAAGCGTCGTAACAACTATGTACGACATCTAATTACCAGCCACTCGTACGATGTGGAGCAACTGTCGGATAGAGATAAAGAACTGGCACAGACAAAGCATACTTATAAACGGATGGATTGCCCATACTGTGGAGAAAATTTTTCACAAGCAAGTCTTGTCGTTCACATTCGCAGACATACAGGTGAAAAGCCTTATCAGTGCGACCAATGTGAAAAGGCCTTTCCTAGGCGACAAGATCTTGTAGTACACCAGCGGCAGCATACAGGCGAAAAGCCACATGCATGCAGTGTTTGCGGAAAGTTATTTTCACGATTGAATAAATTAACCCGCCATATGCGTATTCACACTGGAGAACGCCCTTATAAATGTACCCAGTGTGAAAGTAGTTTTACGCAGTCAAATGATCTTAAAATTCATATGCGACGGCATACAGGCGAAAAACCATACAAGTGTAATGTATGTTCAGACGCTTTTATATGTGGAGCAGCCTTAAAGACCCATCGTCGTCAGAAAAATCATCATTCTCCAGAAGATGAAATTGACGATCCTTTTGCCAGTTGGAGGGTTTGCAAGCGTAAATTAATAACTGAATAAATTAACAAATAATTTATAAATTAACTACAACTTATAACGAGGCAAAATTATATGACAAAGAATAAATACACTAATCTAAGCACAACCAGTGACTGCCGTTAAGTTGTCAGGTTGTGCTGTGGTTTTTAAATGATTAGAATTGGGTTTATAATCAAACAATTCGTATCAATTAAATAAAAAATTATCTGAACTTTGTTTATAACCATTTCAAAAAAAACTGCACATCTTCCACTTCAACAAAAAGTATCTGTAAGCATTTCAATGTGTAAAAATAGTATAGAAAATAAGTTAAATATGAGCCTTTATTTATTTTTGACGTTTACAAGTTTCGAAATTAATACGTTGGGTCCAATCCAAAAAAAAAAAAATTAATGATTATGGATCCAATCGGGAAAGTCTTTACAAAAATTGTAGAGAACCTAAGTCTTTAAATATTTATTTTAATAGTCACTCTGTTTAACCACTGGCTGTTTTACGACGTGTGTATATGTCGAGGAAAAAATATCGGAAAAACCCCAACATTTGCACGTTCTTTTATTCCTAAGATTTAGGCGGGCCAAAAGTTAAATTTGTGTAACATTCAGTTATATTCAATTTTATTGTTATAATGTGTAATTTTTTTTAAAGAAAATCCTTGCATATGTATGCAGTGTTGCCAGTTTATTTTAAAACCATATCAACAATAATCAATTTTTCCCCAAAAATCCCCATAGTGTCGTTTTCTAGTAATTTGTAGTTTCTACAAAAAACGACATATTTTTATTTATTTATTTATTTGCTTCATTTGTAATATAAGGCCTTCATGGCCCATTTAATAATATTACATAGTTATTAACATGAGATTAAAATTAAACTAAAATTATATAATATATCTACTAATATAATAAATAAATAATATTTTTGAAATGTAAACCATTTCAAACGGTAAATAATCAATTTATTTGATTTGTACTTGTAACAAATTTAAAATTAAGAGAAAACATAATATTAACCCAATACCGGACAAAACATTTTTTTCAAAATCTGATGCCGACTTGGTGGATAAATTTGATGAGAAGTCCCAAATCCGGCGAATAATATTTAATTCATTAGAGCGAACAATGTTCCCACCCGAGGGTGAGTAAACAATCGGTTCCGAACGTGTTATCGTGTGTTCATATCTTGTACCATGTAAATAATTTCAGAGCCAAAATCTTCTGATTTATATGCAAAATTTTGTTTCGGTATTAGATTACATGTTTGTTAGCGTTAACACTAAACGTTGGCTTATGTAAAACTTATATGGAAATCACATAAGCCAATTTTGATAGGTTATCAAAACTTGCACAAGAATAGCTGTGTTTATGTGGCACGCTATCAAAGTTGGCTTATGTCATATATATATAAATTTGACATAAGCCAACGATTAGTGTTAACACTTAACGTTAGTTATGTCAAGTCTGTATGGGAATGACAGAAGCTTCCCGCATAAACATAGATAATATCGTGTGTATATTGGCACTCTTTTGGGAAAAATTTAACAGTATTAAAAAACTCAAAACGTCAAACAAATGTCAAAATTTGAGCGTCGTTTCTACAACAACGACAGCAATTACTTGGCCAATTCAGAGTTGTATTACACAAAGTTAATTCTACACTGATATTTCAGAGTTTTAATATCTCAAAAGCTCTTAAAATGTATTGGATTTGTTTTTTAATTCAGCAAAATCTAACTTTAAATTGGAATTCATTTATGTATGGTAAATGTGTTCAAAATCCAAAACTTTTATTAGATTTCCTCTGAAATCTTTCGAAACCCAATTTTAAATTGATTATGAGCATAATGTAAATTCTCTATAAGTGTTCTACACTATATTGCAACTGACATAATTTTGACATTTCTTTGCAATCGTTTTGATTAAAGCATAATAAAATATATTGCATTTGAAGACGGGGGCTAACCCCAAATTTATTGATTAAAAAAGTGACGTTTGCGGATAGTAGTAGAAAAATTTTCCAATTGACAAAAATTACCCGATAAAATCGCAGGAAAATTATAAAATTTCTGGTGAAAATTCCAAATAAATTATAAAATATTATAAAGAAAGTGTAAATTGAAATTGATATTAGAAAAAAAGTTTAAAGTTAATAAAAAAGAAATTGTGAAGAAATCTGAAAAATTTGTAAAGGAATTTTGCAACAAAAAAGCCAAATAGAAAAAATATTCTTGGAAGCAAGATGATAAAAGCCAAGACGGCATTTTAAAGAAAGAAAAGTTTATTAGTGATATTTAACTTAATTCTTAAAATTTGTTCTTTTATGTTTTTTTTTCCAAATTTTTACTATCGTAATTTTTTCGACCAATAAAAAAATATATTTACGGGATACACATATGTGCTTTTTGTGGCTGCCTGCCTGCGTACGTTCATTCGGTTTTGTTCATTTTCCTACTTTTCTTTCTTTAGCTGTAGCCTGAGCTGTAGAAGCTGAGAGGGGCTTACATCAAAAAAAAAATATCACAACTCTCAACTACAACAACAGCAGCAACAAAAATAGCAATCTACTATTTTCAAAGCAAAGCAAAACGAACAACTTTAACGAAATAATAACCATTAATATAAATCAGAGAAAATAAGAAGAATAAGCACCTTCCACCATCACCACCATCATCGTCATCATACAACAAAAGCGGGTGGTGGTAGTTGAATATACAAAAAAAGCAAACGCAAACGCAATAGAAAGGAAGACACAACAACAACAAACCAACAGAAAAGTTCACAACATTTATACGGGCACTCGGCAGTAGTACAACAACAACAATATATAGAAAAATATCATATACAACAAAAATCTTAAGATTCCGACAAACAATTCCACCAACAAAAAAAAAAAAAAAACACCCATTGGCAAAAAGTATTTTAGTTTGGGAAGGAAGTCATCGTGAAAAAAAATTTTCTAACATCCTATTCACGGATACACCCTTAAAGCCACTTTAAAATTTCAATACAAAGATATAAAAGCTCGCTAGGAATCTTTTTACAAATAAAAGGAATATTTCTATTATTCCACTACTGTCACTCATCATCATCATCTAACCATCTTCACCGGGAGAACAATAAAACTGTCAAAAGTGTGTCACTGGTGTGTTCTAAACGAAATCTACCAAATTTTAAGAGCATTGTCCCAATTTTGAAATTATTATAGAGATTAGTGTCTGTTGTCTTGTTTTTTTTTTTTTGGATATAACATTTTGCTTCCCCGTTAACAGTTATTTCTGGCACACCCACATTTAAGTTGGGTTCTTATTCTACATCATCGTTGCCACTAACAGCAGCTTGAACCAAAATATCACCATGAATCCAGCAACAGATCCCTGGGTTATAACCCAACGCGAAAAATTGAAATATCAGGAACAATTTAAGGCATTACAACCACAAAATGGTTTTGTTACCGGTGCTCAAGCAAAAGGTTTCTTTTTACAATCTCAATTACCGCCTTTGATACTTGGTCAAATATGGTGAGTCGCTATTATTAACTATTTTTTTTTATGTTTATTTATTTTTTAAAAAGTTAGTTGTGGTTTTAGATTTTTTAATATAACTTCATACTTTGAATATTATGAGCTCGCATACTAAATATCTCCCCTTTTTTGCCCTTCCTTTTAACCCCATTTTTACCACGTCCTTAGCGAAATCTCCAAAATGTACCTTATAACTGAGTTAGAGCATATTTCAAATATCCCAAGTTATACGTAATTACTTATACGGTGTTGTTATGTCATGGATATTACTATGGTTATTACCTGGTACGGTTAAAACAGTCGGTGTGTGGCAAAAAATCGTCCTTAATTTTAACTGCTCGTGTGTTTGATTACTCTGTTTTAAAGGACGAATTTTGTCAGAATTAAATACGAGGTAATATTAGAACTCCGGCTGATTGTTTTTTTCTAATATTTTGTTTTTTTTTGACTTGAACTGAAGTTGAAGACATTTAGAGTATTAATTGAATTTATATAGATTTTAATTCGTTTTCTAAAATTTTTATTTTTATAAAACCGGAGATAATTTTATAAATTTATATACAATATAAATTATTTTTCTTCATTTCGATTAATATATAATTGTACATTGCATTTATAATTACCCGAATAAAAATAATTGATATAGTGCCACATATTATGTTATTTTATAATGATTAATATCCTTTTATATATATGTGGCTCAATTTGGAAATAAAAGAGTTTTATTTAATATAATATAATTCAAATTGATATTTTATTGATTTAATTAAAAAGTTTAGTTTTATATGAAAATTGATTTGTAGCACAACCGATGGTGACCGCACGCTTCGAAAGAGAATATGCAACTGACGTTTTGTCAAATATACAGGGATGGGTAAACTTAATCCCACATCTCGGCCATCCTGCGGTACCTCGATCTCGTCATCTTCATGGGCTTTTAGTTTGATTCATCTGGTTCTTCTACTTCATCTGGCCACGGTTTTAAATATTCAGCACAAGTCGTAGTTTTTCTAGGACCTTCACAATCTGAATACTTCGCCACTTCGTATGTGTCGTTTGGTTTTATCTTAACAATTTGGTAGGGGCCTAGATACTTAGGTTTCAATTTTAGACCTCCTCCAAGCTGCGTTCTTCTTATAGCAACAATATCGTTGATTCCATATTTTCGGGCAGGCTTCCTTTTACGGTTATAACATATCCTATTTTCCGTCTGAACGTTTAAGATTTGTTGTTTGGCTGCTACTCTTAACTCGTTACGTTGTTCGTCATGCATAACTGAGAATTCATGCTCAATAAGTTGTTTAAGTCGAATGTCATCTTTGGTTCTCATCTTTGTGCCGGTTAACAATTGAAATGGCGTCGTATTTATACTTCGATGGTATGTTGAATTAATTACCTGTTGTACGTTGTTTACGAATTTATACCATTTGCTAGGATCTTCTAAGCTTAGCTTTGACAATACTGCAATTATTACGCTGTTAAGCCTTTCGATTTGTCCGTTAGCACGTGGTAAACCAGTAGTGATTAAAATATGGTTTATCTTCTCATCTTGACAATAGTTCTTAAAATCTTCGCTCGTAAAAGCTGACCCACGATCGGAAATAATTTGGAACGGGTTACCAAATATATCACTTTGCATCCGTAAGCGTGAAATAGCATCCTTAGATGATGTAGTTTTAGTCGGATACAGCCAACAAAACTTCGTAAAAGCATCTATCACGGCAAAAATGTGGTTGTACATTTTGTTCGTTGATTCAAGCGGACCAAGATAGTCGATATGATACGTATATAACGGTATTTCATCCTTAGATATAGAGTGAAGTTCTCCTTCCTGCTTACCTCGTTTCCTATTGGTTATTACGCAAGCAATACAATTGGATATATGCTTTTGTATCTTCTCATCCAATTTCGGTATGAAATAATCTTTACAAATCAAATCTTTTGTTTTCCTCGTTGAGAAATGTCCTTTCTCATGAGCATTTCGTATAATTTCGTTCTGCATACCCTTGGGTATTACAAGTAATTCATAATCATTTACGATCTTATACAAAATTTCGCCCTTCAAAAAATAATCTTTATACGTTTGTTTTTCTTTTAGGATATCTTTGATGGTGTTTAAATCTTCGTCTTGCATTTGAAGTCTTTTGATTCTGCTTATCAAACTATCTTCCGTAATTATCATCATGGGGTATCGGCTTAATGCGTCTACATGTCGCATTTGTGTTCCAGGACGGTGTTCCACAATATAATCGTATTCCTGTAGAAACAATATCCATCTGGCAACTCTTGTTGATAAGTCTTTTTTCTCCAACGTTTTAGTAAAAGCATTACAATCTGTGACTAACTTAAACTTTAGTCCAATAAGATACACTCTAAACTTTTTTAAGGCTTCTATAACGGCCAAAACCTCGAGTTCATAACTCGTGTATTTACGTTCCGCGTCAGTTGTTTTCTTACTCATGTAGTATACGGGATGTAAAAGGTTATCTTCTGGATCTTTTTGTAGTAATACAGCACCATAGCCATCCATCGACGCCTCCGTATGCACCTCCGTTTCATAATTTTGGTTGTAGATCTTCAGAACTGGAACGTTAGTTAAAGCGGTCTTCAAAGCATTAAATGAAATAATTTGTTCATCTTCGAATTTGAATTTTACGTTTTTCTTTTTTAAGTCTGTAAGCGGCTTCGCAATTACTGAAAAATTAGAAACAAATTTCCTAAAATATCCGGCGAGACCAAGAAAACTTTCTAGCTGCTTTAAGTTTTGCGGTACAGGGTAACTTATCATAGCTGCCGTCTTTTCCGGCGATGGTGTTATTTGTTGATTTTCTATCACATGGCCTAAGAACTGAATTCGTTCTTTCAAAAAATGACACTTCTTTACATTTATATCAAGACCATATTCTTTACTTAGCGCCAAAACCCTTTTCAAATTATTCACCGCCTCGTCTTCGTTTTCTGCTGGTATGATAACGTCGTCAATGTATGGTAAAGCAATTCCTTCACGTGTTAAATCTCGAAAAATAGCGTTAACGTGCCTTTGAAATACACCAGGAGAATTCGAAAGACCAAAAGGTACTTTCCTGAATTGATACTGTCCGCTATGTGTCACAAATGACGTGTATTTCCTGCTATCCTCGTGAACAGAAACATGAAAAAATCCGTTTCGAAGATCTATTGTACTAAAAATTTTAGCGTTCTGTAAACGGTCCAATTGGTCTTCAATTAATGGTAGCGGATACCGATCTTTAACGATAATCTTATTTATCTTTCTAAAATCAACGCAAAGTCTTGCGGTTGAGTCACGTTTCTTTGCCAGCACAATTGGGCTACAGAATTCAGATTCCGACGGTTCTATTATTCCTTCGCTTAACCATTGTTCAATCTGATCATCAACGATAGTTCTTTCCGTTAAAGGTAGTCGTCGAGGATTACAAAATATAGGCGTTTCATCTTTAAGTACAATGCGCATTTCAACGTTTGTCGTTTTAGATTTTTCTGGTCTATAATTATTTACCATTTCAGTAACAATTTCTTTAGCCTTTTCACTAGATGTTTCACCAATGTCTAAAATATGGTCATCTGTTATATCTATCTTCATCATCATGTAAACATCATCGTCTTTGACATATTTTTTAATTGAAACACTCTCAGGAGTAATTCGTACTTCAGCTAGTTTACAAATAGGTTTACCAAGGACTACATCAATATCAACACAATCATCTGGTACTACGTGAAATGTTAATTCGAAATCATTCCCATCAACGGTTATTAAAAATTCAGCATTGCCAATCGGTTTTATTTTGTTTTCGCTTCTTTTTCTACCAAAACCACTCAAATAAAATTTAGATTCCTTTAAGCAACAGTGTCCTGATGATTTCTTTAATTTACTAAACATAGATTCCGTAATTACGTTAAATTTACTGCCCGTATCAAAAAGAGCATTCGCATATACGTTTCCAATTGTAATCCCTTTTTCCATTATATCATCGAAATCATTTAATAATCGGACGTTTGACTCACCTTTTTTCTGTGAACAGTCCTTTGAAATATGACCAAATCTATTACAATTAAAACATTTGGTTCCTTTAGATTTATTCTCACAATCGGTAGATTTATGGCCCTTTTTGCCACAATTAAAACACTTAAGCTCAAAGCTTTTATCTTTATTTAAATCTTTCGAGAAATCCTTATCGATTTTTCTAGGTTCCACTTTACGTTTATAAGATGATTTCATTGTTTCATAACACCGTAACTTATCTTTGAATTCCTTAGAATTTTTCGCGCCGTATAAAATCATTTTGTTCACATCGCTATCGTTAACACCGTCAATGACATATTGCATCAATGAATTATAATCAATATTACCTCTGGACGCTAATTCTTTCATTTTTAAATAGTATTCATTAACATTTTCATCTTTTTTCATTTTACGTTCAGATAGCATTCTATGAATTTGTATGCTATTAGTACAGGTTTCAAATTCATCGCATAAAGCATCTTTTAGTTTACTGTACGTTGTAATTCCTTTTTCACTTGAAATAAAAAGTTTCGCCACTCCCTTCAATGATTTCTTCGCAAATACATATTTTTGAAATTCATCCCAGCCCATTACGGCCGCTGTTTCCTCAAATTCTTCAATCCATGTATTAATTGGAAAGCTATTAGTTCCGTCAAAATCACGTATAGAATCTTCTATATCTCTAAAACTCATTGAAAATTTTGTTGTATTATAATTTGTAACTCGTTGTGGAGCTTGTCGCCCGTATCCGTCGTTGTGTTCATAAGTATTACAATCAATACGTCTATTGATATTCAAACTGCTGTTACTCGTTATTTTGTTGTGCATATTCGTAAAATTTTCTCTTTCATTATCTTCTTGATATTGAATTATTGTATTGTCTGCATCGCCGTTAGTAATATTATCGTCATTATCACCATCGTTATCATCATCGTCGTCGTCGTTATCCATATTTCGTGAACATAACAATTGTCCCTTACGTAGATTTGTGTATATGTGTATAAACAAGTTCTCTGTGTTGTAGTTCAAATCTAACAAATTACATACAGACACCAAATCAGCTACAGAGAGATTTTCTTTTACATACTTTGATTTATTTTTGCAGTCATCTTCGTCACCTACAAAGCCTTCAAATTGCCGTAAACGTTGTCTGTTGCCACGGTCACCCTCACATTCATAGACAAACTTATGCAGTGCCACTACAACTGCGCGACCAATTGTTGAGAGCTTACTTCTCACACACTCAAAATCACCCAAACACGGCATTGTTATTGTTTTTCTTCAAAATATTTTGCGTCTTACTTATATTGTCGAGGTATTTCTTCAATTCACGCACACTACCGTATAAGTTCTTTTTCTTCGTTTTAAAACTTCTTTTATATCCAAACGTTTTCGTTTCTTTCTTTTTTTTTCAATATTAAAATATTACTTTTTTCAACATTCCGGGTCGAGTCCCCAATTTTGTGGCTCAATTTGGAAATAAAAGAGTTTTATTTAATATAATATAATTCAAATTGATATTTTATTGATTTAATTAAAAAGTTTAGTTTTATATGAAAATTGATTTGTAGCACAACCGATGGTGACCGCACGCTTCGAAAGAGAATATGCAACTGACGTTTTGTCAAATATACAGGGATGGGTAAACTTAATCCCACATATATTTATTATAAAGTATTAAAACATAGTTGGATAAATTTAAATACTCGTTAGTATTAAAGTTATATGAATTTTTAAGGTACATATTTGATATGGGTCAATGCCAAACATTTTTACCAGACTTCCGTACTCAATATAATCCTTTTCATCCTTATCATTTCCCAATTAAAAATAACAAAAATGTTTTTGGCATTAGAATTTGTCCTAATAATGATGATGAAATCGCACTAATGCTTAAAAAACTATTTACAGTTGATCTGAAGAAGCAAAACTGCTTTTTTAATGGATTCCTCGGGATCTTTCCCGGACCTTGCTTACTTTTATTATCGCAGCGTATTAACACTCTAGGAGAGCAATTTAAGAATTTTTTATACGAATATATAGTTATATATTACAGTAATTTTGATATGAGATGTAATTAGATATAATTATATGTGGTTCCATGTCAATGATTTCGAATCCCAGCCAGGGAGAGTTTTTTTGTGTTTTATTATTATTTTATATGTATTTTTCTTTATTAATATTTTTTCAAAATTTTCAAATTTGGCTCATTACGGGACAACAAAGTCCCAGAAGTATTTGATAGGGTGTAAGGTATAAGTTATTATAACCCAATTAAAAAAATTATAAGGGACCATATAAAATTATATATAATGGGCCTTATATAATTACATATTACACCATTTAAAAAAAAAAATTTTCTGTTATTTTTTGAGGTATTCACTATTTTGTAAAATGGCCGGTATCTTGAAAACGAAGAAGAGTAACAATTTATAATTGAATTTTATTAAATTTTTTGTTTTTAATTAATTAATTATTGATTGCAATGCAATTTGGAATAATTATTATCATTAATCAATGAAACCAAACAATTAAAATCATTATCATTATATAAACAAATGGTAATGAAATTAATTTAATTACAATTGATATCAAGGCAGTGCTAAAGAAATCATCAATTAATTAGTCTATTCAATTAATAAGTCACATGTATGCTGTATTTATTTTATCACAAAATACAATACACAATTCGTAAAAATTTTGATTTATAGAATGGCTTGATATCTATTTAAAAAAAAAAAAATATGATTTTGTGATCCTTTGTTATTTGGCAATACTTAAGTTGCAATAAAATACCTTTATTGAAAACCTATTAAAAATGTTTTATGGAACATTATATAATTATACCTAACTATATATGTTAGATATAATTATGTATTGGACCATATATATTTATATATGGCACCATATAAACCAATTTGGAAATTATCAATATCAGATATAATTACACAAATTATCTATGGTGACATATATGATCATATATAATTATATATAACTATGTATAATTATATATAAACTTTTTTACTCAGGAATCTTGGTACATATAATTATATATGAAATTATATATGAAATTAATTTTCACCATTTATAGGACTTTTGGAAAGTCCCATAAATGGTGAAAATTAATTTTGTTTGTTTAAATATTATAATTATTTTCCCAAATTTTGTCCTATTCCATAAGATATAATTAAAATAAAATCAGATATGATTAGTTGAAATTTTTCCCATTTTGCCTAAAATTCCGAATATATAATTATATATAACACAATTATATCAAAAATATAGTCAAATAAAGTCAGACACACACTGCAGAGTCCTTAACTCACTACAACTCTGGCAGACCGTGTTTAAATCCTGGCGGAGGAGTTGTTTTTTTTTAGAATTTTTATATATATATTTTTTTAATTTAAAGCATATATGATATTTTAGATTCTTACACCTGCCATATATGAAAATATGAGCGCCCAGGTAGGCTAGATGGTAGCGTGCTAGCTTATCAGTGCGGGGGTCATGGGTTCGATTCCCACCAGAGGCTCTGGTCTGTTTTCGCTACAATGAGCCAAAAGCCTTTGTTGCTAGTGCTCGGTTAGGCTATTAAAATATAATTTGTAATTGAATTTGTTTTAATATGTAACCATATCAACATATTTATATTCCCGAGTAAAACAAATTGATCTTTCGCAATATTTAATCACATCCGATTTGATATTCTTTAATATTTTCTATGAAACGAAAATTGCTTATTTCATCTAAACCAGTTATGTTTCAGCCTAAAGTTTTTTTTCAAATTTTCTTTTGGAAAAACAAATTAATTTTGGGATGTATTTTTCCTCAATTGGCAGTATAAATAATACAAAATTTCCATATGAAAATTAATTCTTTATCATTATTTCATAACACAAGCTTTTAAAATTTGTTAGATAATTAATTCAAACAGTGAAATTTGTAGGACAATAACTTAATACAACAGTATCGTAATTTTTAATATGTTTGTATCAGTTCAGATACAACTTTATACAGTTATGTATATTAAATCTGATACAATGGTATCAAATTAGAACAAAACTTATACTACTTACATAATTATGCGGGCCCATTTCTTTGATGAAATTGTATAAATTGACTTATCAAATTTTATATAAAGCATCATATATTTTATTTTATCAAGTACTTAACTGTTATAAATTCAGTTCTTATATAATTTAACCAAAAATCTATAGATGGTATTTGACTAAATAAAAAATATGCTGAATTCCGAATAGTTCACAACAGAAAAATAAAGTGAAAACCGAATTGAAAAGTGCATTTTGGTTGTGACAACCAATAATTTCGGTTCTCACAACCATATTCAAAGGTGATTGCTAAATATATTTTGGTCGTTCCAACCAAAATTTATTTGTGTTAACTGAATTTTGTAGTGGGAATAAATATTCAGTTGTATCAACCGATTTCACTCTTAGAATTAAAATATCTGTTGGAAACTGACAAAACTTTTCTTTATGAGTACCGACTATTCGTGACATATCTGTTATTCAGGTTGGTTGAAAAGTTTCTGCGCTCGAAATGAAAGAATACTGTTTTTGTTACGAAATATATTTTTTTATTCAATATAATCCCCTAGAAGCTCAATACACTTGTTCCAATGATCTTCCAATAATTTTATCCCATCCTTATAATGGTTTTCCGGAAGCTCTGCAAAATAACCGTCTACGGCTGCTATGGCCTCTTCATTCGACGAAAAATGCTTTCCACGAAGGAATTGTTTGAGATTTCTGGGAGCCAAATCTGAGGAATACGGTGGATGTTCAAGCAATTAGTACTTTAATTCTTTGAATTTAGCCATCGTCAAAACACTTTTCTGAGCAGGTGCATTGTCTTGATGAAAAATTATTTTTTTCTTCTTCAAACCAGGCCTTTTCTCACGAATTTTTTCATCCAGCTGATTCAAAAGGCTGCAATAATATTCAGAGTTGATTGTTTTACCTTTTCCTTTTGCATCCCAAAAAACTGATGCCATAACCTTCTTTGCTGATCGTTGTGACTTCACCTTATTTGGAGCTGAACAACCAGCTTCAGTGAACTGTAAACATTCTTGTTTCAATTTAGGATCATGGTGGTAAATCCAAGTCTCATCCATAGTTATAAAACGACGCAAGAAGTCGGTTTTATTCGGCTTAAAACGCTCCAAATTACGCTGAGAAATTTGTGTTCGATCCAGTTTTTGTTGAATTGTTTATGTGTGCGGCACTAACTTTCCAAACAGTTTTTTCATACGTAATTCTTCATGTAAAATATGGAGTACTCGTTCGTCTGAGATGCCTATGGCATTAGCAATTTCACGCTTAGTCAAACTTGGATCTTCACTAACCATATTATGTACCTGCTCAATGATTTCTGCTGTGGTTGCAGTTTTTGGTCGTCCTTCGCGTGGATCGTCTTTAAGGCAGGTACGACCACGTTTAAATTCACCAGCCCAAAATTCAACGGTGCGTTTTGAAGGTGAGGACTCCTTATACACTTCTAACAATTGTTCATAAATTTCCTTTGCTTTTAAACCCTTCAAAACAAAGAATCTAATGACTACACGATATTAAATTTTTTCCATATTAAAAAAAAATCAATGACACGTCAACTTCAAATGGCTTGTAAACAAAGAAAGAATTGACAGAATGACTTGCAACTTTACATGTGTTCTCAGGACAGTTATACCAACTTGAGAAAAAAAAGTTTGGAGCTAGCAGAGCCATCTCTTGGTGAGCGCAGGAACTTTTCAACCTACCTGTAAGGTTTGGAAAAAAATATAAAGTTTTTTTTTTTAATTTATCTATATTTTCTATTTCTCATTAACAAACTGCGTTAAATTAAGTTTAAATACATCCTAAAAACTAGGCCTAAGTTGTCAGTATTTCTGAGTATCTGCCAATTTTAATGGACATTTAAATGATTTGTGTTTGTTCTTTAACATTTCTTAATATATGTAATTGCAAATGTTTAAATCTTGTTTTATGCAGTTTTAGTTTTATAAGTCAACAATTTTTGTTTACTACAAAAAATTGATTTTTATGCCATCATCTTATAAATTTTTTTATGAACTTAACGCAATTGTACAAATGACAGCAACTTTAAATTTTTCTTATGACGATAAAAGAATATAAAATTTGGCATTTTACCAAACAAACAGGAGTTTTACTTTAAGCAGCATATTTTAATAAATATTGATTATTTATGAAACAGAAATACACTCAGAATATTATGTAGTTAACTGTTTGTAGTTTAATAAAAAAGTTTTCCCTTCCATTTAAAAATAAAGGAAAATACATTTATTTTTCAAAGAAATATCTATATTAACTGTTTTATACATTTATTCGAAATAATTTACTATCATTTACCGATTTTTTTCAGTTTCATTTATTTTTTTCATTTGTTTGAAATTTAATAAAAATTTACCCACAAAACGGAAACTTGTGGTTTATTTGTGTCCGTAACAGTAATTACAAATTTAAATTTTGTTTGCTGTCTGTTTCAAAAAAATATTCAAAAAATTTCAATTTGTTTTTTTATTTAAATTGGTTGTATATATACAAAATTTTTCAATACAAATTACAAGAACTTCATAAACACACATACATACACAAATACATCCACACAAAAAGTCTTTATAGCTTCATATGCATACATACATTTTGTATTATACGAGTATATTAAAAAAAAACAAAAAATACAAAAATGGAAATAATTTCAAATAAATGAAAAAAACAGTTATTTTTAAGGATTGGTAGGTAAAATTTTGACATTTATTTTAACTGATTATGTCATTTGTTTCTTACGGATGTGTCAGTTGATTAATCAACATTTAAAAATAAATAACAAATGGCATTTAATTTAAATGAAAATTAAGTAGACCGGTTTTTAAATGAAATATCATTTCTTTTAAAGGATATTTTCAGTTATTTTAACTTACAAACTTTTTTAAGTGTAGTATTTTTAATGTTTGATTTATAAGGGCAAGGAAGTTTATTTATTTATAGTCACTATTTAGGTACATAAAATATGTGTTTATTATTTTCTAAACGATTTCAATATTATCAATTCAATTCTAGTAAAAATGACACAAACCAGTATTTACATTTCATAAGCCTAGTAACTTTATTTAATTAAACTTAAGTTGTCCTGCTACTAATGTTAAATTTTATGAAGGCACTATAATCAATTATGTATGAATCTAATTATACTATTTAATGTCTGACCGAACTCACTTTTTAAGAACGAACTGAAGCCGAAGTAGTACATTTATTTATTGTGCAAAAAGGGTTACAAATATATTATTTAAAGTATTGTCCTTCGCTGGTAACAACTTTTTCCCATCTTTCTGGCAAATTTCGGATACCAGCTCTGAAGATCGACTCGTCTTTTGTGGCAATCCAATCATCGACCCATTGTTCACATGAAGTAAACTTCTGCTGGAACAGGCCATGTGTAATCGACCGGAAGGAGCGATGTCTGAAAACATACTGTAAAATCTTTTTGTCGTGCATTTCTTCGTACTCCGGCCCTTTTTGATTAAGTGCGTGGCTCTACCGCATGACTTGAGTCTTATAGCGTTCCCTCATGATCATATCATTCCGTTTGAGCAGAGCATTAGCTTCATGTCAAAAATATTGGCTTTGCAAAGGATGTTGATGACTGTCCGGGCAAAATCCATGACTTGTTTTCGCGGTAGATCTAATTTGCATCGCCAGTCACAATGCGATAAAAAATAGTGTTTCCAATTCGGTAAATCGATTAACCGATTCATCGCCTCTATTTCGGTTAATGTCGAAACAAATAATTTAAAACTAAAATAATTATTTGACCCGAATAAGCGATTAAAATAGGTAAATTAACCGGTTAAATTGATAATATGAATTTTTCTGTTATTTTTTTTAAAACTTCCTAATTTTCTTAACTTTGGCAAGAAAATCGTAGAAAAAAAAACATCAACTAAAATACAATCAAAATATTTTCAAATCGACTGAATCAAAGCAAATGTTGTTTAGACTTTAGGGAATATGATAGACAATTTATATTCGGAAACTGTAAACAATTACATGGAATTTTGT
This sequence comes from Eustalomyia histrio, assembly GCA_949748255.1. Classification (NCBI taxonomy): domain Eukaryota; kingdom Metazoa; phylum Arthropoda; class Insecta; order Diptera; family Anthomyiidae; genus Eustalomyia; species Eustalomyia histrio. The sequence continues at coordinate 57,128,959 of OX456526.1, read as the reverse complement.
TTCTAATTGGATTTGTCTACTAATTTTGTTGAAGTCGGAACTTCAGTAGAACTAAGTTGTTAAGTCAAAAATATTTAAGAATTCGCTTATTTGAATTCTTAATTGCACAAAACACAGAAAAATCGGTGAAGATTTGTGAGGAATATGAGTGATTTTTATATCTTTTTTTGATAGATAACCTTTTTACCTCTAAAGCTTAAACCAGGTAGTGAAAGAGTCAGGAAAATAAAAACCAAACAGTATGTATAATGCAATTTTACGGATGCTTTGAATTGTCTTAAACAAACACTTTAGAAACCAGTGCAATAGACTTAACTTGATATTTCAGCAAAAAGCAGCTCTTTGTGCTCTTATTGATGAAAGAAAAACTTTTATTTTGCATTAAACGATTAATCGATTAATAGCCAATTTTTCCGATTAATCGAGCCGAATAACAGATTTATCAATTTTCTTAATTTTTCGAATAGTGACAACGGATTAACCGACAGGGTCGAATAATTGGAAAAACGCTTCCTTTTTTGGGGTTCGAGGAGCTGTTCACAAGCGAAAATCGCCATTCTATGTCGCGACGCTTTAACTTGTAGGACACCCAGTTTCTTTGCTTTTGAATCAATTGCATGGCTTTAAGGCGTTTCCTGACTGCCGACGCATCCACTCCCAACGATTCTGACAACTCCTGAAACGTTTGGTAATCGCCCACATAGAGCATTGATTCCAATTCTTCGTCTTCCAACATTTTGGGTTGACCCGGCCGTTTCTTGTTTTCGAGCTCAAAATCACCACTTTTAAAGCGAGCAAATCACCTTCGACACGATTGTACAAATAGAGCATGCTCGATTACCCTCGACCGCATTTTTCAGCATATGGAAGTAATGCAGAAGAACTCCTCGCAAACACACTTTATCTGGTACGAAATTCGACATGTTTCTTGGCAATATTTAGTATTGTTGTTTACAATGACACAAGCAGCCAAAGACTGTTATTCACAATAAGAGCGGCAAGACATTGGAAACTGGAATATTGTTTCATATACTAGTGACGGCCTCATGTGTGAAACGTTCATTATTAATTCAAGTTCCCAATAATATAAAAGTTAAATAAATTTCTTAAATAACAGATTACAATTTCATGCAATTTTTTTAATTAAAAAATAATAAACCATATTATTAAATATTTAAAAAATTTAATCACTAAACGTGACGGATAGCGCAATTGTTTTCTAGGTGTAATAAATAAGTGAGAGTATGATTTAGATTAAAGCTCACTTAGATCATAAATAATGAGCAAATATTTTATATTGACGTATATGCAAGTAAATACAATTCAATGTATGAAAATATATCTCATATATGGACATATATGGAGGTGAATTCTATATATGAAACTTTATATTATTCCATATTTACAAAAGGGGCTGCTCGTACACACAAAGAAAAATTTGGTCAATTTCCACACTTTAAATAGAAATTATATTTCATTTAAAAGAATTTATATTAGAAATTATATTTAATTTAAAAACCGGTCTACTTGTTTTTCTTTTAAATCAAATGGTTTTTGTTATTTATTTTTAATGTTTTTTAAACAACTGCCACATCAGTAAAAAAACAAAGGATTAATCAGTTAACAATAAATGTTAAAATTTTACCTACAAATTCCGTAAAAATAACTGATTATTCATTTATTTAAAATTGTTTTCGTTTATTTTTGTATTATTTGTTTGTTTTTGAATCTACAAAATGTATACTCACACAGTCTATAGACACATATTGTGTGAATGACCATATGTGTGTGAAAAGTTCTTGTAATTTAAATTAAAATAATAATGTATATAAACAAACAATTGAAATAAAAAGAAACTGTAGTTTTTTGAATATTTTTTTGAAATAGACAGCAAACAAAAATTAAATTTGTAATTAACAACAAATTTCCTTTTTGTGGTTAAATTTTTATTAAATTTCAAATCATTTTGAAGAAATATGTATATAAAAAAGTTAGAATAAATATTTCTGTGAAAAATAAATGCATGTTCCATTATTTATAACTGAACTGAAATTTGTTTTATTAAACTACATAATATTTTGGCTGTGGTATTAATTGAAATGTTCTGAAAAAGAAGTTAACAAGAAAACTCAAAAAGGAAATTTTTAAGTTTTAAAGTAGACTCACAATGATGGAATGAGGTACTTCACGCTGCAGAGTAGAGTGTATTTAAATAGAGATGGTACGATGCAACAAATTTATAAGTGTAAATGCGATGGGAACAAATTTCACTCTGCAGAGGAAAGTATTACTGACCTGGAACAAAAACATTGGATGTCGAAGATTTAAATTAGTTAGGATCGCTATTGTCTACAAAGTTATATTACAAATTATTTTTCTTTAAAATTGGTTTATGTACATACCAAATATAATAGATAATTAAATTTTTTTTTTAATTTTTTTTTTGTAATATTTAAATATCTACATTTTTCATGATAAAAATTAAAAAAAAAAAAAATAACTACAATGCAAATATAATAGTGGTATTCTGATTCTGCCGAGTATTGTCTGTGGTGTTTCAGTTTATATTGCAGCAAACTTAGGTGTTACCTCATTTTTCGGATCCATACATATACACTAGGTGTCATAAGTCTACGCTCTCATAGTGTCTTATTTACTACAATTGAAAAAAAAAAAAAAAATAAAAACTTCTATTACGATATTTTTTTTTTATTAAATTTTGTACTTCATATGCTTTAAAATAAGAGATCACTTTGTTTATAGTTATTAACCCTTCGTCAGGCACATATTTTGAGCCCTTAGTTCTGGCACATGGTGTCTGGCCAGACCCCTATACATTTACATGCATTTGTATGGAAATAAGGGCTGTTTGCCGTTAAATTTTTTACTAAGATAGGAAAATATTTGTTATATTTTGTGTTTCTATTTCTTTTTACTATGTTATTAGCTACCTGAGGAAGAAAAAATAGACCTGAAAAATTCATTGGAATGAAAAGGGCAACAATTTTTTTGTTCTATATATATTTCTCTTTATTATGGGTAAAGTAATAAATGTTTATGACAAAATAGAAAATTATTATGAAGAATACTTTGATTTTTTTATTCAGAATTTTGCGGAAGGCAACAAAAACATAAATAATAGTTTTTGTAAAAACGTCAAAAATAAATTAAAATTTCAAAAGCTTTAACTCCAAAATTCTACGCTCATAACAAAAAATTTTCTATAAAGTAACTATAATTAAAAAAATAAACGATAAATTAGTACAGGGTTGGGTAGCCATGACTTTTGAGAACCTCTTTGAGCCTATTTTGCATTGAACTAACCAAATGCGTAGTCTCTTCAGTCGAAATCTTTTTCCACTCCTCCTTTATTACGTCCTTTAGCATTGACTTACTTGAAAAGTTGTGCTGACGAATTTTTTTCCAGTAATGCTCTTAAGGGCTCAATAAGGTTTCTATCTGGTGACTGTGGGGGTGTAGGCAGCATCCTTGAACATTATATAGGAGCCAAAGTCTCACAAGATCAGCAGTGTGCTTTGGGTCGTTGTCATATTGAAAGTTATACTCCCTGGACAACCCCAATGTTTCAGAACTTTGCTTTAGATTTCTTTTAAAAATATCTAAATAAGCAAATCTGTCCATTGTTGAATCGATAAATTCAAAATAACCTACTCCTGCAGCTGCCATAACTTACATCCCCACATCATCACTCCACCTCCACTATGCTTGACCGTTGGCAACAAGTTTTCTTTATTAAGAGCATTTCTAGAATGCCTCCACACGATTTGTCTTACCAAATATGCAAAATTGGCTTTCGTCTGAAAAAATTACTTTTTTCCAAAATTCTGGAGGCTTATTTACATGTTTTTGCGCAAATTCAATACGTTTCGTTCGGTTGACTAACGATCTGAAAGATCTTTTTCGGGCAACACGACCATGATACCCGGCTTTTCTTAAAATTCTTTTGGCTGTAGATACATGCTATAACGGTGAAAGGTGATGCTATAGAGCCATGCTGACTATTTTTTTTTTTTACCGAAGTTGACGGGGCCACGTCATTATGCACGCGACATTATGTTTATTTTGAGGGATGCCTTCCCGTAATTGATAACGTGACACGACAAATGTTGCCCAAATTTACATCAAAGCCGGCGGAGGCTATTTGTCAGACATATTTTTTCTTTTACTATTAATTGAAACAAAATTTTTAAGTGCGATTAAACGTAATCAGATCAAAACAAACTGGAAAGTTAAACCAAAGAAATGTAAAAACCAATATGAATTAACAGTAAGCCAACAACGTCATTGTTATTTCACTTCCGTTAATTGGTATAATCTACTTTACAGAATACATTTTTCAGGATTTTCCGATTTTGCTGTAATGAAATAAAAAACAACAGAAATTAATGCAAAACTATTTGAATTGGATAAAAAATATGATAAAATGAATACATAAAATAAAATTCTTGTTTTGCTTTAATTTTTTATTAGGTCAACGGCTGATTATTGATTAATTTTAAATAATCGCGACAACATTTGTTGACGTTAGTCAACCCAATTGTGATTAATCTCTTGTACTTAAGCATTTTCATTGATGTTACGCCATTTTGTTTCAGAAAACACAAATGTAAAATTACCTAATACACATAACTTGAAAAATACTTCCAATAATCCTTTTTAACCTCTGTATAAATCTATTGTTATGTTTTAAGCGAAAATGCACATGGAAAAAAAAAAAAGTGCCAATAAAATTGAAATGTGTATTTTGGTTAGGACAACCAAAAAATTCGGTTAGCATACACATATTCAAATGTGATTGCTATTTATTATTTTGGGTGTTTCTAACGAAATTCAGTTGTGTTAACCGAATTTTTGTTGTGTCAACTAATATGAAGTTAAATCAACCGATTTTAGTCGTCGAAAGCAAATTTCAGTTGGAAACTGACAAAAACTATTTTCTGAGTGCACAAAATTTTTTTTATTATTTATTGCTTTTCCTGTAAATCTATGAAAAGTGATGTAAATACATACAAATATTTTATATTAAAATTTTAAATAATTTTAAATTATAGAAAACAATGAATCATAAATTTCAAAAGAAATATATAAATATTTCAAAACAAACACAAAATGTTTGCTTTAGCAATTTTTTTTTATCCACAATTTTGTTTATTGTATGAATTTAAAACGTATTTATGATATTCGTGTTTATGAAAATATAATAAATCCTTTCATTCATGTGTTTGTGGTTAATTAAACCAATTATTTACAGTTGAAATAATATGAAAAAACTTTTAATATGTTTATAAACATCAATTCAAGATTTAATTATATTTATTAGAGTTTGTTTCAAAAATTTTATTTTCAGATATCATCACTTTTATGAATCTATTTGGATAAAAAAACAAAGGAGAATATTTTTTTTATCGAAATTGTTCCATTCTACATCCAAAATAAATAAAAGTATTCATTATAAATGTAAAGTAATAATTGAAATATTTTTGAAAATCTATTTTTAGATACATTACTTTGTGTTTTTCTGTAAGCAAAATGTATGTATGTTTTCCATAGTTGGCATTCAATACCATTTCACAATAACAGATATGAAAATTTTAAAATGGCCATTCCATTAAAGGCAAATGTCTTTTTGTATAACCTGATTTATTGCGCTTTTTTACCGGTTTAATTTTGAAATATCTGAAACTGCCGTTATAATAATGCTAAACTACCGAAACACCCATTTATTGCAAATATGACAAAATTTAACGGGTAATATTGTGAAATAAACTTCGTGATATTTGAAGATATATGTCACTATTGCAACCGCATTTTTAAAATTTTCGTATCGGTATTGATCACAGCCTGGTAGACAACTACCCTTATAATGAAAAGGTATTGCTTGCCAACCATGATGTTTTCACAACACTTAACGAAAAAACGATGCTCAGAATTTCATTACATGTATACGTTTAAAATATTTGTAATAATTTTTTTTTAATAAAAATTCATTTTTAAAATTCATCAGTAAAGTAAGGCGTAAAGTAATCCATGAGCACTTATAGCTACTTACTTAACACATTATTTGGTAATGTGTGGTTTTGCTGGAATACTATTACTAAATTGTGCAAGTCACTTGTGTCGTCTATTTGCCGTATAAACCGGACAATTTAGCACTATTCACAACAAAGTTTAAAAATTTGACTGGGCAAAAGTAGAAAAGTTAGGGTGACCAACCATTTATTTCCGATTTCAAGACAGTACAAAATTATAGATGAATAAAAAATACTTGTTAATACTGTAATTAAATTATTTGATATCTTGAAGCTGATAATTTTTTCTGCACTCAAAAAAAAAAAAAAAATTAACTAGAATTTAGAAAAATTTGCTTATTTTGACGAAAAATTGTAATGAAACGACGCCAAAGACACTTTTTACCAATATTTAATAAAATTTTCCTTGAAATTAAAAAATTTCTAAATTATAGAAAAATTTTACTGCTGCGAACTAAATTTTTATTAGAAAACAGTAAAATTTCCTCCTTATTATCATCTAAAATTTTACTGTTATCATCTAAAATTTTACTGTTAGTTAGGAAATGTTTCCTTGGTTTTAAGAAAAATTTTATTTTATTTAAGTTCATTAGATCATTTTTTTTAGTAAAAACTAGGACTTAACTTCCTAAAAATAAGAATATATTTTCTAACAACAAGTTAAATAGTACATCTTTTAAGTGAAAATTATCCTTATCCTGCTTCAATGGTAATATATTTTAGGTAATATATTAAGGTAATATATTTTACCATATATTTTAAAGTACTTTACACGCATTGAGTAAGTATTTTCCCACTTTCGGCGGACTTTCGCTTTGTGGACAAGCTTTTTGCTATACAATTTTGTCTTAAAACTAAATTTAATTATATTAAATTCATGTATTTAAAATATAAATTAAATTTCATTAGCAAAAAGGTAAACAAATTAAAAAAATGTACTGTAGGATATTCTGAAACGTAATAAATTGTGACAAATTCAGATACTTTTCGTAGTTTATTAACGGTTCTGCTTGAGAGAACTACAAAAAGGGACGCCCTAAGTGACACACGGCATCTATGGCTAAGGAACACTGGGGGTCCTTTGTCTTCTTAAATTAACTAATTTAAGGAAATTGTTGCAAAAATACAAAACATTTTTTTTTAAATATACCCTTCACCACAGGTGGAAGGGTATATATAAGTTTGTCATTCCGTTTGTAATTTCTACAATATTGATCTTAGACCCTATAAAGTATATATATTCTGGGTCCTTATGAAGAGCGAAGTTGATTTAACGATGTCCGTCTGTCCGTCTGTCCGTCTGTGTGTTGAAATGGGTTTTCCGAAGAACCCAGACATGATGAGGACTTGATTGTTTTTTATTTCTGTTACATGTGATCCATTTCTGTTTGCTATTAAGAATCAGACAGATCGGTTAATAAATGGCTGAGATATTAGCAAAAAACCAGGACTACCTCTAATTTTTCCCGTAAAATTCCTTTGTTTTATATGTATGTAGAATATTAAGCATAACAAACTCATCCATGTGTTAAAATTCTTTTCTTTCATCTCCACCTTTTATACACAAACAACACACACACAAAGATTTGTAATTTAAATAAAAACTAAACAAATCTCTAATGAACGAAGACTTTTATATATGTACCTCTATTGACGATGATTTTGTGTGAGCTTCAATAGTTCAGTTGTCTAGACGCTATGTCACAAATACTTTTTTTCTCTAAGGCCGCGGGTTCGAGGTTCGGATCCCGGTCAATTCACTTTTTTTTTGTACATTTTTTTATTATTTTCTTAAGACTTTTTTTTTGTTTATTTTTGTTTTTTTTTTTAACAAAACAAATGCGTCCAGCACAGTTGTCTTAACGATGTTGGTCAGCTTTTCTGTATAATTGGTACAAGCATCTTGGTTATCAATACACAACATCTGACCAAATGTGGGTGGGATCCTTGAATTGGGCGTGGCACAAAATAGATTAATTTATATCTTAAGAACGGTAAGACCGTAATTAAATACTCCATAAATGGGATAAAAACATCAAAATTTTTATAAAAACTAAAATGTAATATGACCTATGGATACGTCTTATATATCCAAAGATCGAAAATCTTTAGTAGAACATATTTGCTGAAAGTAGTTATGACCAAAACCTAAAAAAATACCTATTTTCGGGAACCATAAATCTTTCAGAGTTCAAGTTTTATCACCAAACTAAATGGTTAATTTCCTCTTAAAGGCGTCCGTATATAAATCTGTCCATTCCATATATGTCCATATATAAACTTCACTATTTTCCCAACCATGGTGAAGGGTATATAAGATTCGGCATAGCCGAATTTAGCCGTTCTTACTTGTTTTTTATTACATTTTGGCGGTTTTTTAATTTATTTTTTTTTTTTTAATTTGATCGATTGTTTAAGTTTTGACGACTTTTCCAATTAACTTTGGCTATTCCTTTCCAATTTTAACATATTGCTCAGCATATAAAAATATATTTGAAGTTTAATTATAACCTATTGCAATAATGGTCGAAACGAAAAAGTATATACCAGTTTATACGTTCTTTGACTTCATCCTATAATGTAGTAAACTACTCTTTAAGCCAATATGACACCAGCTTTTTTTGTATTGGAGTAATATTGACAGCAATATTAATCAAATGGGAGCGCTGCTTTACCATATATGAACTCTTTACACACATTATTTGCTTATAAGCAAATTCATCAACTTTTCGTCAATATAAAATCAATAAGAAATCAAGCAGTGTCATACGGGCTTTACTAGAATGTTTTGTTGTTTAGCCCTAGAATAATGTTAGCACAGAGTTAATGAAATAATTTTTAAAATCTTCCGAGAGAAAAAACAAGAGTTAGCACATTCAAGAGAGAGATTTCGAGAGTTAGCACATTTTTTTTTGGTTGGCCAACTGCGGCGCCCAAGACCGAAGGGTTTCCAAGAGCGTTGAAGCTGGAATGCTACTGGAAACTGCAAGTGGAAACTCCAGGAGACTTCTTTCCTTGAAAATGAAGTTTTGAGAAAAACGCATTTAAAGTCTCATAACGCATTATCACTGTGAACACACCTTCAGTTGGGGGATGCGATTTGGTATGGCTAGTTATGATTGGGTGACGACTTTGGAGACGTCATGCCTATGTTGTGACGTATTTTTTCGCTTTTAGTGTGACAATACCTTTGCTATTGTTACTGCTCTGTTCGTTCTAAGCTATCTGTTCGCTCACAGCAAAGGGTTGATGTGCGTGCATTTTGTACTTTTATGTGGAGTGAATCAATTTTTACCAGAAATCTAACTCATTTCATCTTATTCTACACCCTTTAGGTACCAGAATCCACTCTAAAGTCCAAATCCGTTTTTTTTGACACACTAGGTCCCTTTCTCGGAGAAGGATATGTGCAAAAATAAAATATATTGTTTTTCGATTTTCCACTCCCTTTATATTGAAATAATAAAAAGTAAGCCATGTTTTTACTGCGTATTTAGCTCAATTCAAAGCTGTACACGATACGCAATAATTTCCCTCAAATGGCGTTTTATTTAATTTTATTTACTAGGGCTGGCAACCGTTTCATACGGTTAGTGTATTGTATTGGTATTTTAAGGTTAACGATAGTTTCTTTTTGCCATTTCTGACAACTTCTCGGTTAGTCACTTTGTTACCCAATAAAAGCTGTCAAAAATTTAAATTTTCGTTTATGTCGCTTTTTAGAGAATGAAGTATAAAACATAAAGTTATTTCGTCAATGTATTTTAAGGGTAACAGTATGTATTCTAAGTTATTTCGTTGGGGTATTTTAAGGTTAATGGTATTATAAGTAATTTTGTTAGAGTATTTTAAGGCTAACGGTATTTTAAGATGTTTCGTTATTTGCATTTTAATGTTAATGATAGTCAAAGAATGGTTAAATTTTAAGGGCCGATGTTGATTTTGAATAAAACACAAATTATTTAGGAAATTATTGTCATTTCTTTTTATTATGATAATATGGTATGGTTCAATTATGTATGGAACAAAATATCGGCCAAATGGCCGCTGCAACCTCGGCGGCACACCTCCATCCGATGGTCTAAATTTTCGATGACGCTGAGGCATAATTGAGGTTCTATTGAATTGTTCCTGGCTTATCGACGTACACCTTTTCTTTCAAATAACCCCAAAGAAAGAAGTCCAACGCTGTCAAATCACATGATTTTGGCGGCCAATTGACATCTCCACCACGTGAGATAACACGGTCATTGAATTTGTCGCGCAAAAGAGCCATTGTTTCGTTAACTGTGTGGCAAGTGCACCGTCCTGCTAACCACATATCGTCAGGGTCATATCCTCGATTCCTGACCACAATAAGTTCGTAATCATCTCGCGACAGCGAACACCATTCAAGATAAATGCTTGGCCGAACTTATGACACACTATCGCGAACAACAGCAATGTTTTGCGCAGAACGAACTGGGCGAGCATGCATAGGTGTTTTCACGGACCCGGTTTGCTGAAATTTGCCAACAATTCTCCCGATTGTGGACACATTTGGTAGATTATGCTGACCAAAAAAAATCACGAAGTGCACGAAATGCATTTTGATTTGAACGCCCATTTTCATAATAAGCCTGAATAACTTTAACGCGTTGCTGGATTGTGTATCTTTCCATGGTTCAAATTGAGTTAGTCTGAAATTGAGAAATGTCAAATGAAATGCAAAAAAAAAACTCGACATTTAGGTGTGGTTCACATTCAACATCGGCCCTTAAAATTTAACTACCCTTTATTTTTAAATTTATCAGGCTCGAGATCATAATTTTTTTTAAATGATACTAACGAATAGTAAACACTAATTTTTTTTATTAAATGAAAAAAAATTGTAAGGATCAGTGCTAGAGAATGATAGTTTTATTTAAGGGTTTGTGTTGGCGAACTATGCTTTTTATATACTTAAGTAAAAGCTTTAAATAAATACATTTCTAAATTTCCCATAACTTTTCAATTACCTATTGTAGGGTATTATTCTTATCATATAAAATTGTTTTTTCAATTATTGTGTTGTATGAATATATGAATCATTTTAAGATTCGCCCACTTTTTGTTGGGGTCAGTGTTATTGTTTTGCTTTAAAAAAAAAGATGCTGATTATTTGTTTTTGTTTTATTTTATGTTTTTTTTCTATTCACAGGGCTTTGGCTGATACTGATTCTGATGGTAAAATGAACATTAGTGAATTTAGTATTGCATGCAAGTTAATAAATTTAAAATTACGCGGCATGGAAGTACCCAAAGCATTGCCACCAACACTTTTGGCTTCGCTAAGTTCAATGGGTACAACACCAACGTTGACACCCACTGGTGCTGGTAGCCTAAGTCCAATGGATCCCGTTAAAGGAATAGTGGGTGCCGGTAAACCTGAAGTACCGCCACCACCAATGACAAATGTTGCTATGGCAGCAGCAGCTATGCCCACAGCAGTTCCAATTGCACCTATGGCAGGAGCTGTACCCATTGTACCGGGAATGGTACCCGGCACATTGCCTGGTATTGTGCCACAAGCAAGCATGGCACCTTCTGCTATGGTTGGCATACCACCAATGCAACAGGTAGCTGGTGCAGTGCCCGTCATGCCATCTGCAATGATGCCAGCAGCTGCTGGTATTCCTGGCATTGCTGGCGTAGCAGGAATGCCGATAGTAACTCAACCCGGTGGAATGCCTGGCATACCAGCTGTACCTATGATGCCTGGAGGTATGGTATCTGGTGTTGTTCCTGCAGGGGTTCCTGGTATGCCTGTTGTTCCTGGTGTCATGCCATCTGCTGTACCTGGTATACCACCACCAGTTCCTACAGCTATAGCTGCTGCAAAAATTGTTTCACCTCCAGCAGCGGCTGCTGTTGCCGCAAATGATCCTAAAGTGACACCACCACAAAGTAATCCACCAAGTCGCAGTATGTCTATATCAGAAAGAGCACCTTCTTTGGAATCACCGTAAGTTTTTAATTCAAACAGTTTTAATGGTCTTTTTCACAATAATTGTATTCCTTTGTATTACTTTGATTTCACAGACAAGGGGAATGGGCTGTTAAGGCTCCAGCTAAACGTAAATATACTCAAGTTTTCAATGCCACTGATCGTAATCGTACTGGCTATTTGAATGGTGTTCAGGCTCGTGGTATTTTAGTACAAAGTAAATTACCTCAAGCTACCTTGGCACAAATTTGGACCTTATCCGATTTGGACAGCGATGGACGTCTTAGTTGTGATGAATTCATATTGGCCATGTTTCTATGCGACAAGGCCATGAATGGCGAAAAGATACCGCCAACATTACCCATGGATTGGATACCACCTAGTTTTCGTAAAACAAAATCACGCACGAGTTCAGTGTCGGGAGCTGGTTCAAGGCCCGGCTCCCAACCGGCTTCTAGGCATGCTTCGGTTTCTTCCCAAGGAGCTATAGATGATCCTCTAGCAGGTTTGCCTCAAAGTAGGAAGTTATTTTATAATTTGTTTTTAATTTCTTTTAATAGAAATTGAAATATAAATTTTTGACATTAAGAACTAATAAAAATCTCTTTCTATAGCTTCCTTTGAAGATAAACGCAAAGAAAACTTTGATAAAGGTCAAGCCGAATTGGATCGGCGACGTAAGCTGCTACAGGATCAGCAGCGCAAAGAGAAAGAGGAACGTGAACGCAAAGAACGAGAAGAAGCTGATAAACGTGAAAAGGCACGTTTAGAGGCAGAACGAAAACAACAAGAAGAACTCGAAAGACAGCTACAAAAGCAACGAGAACTGGAAATGGAAAAGGAAGAACAACGAAAACGAGAATTAGAAGCCAAAGAAGCAGCAAGAAAGTAAAACTATTTTTTAATATTTAAAAAAAAAAGTGAGATTAAGTCGATTTTTCTTTTTAAATCTTTCAAAGGGAACTGGAAAAACAACGTCTTTTAGAATGGGAACAAGCACGCATTGCTGAATTAAATTCCCAAAAACAACGTGAACAGGAGAGAGTACTCAAGCAAAAGGCACACAATACCAATTTAAATGTGGAATTGAGTACATTAAATGAAAAAGTAATATTCAATTTTCAATTAGTTTAAATACAAATTATCATTTCCTTTAATTTCTTCCCCTTTAAGATCAAAGATCTTTCTGCAAAGATATGTGAGACTAGAGCAGGTGTCACAAATGTTAAATCAGTTATTGATGGTATGCGTTCGCAACGTGATGGTTCAATGTCTGATATGTCTCAGCTTAAAGCACGCATTAAGGAACAAAATGCTAAACTATTACAATTGACACAAGAACGTGCTAAATGGGATGCTAAAGCTAAGGCAGCTGCTTTGGCAGGAGATGCTGGCCAGCAGGAACAATTAACGGCTGCATTTGCTAATAAACAAGTGAGTAAAATAAAAAGATGCAAAATTTAAAGCAGTCTATGGTGAAGTTTTATTTTAAAAAGATTCCAAAACAAAAATGCAGCATAAAGTGCTTCGCAGGAACACTTTTTAAATTTGCCTAATGATTGCTTTGGTAAGCTTGAAAATGCATTAGCGTTAACCTGTCATTCTAGAACTTTTTGTTCAAAATTTTTCTTTATCACTCTGTGGAACAGGGTACGAGTATCTTGACTTTGTGCTGATATTTGTAATTACCCTGTAACCAGGGAAACGTTATATGTATATGATCTTAAATGTATTGAGATTAAATTATATTACCAAAACAAATCGATTTTAAGGAATTTCTTGTATATCTTCATTAAGCAGTAAGTGTTTATTCTGGGTAAAAACTTCTGTCCAACCTTGTCACTGTTCCTATCGCTTCTCTTTTTAAAGCATTTTGAAGGTCAAAAAGTTTAAACTTTTTCGAAAATTTTATTGCTATTTCGTGATTTTTCGATCTTTGGTAAAAAAAATTGCTGAATGAATCGTACTAATCCGGAATGTAGAATTTAAGGCCTTACTGTTGGTCTTTTAATTGAACAAAAATTTATAAAATTTTTAATTAATATAATGGGTTTTTTTTAATTTATTACTTTAATGAATTATTTTATTAACTTAATAAATTATTTTATTGAATTAATGAATTATTTTTATAAATTAATGAATAAATTAATGAATTATTTCATTAAAGCAATTAATTTTTTCAGTAAACTAATGAACTTATTGATTAATTTATAAATTTTTCGTGACATTTAATTTTATTTATCAAAATCTTTATACATTTAATGAAAAATTTTCCCAAAAATAATGAACATTTTCATAATTATTGTGAAACATTTTATTTACGTTACAAATATAATTTCATTAGTTTATTAAGAGATTCGTTGGCTCAATTTTATTGAAATCTTATTTCAGTGTTAAATGGCGTTATTCAAATTTTAATAAATTTAATTATTTAAATAAATTCAATCAAAGGAATGAATGAATATTTGATGATTTTGCAAATAATAATAAATAATAATAAATTTAAGAACTTTAATTAATTTTAAAAAATGACATTAATTTAATTAATTTCACGATAAGTTAAAATCCCAGCATAAAACATTGTATCAAATACTTACCAGGCTATTTACTCGCTGAATTACTTTTGTTCGCGATGTCCAATGGGTACTCATTATTTTTTGGCTGTTCGTAAGCGAGAGGGTAATGACTACCCATTACATTGTGTTTTTTGTAAGTGAGAAGGTAATGACCACTCATTACTTTTGGGACATCGCGAACAAAAGTAATTAAGCGACTAAATAGGCTGGTAAGTAGTTTAAACCCTGTTTTTGCTGGGATGTTTAATGAATTTACTAAATTTAAACAATTAAACAATTAAATGAATTTAAAAATATTAATGAATTTAATCATTTTAATGATTTTTAATAATTTTAATGAATTTAATAATTTTAATGGAGTTTAATTATTTCACTGGCTTATCGTGTTTAATAAATTTAATGAATTTGATGAATTTAGTAAATTTAATAAAATCAGTGGTCTCAATGAATTGAATAAATCTCTTGAGTTAAATAAATTAATTAATGCATTTAATAAATTTTATAAATTAAATGGATTTAATGCATTTAACAAATTTAATGAATTAAATGAGTTTAGCGGTTTTATTTATAGATTTAATGGATAAAATAATTTGAAGAATTTCGTGATTTTAAGGGATTTAGCGAATTTAATATACTTAATGTAGTTATTGAATTTAATGAACTTTATAAATTTAATGAATTTAACGAATTTAATAAATTTAATGAATTTAATGAATTTAATAAATGTAATGAATTTAAAGAAATTAATGAATTAGATTACTTATCAAAAATGACTTTGATTAATTTAATTTAAAATTTAATTATTTTAATAATTTTGATGAATTTATTGAGTTTAAAGAATTTACAAAACTAAATCCCATGAATTTAATAAATTGAGAAATAAAAAAATTAACGTATTCAAATAAATTTAATTTTTTAAATTAAATTAATTATATATTAATTAATTATAAATTTAATGTTGTCAGTGCAAGCAAGTATTCTATTCTATTTCATTTCATTTTCAATTTATTTTCAGCTAATTATAAAACAATTAAAAGACAAAGTAGAAAATATACGCAATGAAATCGAATCGAAAAAAGAAGATATCAATTCACACGATCTAACCGTAACCGAAGTGAAAACTGAACTTTCCGAATTAATAACAAAATGTGAAGAATTGTACACGGACTACGACAAACAACGTACACAAATATTAGAAATGAAATACAATAAGAAAAATGAAAATGTAACTGCAGCTACCTCTGCCTGGGATACAGGCTCAGCATGGGGAGCAACCACCACTTCAAGCATTGATCAATATGGGGGACTATCAAATGATAATAGTGCTGCGTTAGCAGAGGAACCGCTAGCGGTTAATGATGTGGCGGATACAAGTGGACCAGCACCAGAAGGTTTTGTTAAATATCGTGCTGTATATGAATTTTCAGCACGCAATGCTGATGAAATATCTTTTGTTCCTGGTGATATAATTTTTGTGCCATTGGAACAAAATGCAGAACCTGGTTGGTTAGCGGGTGAAATAAATGGTCATACTGGTTGGTTCCCCGAGACATATGTGGAAAAAATAGAAGGGGAAATAGAGGCAGCAGTTACAACACAAGATTATACTGCACAAGATTCATATAATGACAATAGTCAACAACAATATGAGTAAGTAGATTTAGTCTTGCAATTATAGATACATTAATTGGTTTTTTTTCTTTTTCTCAACAGTATAACTGCAACGGATTCCACAGCAATAACGGCAGCCGCAGTTCCAACGGATGCTTATAATGGTGATGTTGAATATTATATAGCCGCCTATCCTTATGAATCTGCCGAAGCGGGAGATTTAACATTTAGTGCTGGTGAAATGGTGATGGTAATTAAAAAGGAGGGTGACTGGTGGACGGGTACAATTGGTAATCGCACTGGCATGTTTCCTTCCAACTATGTACAAAAGGCAGATGTAGGAGGCACAACAGCAACCACCACCACCACCACCGCCATGGAACCCGATATGACATCAGCTTACGATGATGATATGTATAAGGTAAGTATTCAGTAGAAAGTAGTAAATGTTAATGTTTGTTGATATCATGACTAACAAAATTTAGTTAATAAATTGAGCGAATATCAAACACTTGAGCTAAAGAAGAAAAATTAAAAAAACAATGCATATTCATTAAACAATCCCTCCTAATCGTAAATTCCAAACATTTTGTGTCTCTCTCTCTCATTTCCTACTTTAGGATAATACATATAACGGCAATGCTCAAAATCAAATAACCTCTGAAGTTGCTTCAACAGTAGCTTTGCAACAAGAACAGCCGCCGCAAGACACGCAATTAACCAATGAAATGCCACCCGCCTCTAAAGCCGACTTCTATGCAGATACAAAATCTGTATCGGCTGCTGCCGCTGCTGCAGAAGAAACACGTACAAATGAAGAATTGGACACGGAAGTTTCACAAATTAATACACAATCGAATAATAAAACACAATCAAGTGAACCTGCTGAATCTTACAGTCGTCCCATGTCACGTACTTCTTCCATGACTCCAGTAATTAAAAACTATTTTTCTTCTTCTACTACAATGAATATATTTTTTTTTATATATCTAAGTGTCTTTATATTGCTTTTAACACTTTTTTTTTGTTTTGCTTCTTTAATGCTATTTTTCTGTTGAATGTGTCCCCAAAAAGTTTGGAAAAATGAATTTATATTAATTTTCTGTTTGCTTTATATCTCTTTCATTTCTTTAGGGAATGCGAGCTAAACGTTCGGAAATAGCACAAGTTATTGCACCTTATGAGGCTACTAGTCCTGAACAGTTATCATTGACACGGGGTCAATTGATTATGATACGCAAGAAAACCGATTCAGGTTGGTGGGAAGGGGAATTACAAGCTAAAGGTCGGCGGAGACAAATTGGCTGGTTCCCTGCGACTTATGTGAAAGTATTACAAGGTGGACGCAACAGTGGTCGAAATACTCCGGTTTCTGGTAGTCGCATTGAAATGACAGAAACAATATTGGGTAAGGGAATTAAATGAATTGAGTGAATTGAATGAATTGAATGAATTTAATTGATCGAATGAGTTAAATAAATTGAATGAATTGTATGAGTTGAATGAACTGAATGAATTAAATAAATTGACTGAATTGTATGAATTGAGTGAGTTAAATGAACTGAATGAACTAAATAAATAAATTGAATGAATTATATGAATTGAATGAATTGTATGAGCTAAATGAATTGTATGAATTAAATGAATTGAATAAATTGAATAAAGTGAGTGAATTTAATAAATTAAATGAATTAAATGAATTTAATGAATTGTATGAATTGAATGAGTTGAATGAGCTGAATGAATTGAATGAATTAAATGAATTGAATGAATTGTATGAGCTGAATGAACTAAATGAATTCAATGAATTGTATGAATTGAATAAATTGAATGAATTGGGTGAATTGAGTGGATTTAATGAATTAAATGAATTGTATGAATTTAATGAGCTGAATAAACTGAATGAATTGAATAAATTTAATGCATTGAATGAATTAAATAAATTAAATGAATTGAATGAATTAAATGAATTGAATGAATTGTATGAGTTAAATGAACTGAATAAATTGTATGAATTAAATGAATTAAATAAATTGAATAAAGTGAGTGAATTTGATGAATTAAATGAATTGTATGAATTGAATAAGTTGAACGAGCTGAATGAATTGAATTAATTAAATGAATTGAATGAATTGAATGAATTGTATGAGTTGAATGAACTTAATGAATTGAATGAACTGAATGAATTGAATAAAGTGAGTGAATTAAATGAATTAAATGAACTAAATGAATTGTATGAATTGAATAAAGTGAATGAATTTAATGAATTTAAGGAATTGTACAAATTGAATGAATAAATGAATTGAATAAATTGAATAACGTGATTGAATGGAACGTATTTAATTAATTGAATGAATTGAATAAATTTTACAAATATAATATTCAAATAAATTACATTTTTTATTTTGCTTATTTTATTACAGATAAAGTAATTGCTCTGTATCCCTACAAAGCACAAAATGATGATGAATTATCGTTTGATAAAGATGATATTATTAGTGTACTGGGTCGTGATGAGCCCGAATGGTGGCGTGGTGAATTAAATGGTCTCACTGGTTTATTCCCCAGCAATTATGTGGGTCCCTTTGTAACGTCCGGTAAGAAAGTTAATGGCAAAAAGTGATTTGTGTTTAAAGATTTTTTTCCAAGTTATTCAAAGCACAAATGCTGCAGCCCTCCACTTGCTTTAAGTAATGTTTAGTTACATATTACTATAATGCTCTCTATCTCCTCTCCTCATTTCAAATATTTTATTGTTATTTTTTATTTATATAAAAAAATTAAATTTGTTTAACATATATTTTTATCATAAACTTGTGTTTTTTTTCTTTTTTTTTCAAACATTCCGTGTATTTCCTTTTTAAAATTTATGATAAAGATAAAATTATATCACTCTCATTATAATAAACAATTTGTTTTTTATAATTTCCTTTTACATATAAATTTAAGTGACTATTTTATTCTTGTTTGCTAGCTTTATTCTATAACTTAGTTAGCCAAGTTTCTCTTTATTTATCATTAAATGTTAATTAAGATTATTAATTATATTTTGTTTTAAGTTAAAAAAAAAAAACTAATTATTGTTTAAATACATACTAAGAGTGTAATTACGTATTAATGCTGGTATGCTTTCTTTTTTTTTTTGATTTTTTCAAATATTTTACGTTTATTTAGTTTGTAATAATTTATCTTGTGTATATAAATGATCGAAGATCGTATTTATTATTGATATCTTTGTTTTACTTTATTACTCTCTCAATTGAAATAATGTCTGTATAGTAGCTATAGATAGTTTATACATATATTTTAAGTTAACCCCCTGATTCAGAAAAACGGCAAAAAGTCGAATTTTCATCTGAGCACTGGTATTTTGTTTTTGTTTCACAACACAAAATGAAAATTTTATTTTGAGCCGTCTTTCTGTAACAAGGGGTTATATACATTATTTAATTTACAACAAATAACTACAAGTTGCCAATATGTGTGTAAATTTATGTATTAATTAGACAAAAAAAAAAATCAGCAATTATATATATAAAAGTATTTTTCGAAAATTAAAATTATTAAAATACATATACATTTTTATTTAAAGTTTTTTGTTTGTTTTTTTAATTTTATATTATTTTCAACAAGTTCATCAAAATAACCAAAATTAACCCTTCGTCAGGCAGATATTTTGAGCCCTTAGTTCTGGCACATGGTGTCTGGCCAGACCCCTATACATTTACATGCATTTGTATGGAAATAAGGGCTGTTTGCCGTTAAATTTTTTACTAAGATAGGAAAATATTTGTTATATTTTGTGTTTCTATTTCTTTTTACTATGTTATTAGCTACCTGAGGAAGAAAAAATAGACCTGAAAAATTCTTTGGAATGAAAAGGGCAACAATTTTTTTGTTCTATATATATTTCTCTTTATTATGGGTAAAGTAATAAATGTTTATGACAAAATAGAAAATTATTATGAAGAATACATTGATTTTTTTATTCAGAATTTTGCGGAAGTCAACGTATCGACTCCGGCTTTAGTTGAATTATAAAATAAAATTGCTTCCGGTTTCATGGCTACGCCTTCAACATATTTCGTGTAATGCACGGTTGAAATTAAATTGACTGCCTTATTTTTTTTGGGCACGTACCTGCAAAGTGCAACAAGATTTTTATGAAAACCAAATACACTTGAAAGAATTGGTCGTCTGGTGCTCTTCATAACTTCCTTAGGAAGACATCTTTTGTTTGCTCGAATGGTGCCAACAAATGCCAGTCCCATAGCAGCCAGTCGTTTAGCGCCGTTCAATGAGGTGAAAAAATTATCAGAAATAATTGTTCTGCCGCTGTTTGCGTAACAATTTGCGAAATACATTAGAACGTTTTCACCTTGATTTATCTCCCGATTGTCTCCTTTCTTTCCAGTGTATAGTTTTCCTTTCAATGGAAATTTAGTCTTAGCATCGCATGCCCACCAAACTTTGATCCCATACCTTGCAGGTTTTGATGGGATATATTGGGTGCGCCCACGATACGGAAACAACTGCTCATCGATGGTGATATTTTCATAAGGTTCATAATAATTTTGCAGATTTTCATTGAGAAAATTTTAAAGGTCCCGGATATGAGCTGCTTTATCTGTTTGCTGTCGGAATGCCCGCGTACGACTTTTATCGAAACGAATATATCTGGACAGAGTAATGAATCGTTTGTGCGACATAGCCGCACGGAATATGGGCAGCGAATCAGAACGCCACAATATACTGGAGTCTTGCATATTATTATGACTGAGACCAGAAGCCAACAAAATCCCAATGAATGCATCTAGCTCAGAGCTTGTCAAATCAATCCATTTTCTTTGAGTAGACTCTGGATGTTCTTCATTCCATTTTCTAATTGATTCTCGCCCATGCCGATTTGTTTCACTAATGATGGCGAACGTAATATTGGTTGAGAAAAATAGCTTGAATACCTCAACTGGATTGGTGAGCCTTGTTTTCGTTCCAGATCGAAAACGCATGATATTATGCTGGCGCAAACGAGATGCAGGGGGTTCAGTTTCGTTCCATTTAGTACCGTCTTTAGCATAAAAACAGCCTGAGTCGACTTCATTTGCTGCTTCAGCATCATTTCCACTTTCTTCTTCTTCATCTACGTCTTCATCACTATCATAAAGTTCGTTAGGTTCAATTTCCAAATCATTTTCTATGTCTGATGCATCATCTTCTGGCACATAATCAGCAGTGTCGTCACCATCGTTTTCAAAAACATCATAATTTTCATCAGCTTCTACCTGACATTGAAAATTGGGGTTGCAAATTCGCGCTACGCAAGCGTGTATTATAAATAAATTCCAGTTCATCAGCCATAATATACTAACAACGCAACAAATCTACCTGCGTAAAATTATTCACAAGTTCAAAATTACCGCACAAAAACTAGATTACTTCTTCACTGTTCAACGTTCAATAAATAACTAACTCACAAACAAAATCAGAAGAAAGAAGCATAAAAGAATAAAGTAAATACAAATTTCCAACTTGTGCCATGTGGTTTGCCTATGCGTTCATACAAAATGCATAGGGGTCTGGCCAGACACCATGTACCAAAAGTAAGGTGAAGATTTTTTATTTGGCTTTTTTGTCCTGTTCAAAGGACTTTTTTTCAATTATTAATTTATACATCGAAAGCCAACAATATTTTGGGTGATTACCTGAAATTACAGCCATGTACCTAAAATAGAAGTATGCTAAATTAAAGCATGAGAATTATGAGGGTTAAACCAGTGAACAACAACATTAAACCAGTGAACTTTTATTGATCTCTTTTACTCCAAAGCTTGATGCTATTTGAAATACGCTGTGTTACTAGGCGTATGAATAATATTATATGATATGCATATCACTCATACGGCACAGTGCAAACGTATTAGAATTGTAACTGGCTTTTTACACTGAACAACATCTTTGTGAAACGCATGTAAGATGTTGAAAACGTGAAACATGTGTTTACATTGGCAACATCTTTCATCTGTTATTTATTCAGTTGTCAAAAAAAATAAAAGAAAAAGACGCATAATTTTTGTTAAAATAAAAAATGGATTTAGAGAAAGCATTGGAGTAGTTGTGGCTTTGCAAGAATAAACCCGATTTTTTTTTATTTTGTACATTGCAGTATTTAAGGCCATTCTGGAAGAAGATGATGATAAAGTAGAATTTTTGGTAGACATAAATATGAAATTCTTACATCTGCCGCTCATTTTCCTTTGTTGAATAATTTTATTTTGTTTATTTTCTGCAATGTCCGTTTGCTGATGATGATGGCGCAAAGAAAATCGATTTTTTGTAATTTTTTTAGTGATGACACTTTAAATAACGAAAGATGTAAGATGGAACAAAATGAGAAAGGATCATCTGTTGTAGATGTAGAGTTTTAAGCCTGTGTAATTTTTATGGGAAGATGTTAACATCTTTGCAAATTAATGAAAGATGTTAGATGTAGCTCAGTGGAAAAAGGCTATAAGGCCGCGTTTTTAGGATGTAGATTATCTTTGAACTCAGTTTATCGCAGTTTGTAAATAAAATACTACTTTTGAAATTTGGTTTATCTTGTTTAATTTCAATGAAGACCAAAATTCTATTCAAAGAAAAGTTGTTCCGACAAATTTATGTTAATAAACTTGAAAATGGCAGACAAAATTCGTATTCAGTTTAACTAAACCAAGTTTAACGCACATCCCAAAAACTCAGCCTAAGTGTCGATATTTTTAAATACTAGTTAAGCTCATATGACACTACATTAATTCTATATGGGATTGATCAAATGGAAGCGATGTCTCTTACAGAAAAAAAATCGATATAACATAATTTAAGATCTGACTGTAAATGCCCAAAATACAACGAAAAATTTAAAAAGCAACCCCTACGTTTGGCAAAAAAAAAAATTTTCGAAATTACCTTGCAAAAATACTTTATATTCGAAAGTAAATGGCGCAGTTTTTATTGCCTGTAAGGTAATTCCTTGATTCTCAAATATATGAAGATCAAAATACTTTTTCATGTGTGTTATTTTTTTTTTTACTTAATTGATAATTTAATAATTTTGTACTAATTTCCTCTACCGGGAATACACTTTCATTGTAGTTGATGAAAAAATTATTTTCAAAAAATGAGCACATTTTAAAAGCGTTAACAGAAACTTTTTTTTTTATAAATTTTACTGAAGAATAGAATGTTAAGGTCAAATTTGGGTTGAGTATAAAATTTTGTTCGACGAAAATTCTGGTTTACAAAATTCTGTTTTTCAAAATTCTGGTTTCCAAAATTCTGTTTTTAAAAATTCTGTTTTACAAAATTCTGGTTCACAAAATTCTGGTTCACAAAATTCTGTTTGTAATTGCATTTTCAGTTAAATAAAAAATTATTTGAAAAAAATCCCGATTTTTTTTTTCAAATAATTTTTTATTTAACTGAAAATGCAATTACAAACACATACATAAAAATAAAACAATTAAGAAATCACTTTGCTCTAACTTTCCCTTACATTTAAAAAAAATACTGTTTAAAAAAACCACTTTGCAAATTTAAATAAAATGCATCACATACACTGTGTGTGTTTGGTCAAAAATTATGTTCCAGAATTTTATTTAAAATTAGTCGCAATTTCAAAAACCAGAATTTTAATAGACAGAATTTTATTAAAAACAGAATTTTGTAAAACAGAATTTTAGTCAGACAGATTTTTTTTTTTGGAAAAAAAACAGAATTTTTGTAAGACAGAATTTTGGAAAACAGAATTTTGTGGCTATCCCGTCAAATTTCATGTAAATTTAGCTCCTTTTTATGTAGAATTACACAAAATCAGCTTTTTTGTCTGCCGATCGCATATGGAAGGAGTAATAATTAAAAAAGATTACGCTATTCTTGTTTTAGGCAAAAACAATAGTGATGATTTATCCATAAAAATGGAATTTTATACATTTCAAACGAACTTTAGTATATATCTCTTATTCACCTCTTAACTTAAATGAAACAAACTGCATGAGAAATAATCCACGCTGATTTATTATCCTATGATTAAATTTACTTACGAACACAGCTGTGTGTACTTTTAAAAAAATTTCAAATTCAAAACTGTTTTGGGGTCCTAACAAAAAACTACAATTAATTGAAAAATCTTTAATCCATCGGTGGCAATTTCTCTTCACGTTACACTCACCAAAAAAAGTCTGTTATGGCAACTGAAAATTTTGCTGTTATTACGAGAAATTCTGCTAATTTGAGCCCAACGGTATTTTTTGCTAATATTAGCAACACATGTCTGCTGACGTGCAGTACAATGAAATTAGTAGAAAAATTAGTAGCCGCTACTAAATTTTAGTAGACTTTTTTTAAATTGAAATTTAAAATCTGTTTGCTAAAATCAGCAAAAAAAAATTACTAAATACTATTAATATTAGTACAAAGTTTTAGATATATTTTTTTTATCGAGCATCAAAAATTTTTAATATATTTTTTAAAAGATGTTTTATACAAAATGAAAAAAAAAAATCAAAGGCTTAAAAATCTTAAAAATTGTTAAAACATAAACGAATTTATCATTTTGTTTTAATTTGGTAATTTCTGTTTTGAAAAATATTTTAGTCAATTTTTTTTTTTTTACTTTTAAGGTTAAATTTAATTATTTTTAGGGCTGATTTTTAGAACTAAAAAACCCTTTTTAGTGCTATTTTAAGTGGATGTCCTCTTTTTAGACATGAGTCGGTATCTTTACTTCCGATCCATTTTTTAATCCTATGTAACATTTTAGGGCAATTTAAGTTTGCATGTATAAGTTTAAATTATTAGAAATAACATTTCCTTCAATATCGACTTTTTTAAAATTAGTAAATTTTTTTTGTTAATTTTAGCAAATCGGTTCTCAAAAATTTGTAAAATGATTTCTGAAATAAGTAACGAAAATTTGTAGATATTCTGTAAAAATTCTGTAGTTTGTAAAATGTAAATTGCAAAAAAAAAATTTACTAAATAATAATTTTTTTACTAAAAATCAGTACAAAAATAGTAAAGTGGGATTGAAAACCGTTTACAAATTTTTCTACTAACTTTTTTTTTCTGAGTGTAGGCTAGAAAACGCCATATCTAACAGCTGCGCTTAGAATTAATTTTATTTACAATAAAAATCGTGGCGTTTGGCGCTAAATTGACATATCTGATAGCCCAGCTGGAATTTATTTTTTTTAGATATTAAAAGCTTAAAAAATGGTATTTGATTGAGATTTAATTTTTGTAAACACAGTTGATGTCCAGATTTATGGAGGGGAAATTTTAAATTTTAATTTTAAGAGCAAAGACAAAGCTTAGAAAAATGTTTACAGTTTTCCAAAAATGGCCAAAATTCGGGCGACTCGTGCTTGGAATACCAACAACTGTCTTGTCAAATTTGGCGAATGAATGTATGCACACTTGTGGCATAAAATTGTTTAATCAAAATTTAAATATAACCTCTATTTCTTGTTTTTTTTTTCTAATTTTTATGCTGTTTTACTTTACTGTAGCGGCGACTTGTTTATGAATTAAACAGTTTAAAGTATCAGCAATATATTTGTATACAAAATGCTTGTATTTTTTTTAAGTCCCCAAATTTTCAATTTGCAAAAAATTTAAATGCAACTATGTAAAAAACTAAGCTAAAAAAAATATAATGCACACATTAGAATATGTGTTTTTATAGATAAAGCAAAACCAATTTGCACTGTTACAGTTAAAACAGTGTGTAAGTTAAAATAACACAAAATACCATTTAAAAGAAATGATATTTCATATTAAAATTGGTATACTTTTCGTTTAAACAGGGACTGAAATCCTGAAAAAAATGTTTTCAGGTTCGGGTTCGGGTTCGGGTTAATCGAAATAAAACGTTCAGGTTCGGTTCAGGGTTCGGGTTTAAAGAATTTGAATTAGAAAATCGTTTCTTCTTTTTTAGAACTTGTTTCACTAATTCCGAAAAAACGTATGTATTCCAATAGGGCTTGAACCATGTCATAACTGAAATTCCATCTGGTTTGACAGTATAGTACGGCTTTTTTCAAACTTAGCTTTTTAGCTAAATAAGAAATTTTTGCTGTACGCAATTTTTGTCAAACAGCTCTGCATTGATCAAGTATTTGCCTAAAAGAACTACACTCAGAAAAAAAAGTTAGTAGAAAAATTATTTAGCAAATCTTTTTGCTATTTACATTTTACAAATTACAGAATTTTATCAGAATATTTACAAATTTTTGTTACTAAATTCAGAAATCATTTTACAAATTTTTTAAAACCGATTTGTTAAAATTAGCAAAAAATTTTACTAATTTTAAAAAAGTGGATTATTGAAGGAAATGTTATTTCCAATTAAAACTTACACCTACAAACTTAAATTTCCTTAAAATGTTACATATATTTAATAAGGTATCGGAAGTGAAGATACCGACTCATGCCTAAAAAGAGGACATCCACTTAAAATAGCACAAAAAAGGTTTTTTAGTTCTAAAAATCCGCCCTAAAAATAATTAAAATTAAACCTTAAAAGTAAAAAAAAAAAAATTGACCAAAATATTTTTCAAAACAGAAATTACCAAATTAAAACAAAATGATAAATTCGTTTTTTAAAAAATATAATCAAAATTTTTTATGCTCGATAAGAAAAATAAATTCAAAGCTTTTTACTAATATTAATAATATTTAGTAATTTTTTTTTGCTGATTTTAGCAAACAGATTTTAAATTCCACTTTACAAAAAGTCTACTAAAATTTAGTAGCGGCTACTAATTTTTCTACTAATTTCATTGTACTACACGTCAGCAGACATGTGTTGCTAAGATTAGCAAAAAAAAACCGCTGGGCTCAAATAGCAGAATTTCCCGTAATAACAGCAAAATTTTCAGTTGCCATTACAGACTTTTTTTTGGTGAGTGTAGATATAGTGTCGAGCACTGTAAACTGGAATACAAGAAATGTAATGTTTTTTATGATCTTTCTATCAAGAATATTTTTTTTTATATTTTTGAACCCGGACCTGGTTAAGTTTTTGGGTTCAGCGGGTTCGGGTTCAAAGTTTTTATAAACAGCGGACCTGAACCCGTTTGGGTTTGGTTTTAGTCCCTGCCTTTAAGTCAAGTGATTTTTCTTATTTAATTTTAAATGAGTTTAAAATAACTGACACATCAGTAAAAAAAACAAAGGATTATTCAGTTAAAAGTAAATGTTAAAATTTTACCTACCAGTTTCGTAAAAATAACTGATTATTCATTACTTTGAAATTGTCCCGGTTTTTTGTATTTTTATTTTTTTTTTATCTGCAAAATGTAGACTTACACAGTCTTTAAATATATTTTGTGTGTATGGCCTTATGTGTGTGTGAATTTAAATAATTTTCTATATAAAAAACAATTTAAATAGAAGACAAAATTGGAATTTTTTGAATTTTTTTTTTTTGAAACAGACAGCAAACAAAGGATTAATTTCCATTTTGTGGGGACATTTTTATTAAATTTCAAACAAATAAAATATATAAATGAAACTGAATAAATCATTTTGAACAAATGTTTAAAAAATATAAATTAAATATTTGTTTGAAAAATAAATGTATGTTCCATTATTTTTGATTGAACTGAAAACATTTTTAATTAAACTACAAACAGTAAACTACATAATATTCTGAGTGTAAGTGCGAATAAACATAATTACTTAAAAATGAAATGCATTTTCATTTTAAACAAAAGTTATAGCGAAAGAAAAAATTACTACCGTAAAACTCTTTTAAGACCATTTGGGATAAGACGAGTTCTCGGTTAATACGATTTAATTTGAAAGTACCAACGTTTTTGCAACAATTTTTATATGAAAAAACATTTCGTAATACGAACTCGCTTAAAACGAACTCTTAATTTTTTATATTTTGATAAATTTTAATTTAAAAAGCAGAATTTTTTCCTTAAATACAGTGCCACCTCGCTTAACGCAACTCTCGATTAACGCTGCTCCTCGATTATTGTTTGCATTTTTGACTCAGTTAACGCAACTTTTCAAAAAAAGCTGCATTGCTGCGAGATCGATAGTGATGACATTACTCTAGCGTTTCCTAAAATAAAATGTCAGAATGCTTTTGTTTTCAATGGGTCGAGGAAAATAGAAAAGCCTTAAAAGACATTATGTTTCTCCAAGATCTTCTTGAAATTGCAGTGCAGAAAAATATTTCATGCAATAAAACACAGTCGAAAACTTCTAACTTTTTTAATTGATATTTTAACCATTAAATTTACAAATTCAATTTGTACATCCGTTGTACATTAGAATGTGTATTTCTCATCTATTATTTGTGCAATTTATGTTATTTTTAATAAAATCAATAAATTTATTTAAAAAAAAAATAAATGATTTAAATGTGTTATAAAATTTCGTTTTTTAATTTAAACCGTAAAAATAGAGACTCGGTTAGTTTAATAAAAAAGTTTTCCGTTCCATTTAAAAATAAAGAAACATACATTTATTTTTCGAAGAAATATCTACATTAACTTTTTTATACATTTGTTCGAAATAATTTACTGTCATTACCGATTTTTTTCAGTTTCATTTATTTTTTTCATTTGTTTGAAATTTTATAAAAACAGAAATTTGGCGTTTATTTGTGTCCGTAACAGTTATTACAAATTTAAATTTTGTTTGCTGTCTATTTCAAAAAATTTCAATATATTTTTTTATTTAAATTGGTTGTATATATTCAAAATTTTTCAATTTAAATTACTAGAACTTCATAAACACACATACATACACAAACACATTCACACAAAAAGTGTCTATAGCTATGCATATATACATTTTGTATTGTACGAGTATATTAAAAAAAACAAAAAATACAGAAAGGGATACAATTTCAAATAAATGATAAAAACATTTATTTTTTAAGGAAATGTTAGGTAAAATTTTGACATTTATTTTAACTGATTATATCATTTGTTTCGAACGGATGTGTCAGTTGATTAATCAAAATTTAAAAATTAATAACAAAAGGCATTTAATTTAAATGAAAATTAAGTTTATCGGTTTTTAAATGAAATATCATTTCTTTTAAATGACATTTTCTGTTATTTTAACTTACAAACTATTTTAAGTGTGTGTTTTGATATCAGTATTTTAAGGATAACGGTATTTTAGTTTTTTCGGTAATGCTATTGCATTCTAGGGATAACGGTATTTGTGTAAAAGCATTTTAACGGTAACGGCATTTAGTTAAAACGGTTTTAAAGCGCCAAGCCAACCCTGATATTTCGTGGATATTTAAAATTTGTAAAACAACCTCGGAGTTTGTCTTGATCCGGTTTTATTATATTCACATTAAGTTTCTTCAAATTAGCCTAATCAAAAAATGTGATTGAAAATCGAATTTTTGAAACTATTCAGTGCTTTTTTTTCCTCTAAAACATTTAAATATTCAAAAATCTTTCCTTGGGTCTTGTTGTGGTCATTAAATGAAGTTACGTGCCAAGTTTCATGATTCTAGTTTTATTGCTTTACGAGTTATGGTAACTACCCAGCCAGAAACTGGCGATGGTAAAAAAAATAAAGTACAGGCAAAGCACTTATTGCCAATGGTACAAAAAATAAGGTGCTGGCAAAGCACTTATTTAGAACTCTCTGCCAACGTTAGTAAAAAGTGCTTTGCCAGTACTTGATTTACAAAATTTACAACAGTTAAAATAATAAAAGCACTGGCAGCGTTGGTTTTAAACGCTTCTCCAACGTTAACAAAAAGTGCTTCGCCAGTACTTGATTTACAGTGTACAACCCTAAAAATAAAAAAGCACTGGCAAAAACCTAGTTTAGAACGCTGTCCCAACGTTAGAAAAAAAGTGCTTTAAAACTATTTATGAAATAAAAAATATAAAAAGCACTGGCAAAGCACTTGTTTACAACATTTTCCCAATGCAAACAAAATTTAGCCGATTTACAAAATTTGCCATCATTTATGCAATGAAATATATAGAAAGATGTATGATTTTGAAACGTTTTGAAAAGAAGATTTCACAGTAATTGTTTTTAATATATATTTCAATATAAAGTTTAGTATTCATTGGGGTTTAAAATTTAGTGTATTTCGAGAATTTTAAAAAGGAAAAGAAGAGTTATTTCCTCAAGTCCTAAATACAAAATATTATTTCCCTGTAATAAAAAAACATTTATTACTTATTTTTTTATATATTTTAATTTTATTAAAATCTATAGAATAAATAAATAATTTGATTTGAAATATTATAATCCATAATTCGAATTAACCCAGCCCGGTGTTATCATTTTGGGGTTGGCAAAGCACTTATTTCATCATGGAAAAAGCTCTTTATTTATTGTTTCCCCAGTACTTTGTCAACGTTTTTAAATTAAAATTTTGGGACTGGCAAAGCACTCAATTGACTATCCCAAAAGTAATTTATTGATTGTTTCGCCAATACTTTGCCAACGCTTTGAAAAAGAAACGGCCAAGCCCAGCCCGGTTTTAGCATTTTGGGTTTGGCAAAGCACTATTTTTTTCAAAATCTTTTGCTCTGCCAATGCTGGCACCACCGGTAAAAGTACTGGACCAACGCTTTGCCGTTCGTATTTTTCTGCCTGGGTACCTTTTCTACCGAGATTATGGCTGATTAAAAAAAATAAATTTCATTAACAAATATCCCAACTACGAGTATATTACCCTGATATACCATTTAATTTTTGTTTAATAGCAAGCAAATATTAATTTTTTTTTTACTCTTTTTAGTGAAAGGGCTAATGATAACCGGTACTGAAATATACATATCTTAACTTTGCTTACGTGGCGTATGATTTATATTTTATACAATACGTGTTAGCGGAATATCACTCATACGTCATAGTGTATTCTGTAATAAAACCAAATAGAATACATATTAGTCTTGGAGGCAAACATTTTTAATTAGTACATATCAGAGAACTGCAAATACTGATTGCAAAATGTTCATACGCAATCAACACAAGAATATATATGTATGTGTTTGCGTTCAAACGTTGAATATACTCCAATACACATATTTGTTGATGATTTTAAATCAATTAAACGACATGCAAATTGTTGTCACTGATTTATAATCATCGGTCGTTTTTATACCATTGATTTTATTCTGTTCATTTGAGTCAACAATAATTATTTTGATGTATTCATAATTAAAACAAAATAGTTTCTTATCTATAAAAAGGGGATGGTTTTGTAGAAACACATTTCATAAATTAGGGTGGGTCTAAAGTCCGTTTTTTTTTAGAATTTTTATTAGTAATACCAAAAATATTGTTCTTTGTGAATTTTTTTTTTTTTTTAATTTAGGTCGACATCTCAGGCTCGCCCAATCCGGTTATAGTTAAATATTGCCTAATTTTCCAATCAAAATAAATGAAAAAAAAAATTAGAAAATATTTAGATTTTTACGTATTAGGCAAGCTTGAGATATCGACCTAAATTTTTTTTCCAAAAAAAATATTTTTATTTCACAAAGAAGAATATTTTTAGTATTGTATTACTAATAAAAATTCTAAAAAAGCGGATTTAAGTCCCACCCTAATGTACATTTATAAAATGTGTTTCTATTTGTTTGTTGTTTTTTTCTGATTTATTCAACGCTGACTTTTTGTTGAGTGATTACATTCGCATAAAACTTAGTCGACAGATGATTCACACTGATCCCAATTACGCGTTCAGTAACATGATGCTGATTTTATTCTACAGTGAATTTTGTTGAATTATTAAATGTGAACAAGAATTTTTTGAGTATGATTAAATCAAGAAAAAAGTTGATTTCACAGTTCTCTGGTACATATGTAGTAAAAAAAATATTTGATATTACTAAAGATAAAATCATAAAAATTCAAATTGTGTTTGTAATTTGAACTCCGAAACTCCGGATAGGGATCAGCTTACCACAAATTAATTTTAACAATTTGTTTAATAAGTTTTGCAATTAAATAACATTTAATTGCTTTAATATAAGTAATGTTTATTCCGATAAAAATAGATTTGAAATATTTTAAATTTCTTTTAGAAATCAAAGAAAACTTATATGAATAAGTACTTAGAGCCTGCAATTTTTATAGGATAGACGTAGCAGAATCTTATTATTTAAATAAAAATATTTAAAAAATACGCAACAGAGCGTCTTTATAAAAAATTTCTAAAAGTTTGTGAAATTTTAAAAAGAAAAAAATGTCATAAAATCTTGGCAATTTCAAAGTAAAAAATAGTTAGAATTCAATGAGTTTTTTGTGAGTATTTACAAGTAGGGTTTTCCCTAAAGTTTCTCATTAAAATCTCATAATTTAAAGCTTTTGCAGCAATTAAGGCTCAGAAAAAAAGTTAATGGGAAAAATTGTAAACAGTTGTCAATCCCTTTTTACAATTTATGTACTAATTTTTAGCAAAAAAAATATTATTATTTTTTTGCTATTAACATTTTACAAATTACAGAATTTTTAAAGAATATTTATAAATTTTTGTTCCTACTAACTTTAGAAATCATTTTACAAATTTTCGAAAACTGATTTGCTAAAATTGGCAAAAAAATTAATAGTTAAAACTTATAGATACAAACCTAAATTGCCTTAAAATGTTACATACACTCACAAAAAAAAAAAAAAAAAAAAACTGCATGGCTATTATTACAGGAAATTTTACTAATTTGAGCCCAGCGGTATTTTTTTTGCTAATCTTAGCAACACATGTCTGTTGACGTGTAGTACAATGCAATTTGTAGAAAAATTAGCTGCCGCTACTAAATTTTAGTAAACTTTTTGTAAAGTGAAATTTAAAAAATGGTTTGCTAAAATCAGCAAAAAAAAAATATTAATTTTATTAATATAAGTACAAAATTTCAATTTATTTTTTTTTATCGAGCATCGAAATTTGTTTTATTTTATTTATTTTTTTTTTCAAAAAAATTTTTTGGATAACATTAAAAAAAAAAAATCAAAGGCTTAAAAATTGTAAAAACATAAACGAATTTATCATTTTGTTTTAATTTGGTAATATATGTTTTGAAAAATATTTTAATATTTTTTTTTTTTTACTTTTAAGGTCAAACTATAATTGTGCTGATTTTTAGAACTAAAAAAACTTTTTAGTGCTATTTTAAGTGGATGTTCTATTTTTAGAAATGAGTCGTTATATTCACTTCCGATCCCTTTTTTAATCTATGTAACATTTTAAGGCAATTGAAGTTTGTAGGTGTAAGTTTTAATTAGAAATAACATTTCCTTCAATATCCACTTTTTTCAAAATTAGTAAATTTTTTGCTAATTTTAGCAAATCGTTTTTCAAAAATTTGTAAAATGATTTCTGAAATTAGCAACAAAAAAAAAAATGTAAATATTCTGTAATTTGTAAAATATAAATAGCAAAAAGATTTGCTAAATAATAATTTTTTTACTAAAATTTAGTACAAAAATTGTAATAAGGGATTGAAAACCGTTTACAAATTTTTCAACCAACTTTTTTTTTCTGAGTGTATGTTGAAACAAGGGATCGGAAGATACTTTTTACAACCGACTCATTTGGAAAAATAGGACATTCATTTAAAATAGCACTAAAAACTTTTTTAGTTCTAAAAATCAACCCTTAAAACGATTAAAATTTGACTTCAAAATCCAAAAAATTTGTTCTTTTGAGTTAATTTGGGCATTTTAATTTTTTTTAAATTAAATTCATTCAGTTTACAGCAATTTACTAAAATTTAATAGCGCTTAGTATTTTTTTTTAATAATTTGATTGCACTAAAGTTAATAATATTTAGTGATTTTTTTTTTGCTGATTTTTGCAAACGGATATTAAATTTCACTTTACAAAAAGTTTACTAAAATTTTGAAGCGCCTACTAATTTTTTCTACTAATTTCATTGTACCACACGACAGCAGGTATGTGTTGCTAAGACTAGCAAAAAATACTGCTGGTGCTAAATATAACAAAATTTCCCGTAATAACAGTAAAAAGGGGGGTTCATTGACCTTCTACCAAATATCACAATTTGAAGCTATCGCAAAAATAGTGTTGTTTAAAAAATTAAATCATATAGTAATTGTATGTGTAAAGTTAATTTTTATTCGAAGTACTAAACTAAAACGTTTTTTTTTTATAAGTGGGGACTTTTTGGCGAAATTTATTTATTTGCTTGGACACAACAAAACAAGAGATCTGGCAAGCCTATGTATTAAAAATTGCATTATAAAAAATTTTATATCCAAAATATTCCAGATTTTATTTAAGGCCTAATTACAATTTTAGAAATACAAATTTTTAAAAATTTTGATTTTCCGTTTTACACTTAAGGTGATTATGTTCCCGCCTTTAGTTTATTTCTTTTTCTATAAAATAATATCCAGTTGGGGCCTTTCTAAATTTTTATGATTTTACCTTTTGTTTATTTCCTTGTTAAATAAATCGACATAGCAGCCTTCATTTTGACTGGTTTTTGGTGTTTGTGTTAAGTTTTGGGTTTACGTGTGTTCCGATATTTGTAGTAAAATTTTATGGCCAACAATTTTGTAGACCATTTCATTCTCGAACTCCCCCTTCTTAGGAGTGTTTTTTACGATTTGTTCAAGAGAGCCAAATATTACCGTTATGTGGAGGAGTTCGACGGTTAATATGTTCCATAAAATTATTTGCGTTAATATTTTATAAAAAGTTGCTAAACATACCCTGCATCTCAGATGTAAAGAACATATAGTTTCATATACCAATATGCTGCACGAACAGGCCAAAGGGGGGAAATTTTAATCCCCCCCCCCCCAAAAAAAAAAAAATAAAATTCAGATGTTATCTTTCAAAACTCCGACAAACGTAAATTTTTTTTGTCTCCTCTACCAGAATCCATTGTCAGTACCCCGTATTTTTTTTTTGTGTTGTACTATGTAAAAAAACAGTTGAAATTTTTATAGCAACTCTTTATTTAAACACCTTGCGGAAAAAAAGGGGTCAGTTGGGAATCAAGACCTGTTCCGTGATAGTTGAAAACGGTATCGGTTCCGAAAATACATATCACGAGATAGGTGAAAAGAGTACCGGTTCCTAAAGTATCTACCAAGTATATGACATTTTTCTGTGACATGTCACGGGGGGCAATTGACCCCCATCTAGGACAGGCCCATGTTAAAGTGACCGGCCCCGTGACAGGTCCATATCCCAATGAACCAGTCACGTGACGTGTTCTAGGACAGATCCTTTTCCCGCAGGGCAATTACACATAGAAAATTAATTCACTACACTTTAACCCAGTTACACAACTAATTAAATTAAGCGCCAATTTTATTTTTACCGAGTTGTTGTCGTATTTACGATCAAAAAGAGGACATAACAGGGAAGGAAAATATGTTTTCTGTTATTGTACCAACCAGACAAACAAATTGTACTTTTTTGATCCTCACGGTACCAAAATTTTTTCCGCTTTTTTGTTTAACAATTTTATCGTATTGAGTCAGATTTGCTTAGACACTAAAAAGACTTAAAAATTTAAATTTACAGGGTGAAACAAAATTTATCGTTAATTTTATGTATTCGTATAATTACCACAAAACTTTGAGGGCAATTTAACTTTTTTAGGATTTGCTATTAAAAAATTCAAAGTCATTCAATTGCTTTTTTACAATAATACACTTTTTTCTTTTTTGTTTTGAGAGGTAATTTAAAATCAGCTGTTCAATATTGCCACTTCCGAATATTTTAGTACAATGTGTTTGCAAACATTTGGTACATTTGAAGTGACACCAATTTAGAGCCGGTTCAACTTAAAACTGACTTTATTTTTTACTATAGTAGCTGAATAAATAAAAATAGGTTTTAATTTAAAGTTGCTTTTAAAAAAAGTCGACTTTATGTTATGTTGTTTTATAAAGTAAAAAATTGAAAATTTGAAAAAATTTCAAATTGTACTAAATAAGCCGCGGTAGTACCACGGTACCAACCAAGGTAAAAATGTACCAAAAAAAGTACAATTGTACCATGTTTTCCATCCCTGGGACATAAACCTGCTCGCACAGAACATAATGTCGCCATCTAGAGGTATCAAGGGTTGTCTGAAAGGTTCTGGTCTTTGCTATGTGATATGATCCAAAGACATTAATTTATCAAAGAAAGAACATAAGTTGAAACTATTTCCCAATAGACGGCGCATCTGAAAATAAATTCTGCCTGGCATATTTTGCTACAATATGCAACAGGGTATTATTGATTTTCTATTACGTTCGTAACATAAAATAATATTTGCCAAAAACTATACAAAAATATATGTTTTGTGTGTATATTATACTTTAATTTTCTAAATCAATAGTCATTTAGATGTTTAAGAACACAGTATTACAATTTTAAAGAAAGAATTAACATAAATATGCAGTTTGCAATGGCTCAATACTTAAAAATTATACGCATTTACTGAAAAAATACCATTTTGATCTATGAAAATTTGTTTTTAACATAAAAATGTGAAATAAATGCTTTTATCACGTCGAACATTTCAAAAATTGACTTTAGTATTATTAAATAAGTCTGCTAGTGACAGTTGAATGTACTAGAATTTGAAATATGTATTAAATGTCATATTTGTGGTTCCTAAGATAATTAAAAGTCAAATCTAAGGCCATGCCGACCTAAGCATGGCGCAGGGTATTATTTTTTATTTACTTGAGCGCCATCTACTTCTAAGTATAAACACTAAAGCAATTATGCATTTTGCTCTATCTTTATATAGACATTTCTTTGACATGATCCTCTTGTGCAAAGCACTAGAAATATCCAGAAATGATGTCGCCCTCTAGGGATATATGGAATTGTCTGGAAGATTCTGGTGTTTGCTATTTCTGAACTTGATACTGTCCAAGAGTTATCAGATTGAATTAATTTACACTTTAGGGCTGCTATATAAGGATTTCAGCTTCCGCGGTTAAATGGAAATTTATAAATTGAATTTGCATAGCAATTCGATTTATAAATATGTAGCGGAATAAAAACAAATTTAAAATATTATTTTAAATTGTTAAAATAATTTTAAATAACTTTATTTCTTTTAATTACAGGAAATGTATAACAAGCTATGGCAGCACCTGCATATTAAGATAGAAAATAAAACTGTATTAAATATTAAAATACATACAATACATTATAAAATAGATGATTAAAAGCAAATATGAATTGTATTTAATTAAAAAATTTATAGATAAAGAAGTTAAAAGTTTCATAAACAAAAAAAAAATATTCAATAAAAATAACATTAAAAAATGTATTAATTGCATGATGACGCAACATAAATCATTAATGTTCAATAAAAAAGGTGTGTTTTTTAAACAACAAATGGTATTAGAAAAAACTAATTAAATAAAAATTAGAAAATAACAACCAAAAAAAAAATTATCATTATTCACATAATTTATTAAATCATAATTATTAAGGACAATATAAAGCTTTTCTTTAATTATTTAATAAAAATTAAATAAAAAAAAAATATTTGCAAAATTAAAAAAATCACATAAAATCATGGGAATTACTTTAATAATTTCTAATTGATATATTTATATAAACAAAATTCATAATTAATTATTTAATTAAGTGTTTTTTGCATTTTTATTTTGTTAATAATCAAATTTACTACAAACATATAGATGATATTAAAACATCAAACTTATAACCAAAGTTATAAATCAGGTTCAGAAATTAAAAAAAAAAAAAAAACAAAATATATTCAAGCTAAATATATAAACAAAATAATATTGGATAAACACACACAAAATTAAAAAAACATAAACATGTTAACCACCTTTTAAATGTTTTTGAAATTTATATAAAAAGAAAAAAAAATTTAAAAAAAATATCATATTCCAAAACAAATATATCATTACAAAACTAATCTTGTATATAATAAATGTTAAACGTTATAAAAAATAAAGTTGATCCTAAACATAAAAAAACAAATTATAATTGTAACATTTTCAATATAAATGCAATTAATAAATAAATCATTATCATAATCATATTTGCATTCTTATAAATCACTCTGTCAGCCTTTAATTACAATTTAACATAAAAATAAATATGGCCTGTGCACACTAGTCCATTTTTGCTAAAGTGGCTAAAGAAATTTCTTTTAAAAAAATACATACATATGGGAAAAGCAGCCAGAAGAGATAAATTTTTTACCTTCACTTATTCATATAGATTGAATTTAACTTATATTAGTCACTTTGCCAAAATATTGGCTAGTGTGAACAGTCCCAAACTCTAATTAATTTAAATATATGTTGCTTGTATTTGATGATCAAAAAAATAAAATAAATAAATAAATAAATAAATTAATATAAATTAAGACAAAAATACTGCCATTTTATTGAGTTTAAGTTTATCATTTAATTATTCTTAAATTGTTTGTTAATTAATTTAAGCAATCTCTTGTTATTTATTAGACTGTATATTTAGTTGCCTTTAGATCTGATATCTTGTTAAAAAAAATAACCAGAGCTTAGTCACAGACTACACAGTTATAGGACAGTAGTAACAGATCGTCAGCTTATTGTTGCCTTGACCCACCGA
Source organism: Eustalomyia histrio (assembly GCA_949748255.1). Classification (NCBI taxonomy): domain Eukaryota; kingdom Metazoa; phylum Arthropoda; class Insecta; order Diptera; family Anthomyiidae; genus Eustalomyia; species Eustalomyia histrio. Next base: position 57,090,160 of record OX456526.1, on the reverse strand, counting down.
CCATTTTTGAAAAAAAAATTGAGTTAGGCATGGATTACAAATTATGTAAATATCCTTTTTCTAATTCCGAAATCCGCTTTTAGTTATTGTGTATCATATCTGAGATTACCAGTTTTCTCAATTACACCTTTTTGGCGTATAGGTCAAACCAATAATAAGCTGACCAGATGTCAAAAGTGTTTTTAAAAATCGGGGTTTTTGTTTGTTTCTGTTATAAAGTGTGAGAACGAGAAAGACCATCGGGGTTACTTATTAGATTTTATATATTTGTTTCATTCTAAAACCAAATAAGGCTGAATTAGCAACGATTATATTTTTTGGAAAAAGGTTCCAGAGCTGCCAGACTTTAAAATCTTGTGTCGATTCTGTATAGTTTGTGGCTTAGTATTAAACAATCGCTATGAATGTCAAATGGTAACGATGGTTAAAGTTTAACTCTGATTAATTTTTGACATAAGTTACTCGACTTTAGTGTAATTTATTAGTTGCCTTTAGTGTAATTTATTACAACTCTTATATGTATATCATTTATTTGTAAATACTATTAAAAAAAAAATATTACACAGTATTATGTGATATGCTCAAGATCATGAAAATTTTTCCTTTTCAAATGAATAAAAAAATTATAAATTTTAAAATAAAGAAAACGTTGTTAGACCCTATGCCATTTATCAACAGTCTTCGGGAACTTTAAAGAAAAAAGCTGATGAATTAAATTTTCTTATGAACTGTGTCTGTGTTTTCATAATCCCCACCAATTACATATGTCAAATCAGCCATCAGCTGACATTTGAAGAGAAAGAATTAGTGGAAGAGATGCCATTACATTTAGGAATCCAACAAAATTTTGTGCAGATTAAAGGATTCGGTAAGGGGCTCCACAGTGAGGGAAACAGCAGAAAATTGATAAAATTTTTCTGATTTCAAAGAATTTTTTTTTCCTTTTTGAACAATTTAAGCAAATTTTCCTGACCAATTGGAAAATCTACTAAAAACCAATTAGACTATAAAAATTATTTGGTCTTGCAAAGAAAATCAATTGGAACTGCAACAAAAAGACCTAGTAGAAAAATAACACACCCTTGTTATCTGTATATATAAAATTAAAGAGAAATTTTTTTCGCATCGTGAGAGATATCGATGAGCTGTAGAGTAAGAATAACTAATAGAGATTCCATCGAAAGCAGCGCCAAAAAAGGATTTGTACAGATTACAGAGGTTTGATAATGAAGAGAAATCAGTTGACAATTGAGCAAATTTTTTTGATTTCCCATTTCTGCATAAATTTAAGAAATTTTTTTTTTTATAAAATTTTTTTAAAATCAATTGTGTAATCCGCTTAAACCCAATTGGACTTGCAAAAAATCAATTTGTCTTGCAAACAATATCAATTGCTTTATTTAATGCATAAGAAGGGAAGTAATTATTTGACAATCAAAATGAGCGACTCAGTGATTCAAGGAGGAGGTCTGAATACAAATTCTTATTTTAAAAATATGTATTTAGAGTATTATGTAGATAAGGATTGCTTAAAATGTATAATATTTAAAAACTTGTTTAAAATTAAAGTCGGCCGTATGTTACCCTACTCCAAGTATAATTTTTGTGTGATATTTCGGTAAGAGCTCCAAATTACCAGAAAGGTGGGTTTATATGGGGACTAGTCTCGAATATGGTAAAATTTTCAATGAATTTACAGGCATGATTCATGGTTCCATATAACATTCATAAACCAAATTTCAAGCAGATATTAATGGTTTTATGTATCTAAATACCTCATTTACCTCATAGTTAGATTTCGAGATATTTCGACTTTAAATTTTCATTGAACAATTTTGCTCCGTACTATGGAGTTAAAATTTAAAATGTTAAACATTTTTTAGTTTTGAAATTTATGATTTGAGTACACAGAGAAATCAGATTTATTGTAACAACCGAATTTCTTGAATAGTTTGGTTGGATCCACTGATCCAACCGACGATTCAACAGAATTACGGTTGAAATCAATTGTATCAGGAAACATTTGGTTGGGTGAACTAAATAATTCGGTTGCCAAAATATTCAGTTGGCGAGAAATTCGGTTGTCACGATGAATCTGTTTTCTCTGTGTATCTATGTGTATTGCGAATATAAATAATGCACCATTCCAAGCTTTTTAACTAGTTTTTATAGATCTGAGTAGTATTTCCTTTAGAATCTAAATTGTTCAGAGAAGGCCAATATCTTGGACGCAGAGAAAAAACATCAATCATATTCGAAGAGCATTATATATTTTTGGGATTATGATTGTGTCAATCATAGTCGTACTATAATATAGTTATCCTATTAAGATAATAAAATAACCATAATATTATTCGAAACTACACTCAACAAAAAAAAGTCTGTAATGAGAACTGAAAATTTTGCTGTTATTACGGGAAATTTTGCTAATTTGAGCCCAGCGGTATTTTTTGCTAATCCTTTGCTAATTGCAACACATGTCTGCTGTCGTGTAGTACAATGAAATTAGTAGAAAAATTAGTAGCCGCTACTAAATTTTAGTAAACTTTTTGTAAAGCAGAATTAAAACCGGTTTGCTAAAATCAGCAAAAAAATTACTAAATATTGTAAATATTAGTACAAAATTTTTAATTTATTTTTTTTTATCGGGCATCAATTTTTTTTATTTTATTTATTTTTTTTTTAATATTTCATGCAAAATTAAAAACAAAATAAAAGACTTAAAAATCTTAAAAATTGTTAAAACATAAACGAATTAATCATTTTGTTTTAATTTGGTAATTTCTGTTTTTAAAAATATTTTAGTCAATATTTTTTTACTTTTAAGGTCAAATTATAATTGTTTTTAGAACTAAAAAAACTTTTTAGTGCTATTTTAAGTGGATGTCCTAATTTCAGACATAAGTTGGTATATTCACTTCCGATCCCTTTTTTTTTAATTTATGTAACATTTTAAGGCAATTTAAGTTTTTATTAAAAAAAACATTTCCTTCAGTATCCACTTTTTTAAAATAAGTAATTTTTTTTTTGCTAATTTTAGCAAATCAGTTTTCAAAAATTTGTAAAATGATTTCTGAAATTAGCAACAAAAATTTGTATACATTTTGTAAAAACTCTGTAATTTGTAAAATGTAAGTAGCAAAAAGATTTGCTAAATAATATTTTGTTTTTCAGTACAAAATCAGTACAAAAATAGTAAAGTGGGATTGAAACCCGTTTACAAATTTTTCTACTAACTTATTTTTCTGAGTGTATAAAAAAGTTCTTTAAATTTAATAATATTTCTTTAAGAAATATTTTTCCTATAGAAAAAATTTAATATTAAGGAATTTTCACAAAAACTTTCTTTGATTCTATGGACTTTTTGAAAGAAAAATACTTTAAAGACATTTTTAAATTCTAAAGATTCTAAACATAGATTCTAAGGACATTTTTAAGATTTTTATTAGATAGTCCTCAAAGTATAGTCCTCTTCTAGAAAAAGTGTTTAGAACCTAAGAATAATTCTACTAGAAAAAGTTCTTACAATCTAAGTATTTTACATGATGTAAGGTCTTTCGAATCTAAGAACGGGTACGTTCGTAAATGCAGTAGTTGCGCATCACTGCAGCATAATACAAGTAAAACGTTCAAAAAAGCATCACTTGGCAGCACTGATTCACGTCAAACGTTTTTTTATGCAAACAATTGACAGTGCTGGCGCAAATTTTTGCAACTGTGGCATCATTAAAGTGTCTGATGCAAAAGTGCAAAATTAGTCTTCCTTTTCGTTTTAATTGATTTTTAATAATCAAAAGTCGTTTCATCTTTCTGTTAATTCTATTTTTATTATAAGTTAACAAAAAGTTGTTAATGTTATTGCGGTGAACATAATTATTCTTTTGCAAAACGTTCTAAAAAGCAAACTGTGCAGTTGTTGAGCAGTAGCAAAGCATCTGCAACAGATGATCAGCAACAAAAATTGGCATAACTGCCGCAGTGATGCACAAATTTTCTGCATTTACGAACGTACCCAACTTTTTATTCAAAGAAAGGTTTTAGAATCCAAGTTTTTTTTTTTAAATTTATTAAGAATCTGAGAATTTTACTTTAAGGAATCTAAAAATGTTTCTATCAGAAAAATTTCTAAAAAGTTAGAATTTTGTATAAGAAACCTTTTGGTACAAACCAACTCTTAGGTTCTACAGACTTTTTCTTATAAAAAATTATTGTATTAATATTCTGAGAGAAATTTATTTAAGATATTTTTTGAAAAAAAAAAAAAATATTACTGTTTTTATTGCAAAGAACTAAAAAAATATAAAATATTTATATATACTCTATTTGACAATGAATTGATAAAACCCTCAGGTGAAAATGATCATATATTAACATTTTTACCTGGGTGACTGAACTGATACAATTTTTTTATGAAAACAATACAGTACGTATTATAACTGTAAAAGTCAAAATTATTATGGATTGTTGTCAAAATTTTATAGTTCCATAATTATCATACGATTTTCATAGTCAGGATTTTTATTAACACAGTATGGTTAGATCCAATCATATTACAAAATAGAGAGTGGCAATCTTGAATTAATAAAATATTTACTAAATTATTCAGTTTAATTTCTTCGACCCTTTCAATATAATTTACAGGTAATAAGTAGTCAATTTCAAGGTAAAATACTGATAGCAGCGACCACAAGCAAACAACACTACTCAACAAGGATTCTGCATAGACTTCTACTATATCCTTACTAAATTATTTTTGTCACCTGAACACAAATCTGGCGTCAAACAAGTTCCATTAAATCGCGTTTCCGAATGTAGGCTTTTTATAATTTTCACATATTTGAATATAGTTTTAGTTTTATTACAATTTTCTACCAAAATCATTAAATTTTACACTCAAAACTAGTTAAATGGGGGGGCTAAAGGCCCCCATTTGTTTATTTTTTGGATTGAGAGGGCCAACGGTTGTATTTTTTATGTAAGTCTACATTTAGTTCAGTTGATTTATCTATTATAAAGTTTCAAAAATATCAGAAAAGCCAACCTTTGACCCCCTTACTTAAAACTAGGAAAATATTATAGATTGGAAAATATCACAAAAGGCCATTCTTTGGTCCCTCTCCTGTTTAGTTCTTAAGATTCGGGGCCCAAATATTATTTTTTTGTACAATATGCAATTAATTCAAATGGCTTATTAAATACTATTGTATATTTAAAAATAACAGAAAAGCCCGCAACAGTTTTTGTAATGAATGAGAAGGTCCAAAGTTTTTATTGTCGATTAAAAAATATCAGAACAGTCCAACATTTGGCCCTCATAGTTTATTTTATTTGTTATGATTCAGGTGCGCTGAGGGTTGGTTTTTTGTGTACAATTCGCATTTAGTTCAATTGGATAACTGTGCAATATTTTGGACATAAAAATTTCAGCAAATGCCAACTTTTGGCCCCCATGCATATTAACAATAAAAAGCGCTTGGGCCAAAGGTTGGCGTTTTATGACATTATCTCCACCAAAATACTTTTCAAAAAATACCGAATGGTAAATTTAATGGTTTTGGAAGAAAATAAAAAAAAAAAATATTATAAAATTATTTTCTAAATATTCAAAATATTTGCTAAAATTCAAATTCCATTTCTAACAATTTTTAGTTTGAAATTTTTGTAAATCATATAAAACGTTTTTGAAAATTAATATTAAAATTACAAAACAATGACAAATAGTTTTTTGTATTTAGAAATTCCCAGCAAATAATGGGTAAAGTAATGTATAGCCATAGGGGCCGATGGATTACTTTACACCTTACTTCATTGATGAATTTTATAGGCGATGAGCCTCAAAGTAATGTATATACTCATTACTTAAGAGGTGATAATGTAAGGGGTTACTTATATGGTTACGAGAATGGAAAAAGTAATGTGTCTAAAAATAGATTTTTAAATAAAAGGAATTTTTATAAAAAAAAAATTATTACAAATTGTTTATTTAAAATATTTGTAATTAAAAATAATGTGGTCAAGATGGAAATCGAACCAGGGAAATCTGGTTGCCAGCCAAGAACTCTACCCACTGAGCTATCGACGCATATAGTATTTGATTGCTTTAAACTTAAATGAATTGTTGCGCTTCGTTTATTCGCTAGTGTTATCAAAACAAACATACATTACTCTTTTGCTTACAAAAAACACAAAGTAATGTATCTAAAAATAGATTTTCAAAAATATTTCAATTATTACTTTACATTTATAAATCACATATTACGTAATCAATAATGAGTAACTTATTACTTTCAAATAATGAAAAAGGTAAGGAGATATCATTAAAAGGTAACGCATGAAAATATCGCACCCATTATCAAAGTTTTGCTGGGTTTCTTTAAATTTTTTTTATTTATATTTACAAAAATATTCTATGAACGATGTTAAATATTTTGTAAATTTTTTGTGTGTACCCTACGAATTTGCACACCTCTATTTATTCATTGAATTGTTTAGTATGAATACGGTTTTAATGTCTCCATTTATTTAGCAAATGCAAACGTTGTAAGAACAATTTTAAAATATTAAATTTTCGATATCCTTAAAATATAATTTTATACTCAAATAAAATATAATTGTAACAAGAATTGAAAACCATAAAAATAAAAAATGATTTTGAACTACTTCTTCCCAATATTGCGCAATAAATATATTTTCCTGGGTCAGGGGTCAAAAGGGGAATGCCCATATTTTGTAAACGTGATTTGATAGAACTTAGATCTCAAAATTGTATTTAGGAGGTCAAAATAAGTTAAAAACCTTTTAAGGAAAGACTGTGTTTAAAAATTGAAAATTTGTTGAGTAGTAAATTAAGAATACATTACAATCAATTCATTCTATTTTCAATCGCTATATATAAAAAAGGCTAAAGAAGGTCTTTTAATTCTGTTAATTTTTTTAGGGAAAATATCTTTTAGTCTGAGAATTTTAGTAAAAAAACAAAGGTATGCCATAAATTAAAGTTTATTTCTTTTCAACAATAAATCATTATAATACTGTGTATTAAACTATAACACTCTAAATAAAAATTTTAGTTATATTAATCTCCCTTATATGTGTACCAGAGATCTGCAAAATCAACTTTTTTCTTGATTTAATCATACTCAAAAATTCTTGTTCACATTTAATAGTTCAACAAAATTCACTGTAGAATAAAATCAGCATCATGTTACTGAATGCGTAATTGGGATCAGTGTGAATCATCTGTCGATTATGTTTTATGCAAATGTAATCACTCAACAAAAAGTCAGAATAAATCAGAAAAAACAACAAACAACGCGTGTGAGTGTAATCATTATCAAAACAAAATAGAAACACATTTCATAAATGATATTGTGTACATTAGGCTGGGACTTAAATCTGCTTTTTTCGAATTTTTATTTGTAATACAATACTAAAAATATTCTTCTTTGTGAAATAAAAATATATTTTTGGAAAAAAAAATTTTGTTCGATATTTCAGGCTTGCCTAATCCGGAAAAATTTAAATATTGTCTAAATTTTTTTTCTTCTATTTTGATTGGAAAATTAGGCAATATTGAACTTTAACCGGATTGGGAGAGCCTGAGATATCGACCTTAATTAAAAAAAAAAAAAAAAATTCACAAATTTTTGGTATTACTAATAAAAATTCTAAAAAAAAGGATTTTAGACCCACCCTAATTTATGAAATGTGTTTCTACAAAACCACCCCCTTTTTATAGATAAGAAACTATTTTGTTTTAATTATGAATACATCAAAATAATTATTGTTGACTCAAACGAACAGAATAAAATCAATGGTATAAAAACGACCGATGATTATAAATCAGTGACAACAATTTGCACGTCGTTTGATTGATTTAAAATCATCAACAAATATGTGTGTTGGAGTATATTCAACGTTTGAACGCAAACACATATTTATTCTTGTGTTGATTGCGTATAAACGTTTTGCAATCAGCATTTGCGGTTCTCTGATGTGTACCCAGTTCTATACACTTAATATAATTTAATAACTGAAATATTATCTTATAAAAATTGAAAGCTTTTGCAAAAAATTAAGTTAATTTAAAAAAAATACTGTTCAAATTGTTAAAACTATTTAAATGAAAATTAAGATATCCCTAATATATTCCGATTACAATGCTTAATTATAGTTAAGTACATATACATAATTCTAGTTATTTACTTATGTACTTATTATCTATATACTTATGTACTTATTATCTACATAAATAGCTAAAAATATATATATATATTTGTTTGCGTTGAGTTATTTAAACAAAAAAATTAACAAATAAAAAACTTCTAAACAGCAAAAGAAACAATTAAATAATTTATAGTATTACATTAATTCTAAATTAAACATACAAATATCATAAATTTCCACAAAAAAAAAAAAAAAAAGAAAAAAATGTAAATCATATTCTAAAATATTGAAAAAAAACCAAATTAAAATATTGAAATCTTAGCTCATCACTCAAAGAAGAAAAATATAAAATCACTTTAGAATTAGTTCTCGTTAATTATTGTAACTTGTATTTACATAATTCATAAGTTGATGATTAAAATTGTATTAAAATAGAATCTATTATAATTATTATTATTATCATTATAATTATTATAATTGTAATCAAATTGTTTGTTTTTTCCTTAACCCCTCCCCCCTTAAAATTCCTTCCCACAACTTATGATTAACTTACTAATATTCATTTATCCATCTACTAAAGTGCGCTTCATTAAGAACCAATTAAACTAAATAAAAAAAATACAATACAAAATTATATATCATTAGAATTCAAAACAACTATATATAATTTTCAATGTTGTGGATTTTTGACTGCGCAACGAGTTTATATTTATTCAAATTTACACCCATAAATAAATAATGTATTCATTTCAAAATCTTGCGATTTGTCTTACCACATAAATAATAATAAAACAAAAAATTCAAAATACCAAAAAAAAAAAAAAAAAACAATAATCAAATATTAATCCAATAAATAAAAAAAAAAAATATTTGATGCAATAAATGTATAAAATTGAATTTAAAAATAAAAAATAATTTGTTTTATTTAAAAAGTTAAACTGATGGGAGGGAAAATGATTTTTGTTCTCAATCTGAAAAACTAAATCGAGTTACAATTAAAATATTTGTAAATACAATTAAAAATGTTATTAAATTTGGACCAGCAAAAGAATTTGTTATATCAATTAATTTTCTTTTGTTAAAATTAATTGAAATTTTCCTATAATTTTTTTTTTATTATACCAATTAAAGTTTAAAAAAAAATCTTCAACATTTTCAATTAAAGTTTTAATTATATCAACTAAAGCTTTAATTAAAGTTCCAAAGAAAAATCAGTTAAAATTTTAATAAAATTTATAATGTAAATTCCAGCATCAAATCAAATAAAAGTTTATTAAATTTTTTTTTATTGAAATTCCACATTCAAATCAATTAAAATTTTAATCAAACTCTTAATTGAAACTCAGCATCAAATTAAATAAAAGTTTATTAAATTTTTAATTGAAATTCCAGCATCAAATCAAATAAAGGTTTATTAAATTTTTTGATTAAAATTCAAGATTCAAATCAATTAAACTTTTAATCAAATTTTTAATTGAAATTCCAGCATCAAATCAAATAAAAGTTTATTCAATTTTTTGATTGAAATTCCAGATTCAAATTAATTAAATTTGTAATCAAATTTTTAATTAAAATTCCAGCATCAAATCAAATAAAAGTTTATTAAATTTTTTGATTAAAATTCCAAATTCAAATCAATTAAAATTTTAATCAAATTTTCAAAATTTTTTTTTATTAAATAAATTATCAACGCATGAAAATTTCTAAATACTTTGTATCAAATAGTTCATAGGAGTAGCATAGTACTTTTTAAGTTCCAATATAACCACAAAAAATACTATGGTACCAACTTTGTTATAACTGGTGCATGGATATCCGCAGTATTGCCATAAAAGTTTGGTCTCATAATCCCATTGTCAAAGCTGAAATAACCAAAAAATCCTTAACAAATTGTTAAATAATCAAATTTCCCATTTTCTAAAAAAAAAAAAATATATTCTAGAAAAATAGGGTGGCCTTATAAATGAATTAAAATTTTAATAAATTCATATTTTATTATTATTTTTTTAATTTTAAAATAGACCTTTAAAATCATTAACTTTAATTGATGTACTTTTTTAATCTGATTTAATTTTCAACAAATCGATTTGCAAAATTTTTTTCATTGTGTGAATAATTTTCTACTTTATTCAATTAATATCAAATTCAGAAAAGTAATTTGATTTTTTTTTTGATTCTTTTCATAAAATCAATCAAATTGAGTAAGTTTTAACAAATCAAATAACCAAAAATCGTTCGCAAAACAAATCATTCATTAGAGTCAAAATTGAATCATTGATATGAATAAATAATATGAAATAAAATTAATTATCAAGCTCTGAATTGGTTATACGTCATTAATTTTGCAGAAAAGCTTTCGATTATCGATTTAAAAAATCTATCCAAATTTAATTTTATTATCAATAAATTTCCAAATCTGAAGCCAAATCCATAGACTATGTTTTTTTTTATAAATTTAAACAATGAGAGCGGCTCTCTTTAATTAATTAATTTTATTAATTAATTTCTAATTCATTAAATTATTAATACGCGTAATATTAAAAATATTTTGAATAAACATTTTTTTTTATGTTTAGTGATTTGAGATGCAATTTTGCAATTTGAATAACTGTAATAAAAGTTAAGATATAAATAAATCAAAATAATATGACTTTTATATGTTGCCAATAGTGTTTATTATAAACTAGAATATTTTTTACACTAAGTTCATTTCTAATTAAAAATGTAATTGATATGATTAAACTTTTATTTGAAAATTAACAAAAAATCAAAAAAAAAAAAAAAGAAATTAATTAATTGTATTTTTTTGGCGATAATTTTTTGTGTGTATATCTTCTTAACTACTGATCCGATCGGTAAAAAATGTATTTACCGAAAGATTTACTTAGATAAGATTTTGGGCTTTCAGAAAATTGTATCAGGGAATATCCTGTTTTAGCGAAGCGCCAAAATCGAAAACCTTTTGCAAAACAGCCTTTTCAAGCTCGTAACATATCTGTCCCGATTTGAAAGATGTTTATGATATTCCTCTGCTAAAAAATGTGATTATAATTCTATATAAGCTCTTACTTAAGTTTATTGATTTTGAAAATTTCATTTTTGCATTTTATCCCTTTACTTTTTTGAGATTTTGGATATTAACTCCTTAAATACAAGTGGAGCAATAAGTATCATCCTATTGGAAAGCGGTGCTATTTTTTCAAATTGTATCTTATGTCTCTTTGGTTTTGACATTCGTAAAGAAGATACGTGCAAAATTTATACTGAATGACCATTAATCGAGTTTTTGGATTTGGATCCAGATTTCGGAACTCAAAGACGAAGTGGAAGATATTATTGATTATGAGCGACGAGGCTCAGTTTTATTTCAGCGGTCTCATCAATAAGCAAGTTACTTGGTTCTGGGGGATGGAAAATCCGCGCTTAATTCATGAAGCACTATTACACCCTCTCAAAGTCATCGTGTGGTGTGCAGTTACGTCGAAAAAAGTGATTGGATCTTATTTCTTCGTAGGAGACGACGGCAAGGCTATTACAGCATGAACGGCGATCGCTATAGAGCAATGCTGTTCATTTCATAGGACGATTGTTCCTGCACAATTCACATGTATTTTTACGCTCTTGCTTTTAGTCGTCACTGAAACAGCGGCGAATAAACACGTGTAGCGGATGGATGCTGATTTTTTTTAATGTACTGAACAAAATTAATAGCAATGTACAAAAAATATTTTATGATAACACAAGATCTATAAAAATCTTTAATACACGAAAAAAGTTTGTAAGTTAAAATAACTGAAAATATCATTTAAAAGAAATGATATTTCATTTAAAAACTGGTCTACTTAATTTTCATTTAAATTAAATGTCATTTGTTATTTATTTTTAAATGTTGATTAATCAACTAACACATCCATATAAAACAAATGATATAATCAGTTAAAATAAATGTCAAAATTTTACCTACCAATCCTTAAAAAATAAATGTTTTTTTCATTTATTTGAAATTATTTTCGTTTTTGTATTTTTTTAATATACTCGTACAATACAAAATGTATGTATGTATGCATATGAAGCTATGGAGACTTTTTGTGTGAATGTTTTTGTGTATGTATGTGTGTTTATGAAGTTCTTGTAATTTATATTGAAAAATTTTGTATATATACAACCAATTTAAATAAAAAAACAAATTGAAATTTTATGAATATTTTTTTTTGAAACAGACAGCAAACAAAATTTAAATTTGTAATAACTGTTACGGACACAAATAAACCACAAGTTTCCGTTTCGTGGGTAAATTTTTATTAAATTTCAAACATATGAAAAAAATAAATGAAACTGAAAAAAACGGTAAATGACAGTAAATTATTTCGAATAAATATATAAAAAAGTTAATATAGATATTTCTTTGAAAAATAAATGTATGTTCCTTTATTTTTAAATGGAACGGAAAACTTTTTTATTAAACTAAAAACAGTTAACTACATAATATTCTGAGTGTAGACTCAATAAAAACACATTTTTTTTTGAAATTCAGGAAATTCTTTCTACTAATTAATTTGTTGCTTTCTTTGGAAGGGCGATAGAGAAAATTGTTGAAGCTGTTTAGTTCAAAGCCCTGTTATGTTATTTTACTTCGGTGCGATGAAGTGCTATGGGAACACCGAAGGAGGACGTTGCAATATGCATGAGAGATAAAAATTCATACATATTATTTTTCTAATTAATGTTGCCGTCATTGGGGATCAAACCCGCAACCTTGTGTGTAACAGTCCAACGCGCTAACCATTACTTTACAACGCGCCCAAAATAATAATAATATAAATATTGAAATGTTTTTAAAACATTCATTCATTTATTCCGATCAAATGTATTTTTTTCCTTCCAAAAATTTCATTTTCTTAAATTTTTTAAAAGATATTTTATTTATATGTACAACTACAACTTTTTTTTATACAATGAAAAAAGTCACCCTAATGTATGTATGTATTTATTTTGTTTTTTTTTTTTGCAAAAATTGAATTTTTGTTTAGTTCTTATTTATTTAAAAGAGTTTTACACAACACATTAACAGTTTCATATTTTCAATAAAAAATAAATGCATACAGATACTAACACTGCAATTCTCGTTTTCTCACGAATACAACTACATTTTTATTTTTGAACAGCACTGCTATAGTGCCATGTCGTGAAGGACATGTGGCACCAAAAGAACGGGGCCACTTACCATACTGCACGCTACACAATGCTTGTAATCTCGCGTTACGGTGATTTGGCTTGGCCCGGCAGATCTTCCGATTTGACTGTCCCGGACTTCTTTCTCTGGATATATTTGAAGTCGTTGGTGTTCGCGAATAAGCCCCGCATCTTGGAGGAAAACAACATTCGAGCCGAAATTGACAACGTAACACAAATGTTGCGCACAATTTTGCATCAACTCCGACGGCAGCTATGTGTCGGAATTAATTTTGCACAATAAATTGAAACAAATTTTATATGTTTTTATTTTAAACAAAAGTGATAGATGATGGTTTTTGCCCCACCCTGTATGATGATCTTCGAAAGTGATTGCCCTAACCTTCTTTTTTCTTTACGTCTGTGAAGATGGTACCCCTGCGGGAAAAGGACCTATCCCAGTACCAACGAAAAAGAACATGTCATGACTGTTAAACCGATCAAGTGGAAGGACTTTAGGAACCTCTTCATTTCACATATGTATTTTCGGAACCAGTCCACTTTTCACCTATCACGGGACAGGCCCCAATTCCCATATGACCCTTTTCTCCCCACAGGGACGTCAAAAATGCGATCTTATCCAAGATCAGCCACCGGTACACCGAAAAAAATAATGCCAAAAAAATTTCAATAATTTTTTTTTTTATTTTTTGTTCTTTTTCAATTAAAATATTAATCATATCAATTAAATTTTTAATTGATAATGAACTTGGTGTAAAAAATATTCTAGTTTACAATTAACACTATTGACAACATATAACTTTTATTGCAGTTATATAAATTGCAAAATTGCTTCTCAAATCCCTAAAAAAAAAATGTTTATTAAAAATATTTTTAATAAAAGCGTCACAACTTAATTTTTTTTAGAAAGAGAACCACACTTATTGTTTAAATTTACAACAACAACATAGTTTTGTATGCATTCTAGTCAGGGATGGAAAAGTTGATACAATTGTACTTTTTTTGATACTATTTGATTTAAGAAAGTACCGTGATACTCCCGAGACACATTTAATATTATTACAGATTTTTCCCAAATAAAAATTTGATATTCACTTATTTCAACATTCCCCCTATTTATATTCAATGTTTATGTAGTATGGCAGCTCCTTGAATTTTTTCTTTTCGTATTTTCTTATTCTTATTCGTTTTTACTTTTTAAATACAATAAACGCTATATTGTGTTGTTAGTAGTGTTTCCAATTATTCATTATTCAAAAAATTAAGAAAATTAATCGTTTAATGGAAAATAAATGTATTTCTTTCATCAATAAGAACACAAAGAGCTGTTTTTTTGTTGAAATATTAAGTAAAATCTATTGCGTTGGTTTCTAAAGTATTTGTTTACGACAATTCAAAGCATCCTGAGATTTTTAAAGAATCATGCCTTTCTTGGTTTTTTTTTACAGGAATCAGACGAATTTTTTAAAAGAAAATGTCAGACGTACTCAGTGGCAGTCAACCCTTAAAAATGCGCTATAAATAGTGTAATACTGAAGTGGTACATTTGTCGATAAAGCTGGTTTTTATTTTCTTTATATGACACTGTCCAGAATAAAAATAAATATAAAAATGCATAAATAAACAAGAGCTGCCTTCAAAAAAATTCAATAACAAATTCTTAAAAATATGGTATGAATATTTTTTTTTTAAATCACAATGTTCCCAGACTTTCATTAACTGGTTTAAGCTTTGGAATTAAAGATATTATCTATTATAAAAGTTATAAAAATCAGTCATATTCCTGACAAGTCCTCACCGATAAGAGTAAGCGAATTCTTGAATATTTTTGACTATACTTAATTCTACTAAAGTTCCTACTTTATTAAAATTTGTTGATAAATGAAATCAGAAACAAAATTGCATGTTATTTTTTAGTTTTTATACATTTTTTCATAGGATTTTAGAGAAACTGTTTTATAGAAAATAAATTTTTCGAATTGAAAGCAATTTTATATTATTTTTTATAACATAAGTAACGTCATAGTGCTTGTTAGGAATAAAAAATATATATTTTGTTAAAGTTCTGCTTAGAGGCTTTAGCTTTTCTAAAACTTCGCGTTCTGATGAGATCTTTTGTCAGCTCGAAATATATGTGTACGGAGGTTGAAAGATCTATTTCAATTTTTTTGTACATGAAAATATAATTTTATATTTTTAAAAATTTATTTTTTAAAGGAATTAAAACAAACATAAAAATTGTCTATCATATTTCCAAAAGCCTATATCATTTGCTGCTGATTCAGACGATTTGAAAAGTTTTCGATTGTATTTTAGTTGATGTTTTTTTCTATGATTTTCTTGCCAAAGTTAAAAAAATTAGGAAGGTTTATGAAAAATAACAGAAAAATTCATATTAAAAATTTAACTGGTTAATCGACCTATTTTAATCCATTTTTCGGGTCGAATAATTATTTGAATTTTAAATTATTTGTTTCGACATTAACCGAAATAGAGGCGATTAATCGAGGAATCGGTTAATCGCTTAACCGAATTGGAAACACTAGTTGCAAAATTGCATTTTTATACAAAATATTTTATGGTAGTTGTAATCAGTAGTTGTATCATTGCAGTTAATATTTCTTTGTACATTGAATAATGTTATTCACTAAATTTGCGAAAAAAAAAATTATTAAGAAGGATTTTTATGTGCTAATTTTTAAAAATGTTGAAAATGATGTTTCCATTTTTCGAAAGAAGTTGTATAAAAAATTTATAATTTTCTTTTACTTAGGTAACTAGAGATTAATTACATTAACCTGATCTCTCATTGAATGTGTTTCTTTTTTTGTTTATTATAAAAAAATATATTTTTAACGTATGTTAATTTTATGTTAAAATAAATGTTATATACGTTTTGTAATAATTTTTATGTAATTTTTTGTTAAAAAATTCAGTACTCTGAGGGTCAAAATAGTATTCTTGAATACTTTTTTTAATACCGAAAAAAAATTCCATTTTCCATCCCTGATTCTAGTGTATACACATCAGTGTTGCCAGAAAAGTTAAGTTTGGATAGATTTTTCAGATCGATACGCGAAAGCTATTTCTGCTAAATTCATGACGTATTGGTTTTAATTCAGAGCTTGATAATTCATTTTATTTAATATTACTAATTTTATGAATCTATGAAAAAATATTAAGGATTCAATTTTGACTCGATTGAATGATTTGTTTTGTGATTCTGTTCGCGAACGATTTTTGTTTATATGATTTGTTAAAATTTTATCAATTTAATTGATTCTATGAAAAGAATCAACAAAAATCAAATTGATTCTCTGAATTTGATATTAATTGAATACAGTGGAAAATTATTTAAACAATGAACAAAATTTTGCAAATTGATTTGTTGAAAATTAAATCAGTTTTAAAAATTAAATCAATGAATCATGTTTTTTAAAGGTCTGTTTTAAAATATAAAAAAATTGTTAAAATTTCATTTTGTTAAAATTAGAACTCTTTTATGGGGCACCCTTTTTTCTAAAATATTTATTTTTATTTTTTAGCAAACAAAATCTGCGAAAAATCATTTTAGAAAAAAAGGAAATTTGATTATTTAACAATTTGTTAAGAATTTTTAAATATTTGAAAATGGGAACATGAGACCAAACTTTTTTTTGGCAATACTGCGGATACGCATGCACCAGTTATAATAAAGTTGGTACCATAGTATTTTTTATCGTTCCATTGGATCCTTAAAAGTACTATGATACTTCATGATAACAAAGTATTTAGAAATTTTCATAAGTTAATTCATCAACAAAAATATACATAACATACACTCACCAAAAAAAGTCTGTAATGGCAACTGAACATTTTGCTGTTATTACGGGAAATTCTGCTAATTTGAGCCCAGCGGTATTTTTTGCTAATCTTAGCAACACATGTCTGCTGACGTGTAGTACAATGAAATTAGTAGAAAAATTAGTAGCCGCTACTAAATTTTAGTAGACTTTTTGTAAAGTGGAATTTAAAATCCGTTTGCTAAAATCAGCAAAAAAAAATTACTAAATACTATTAATATTAGTACAAAGTTTTAGATTTATTTTTTTTATCGAGCATCAAAAATTTTAATTATATTTTTTAAAAGATGTTTTATACAAAACGAAAAAAAAATCAAAGGCTTAAAAATCTTAAAAATTCTTAAAACTAAACGAATTTATCATTTTGTTTTAATTTGATAATTTCTGTTTTGAAAAATATTTTAGACAATTTTTTTTTACTTTTAAGATGAAATTTAAATTGTTGTTAGAGCTGATTTTTAGAAATAAAAAAACTTTTTAGTCCTATTTTAAGTGGATGTCCTATTTTTAGACATGAGTCGGTATCTTCACTTCCGATCCCTTTTTTAATCCTATGTAACATTTAAGTTTGTATGTATAAGTTTAAATTATTAGAAATAACATTTCCATTAATATCGACTTTTTTAAAATTAGTAATATTTTTTGCTAATTTTAGCAAATCGGTTTTCAAAAATTTGTAAAATGATTTTTGAAATTAGCAACGAAAATTTGTAGATATTCTGTAAAACTCTGTAATTTGTAAAATGTACATAGCAAAAAGATTTGCTAAATAATAATTTTTTGCTAAAAATCAGTACAAAAATAGTAAATTGGGATTGAAAACCGTTTACGAAATTTTTCTACTAACTTTTTTTTCTGAGTGTACATATAAAAAATTTTATTAAAATTGTAATTGATTTGAATCTGAAATTTCATTTAAAAATTTGATGAAAATTTGAATTGAATTGATGCTTGAATTTCAATTAGAAATTTAATAAAAATTTTAATTGATATTTGGTTCGAATTTCAATTAAAGTTTTAATTAATATAATTAAAACTTTAATTGAAAATGTTGAAGATTATTGATTAAAAATTTAATTGGTAGGATTAAGCAATTAATTGTTATAACAAATTTTTTTACTGGTTCAAATTCAATTAAATTTGTATTTGTATTTACAAATACTTTAATTATATATAATATATACGTATATTCCCGTCGTTCCCATAAGTATATAGGGCCTCAAATATTTTAATTCAAACTCGATTTTCAGTTTGTTCTGTGTAAATTAATGTAAAGTTCCAAAATTAGAAAAACGCGCTAAAATATAATAACAGCGACCTCTTCAAACAAATCAGCTTAAATTTCCTTTTTTTTGCCACACTACCAAACTTCAACATCTTACTAAACCAGCAAATGACAATTCAAAAAGCTTTTAAGTCAAAAGTTTAATAAAATATATAGAAAAAGAAAGTCAAGCTTTATGGCCTTGCAAAAGTATTTTACGCTTTTAAAAACTTAACGGTGACAAAACTTTTAAAGCAAAAATCAAAATATGGTTGTTAGTATTCAGGGGCATTTTAATTACTTAAATGGTGGATGAAAAAAATTGAAACCTCCAGATACTTGAATTGAAATATTAATTGAAGTGGGGTATTATTATGCCATAAAGAAGAAATAATTTAGGTTATTCAAATAATATTGATTGGTTTGTATCCTGGCAAAATATGTAGTGTAGAGTGGAATCGAATGGAAATAGTGTATTCAAACCATAAATTTGCCATAAGTTTTATGGTAAGGAAAGATTTATTTTTAAAATGCAATAAATATAAAGATAAAATAAAGATAATTGTAGTATCAAACATTTTACAGTTTGAGGTGCGTGCATAAATGTAACTTAGAAAATTACAGTAAAGGAATTTTTACAGTTTGAAGTAATTAAATACAGTTTGAGTATTAGTAGTGGTAGTTGTTGCGTATAAAAATTAATTCACAGTTATTAAATCAAAGAAATGTATATATAAAGATAGAGCAAAATGCATAATTGCTTTAGTGTCTATACTTAGAAGTAGATGGCGCTCAAGTAAATAAAAAACAATACCCTGCGCCATGTTTAGGTCGGCATGGCTTTGGATTTAGCTTTTAATTACCTTAGGAACCACAAATATGACATTTAATACATATTTAAAATTCTAGTACATTAAACTGTCACTAGCAGACTTATTTGATAATACTAAAGTCAATTTTTGAAATGTTCGACGTGATAAAAGCATTTGTTTCACATTTTTATGTTAAAAACAAATTTTCATCGATCAAAATGGTATCTTTTCGGTAAATTCGTATAATTTCAAAGTATTGAGCCATTGCCAACTGCATATTTACGTTAATTCTTTCTTTCAAAAAAAAAAAAAAAAAAAATAAATACACATACGAAAAATTGTAATACTGTGTTCTTAAACATCTAAATGACTATTGATTAAGAAAATTTAAGTATAATATTAGAGTATTCAAAAACCGAAACCGAAAACCGGTCAACCGGTTTCTTTTTTTTTAAAACCGATCGGTTTCCAATATTTTGTAAATTCGAAGAAAAACCGAAAACCGGTCTTTTTTGTTCGGTTGACCGTTTTTTTTAATTACATCACCAACTGGGTTACTTGGTCTCTTTTATTTTTTCCAAACACTTTTAAAATCGTTTTTTGGTTATGAAGATTTAGATGTAAGTCTGATAGATTGCGATGAAGACCTAACTTTGGATATTTCAAATTCAAATAGTTTAATTTCTGTTCTAAATAACACAATAAACAGCATTCAAAATCCTAAAAAAGAGACTGTACAAAATAATTCATCATTATATGATAATTTCATATATCTTAATAAATGCGACAAAAGAACTGAAAAGTTGGAAAATTTATATCATTGTCTTTTGACTATTTGTCCAACATCTACTCTTAGTGAAAGAGTATTTTCCACTTCTAGCTTTATCAAAAGCAAACAAAAAAATCGTCTTAAAACGAAACATTTAAATTGAATATTATTTTATTATATTATTCCTTCAAATCGAGTTCAAGATCATTTAACAAAAAATAATAATGATTATTTATTTATTTCGTCTCCACATTGGGTGACTTCTTCCAATGTGGAGACGAAATATTGGAAGGAAATAATAAATAATCATTATTATTTTTTGTAAAAAGATCTTGAACTCGATTTGAAGGAATAATATAATATAATATTGAAGATTGAATAAAGGAAGATAAATATAGTGAATATTATTTCTAAAATATTATTTTAGAAGTGAAAAATAGATTTTCTTTTTACATATTTAAAATGTAATATTAAAAAAACTTATTTACTGAAAAACGTTTTAAACGTTCAAATTACTAACGTACCTAATTTTACCAATTTCCACACTTTATTACCTCTATTCATTTGATATGCATATAGTTTTATAATATTAATTTTTAAGATATTATATTAAAAAATATTAAAACCAATTAATAAAATGTTAAAATGAAATACAATAAAAAAATATTATAAAATATTTTTTTCAAAGAAAACCGGTTGACCAGTTTTTTCTGCAAAAACCGAAACCGGTTTTTTTAAAATTCTAGTTTTCGAAGAAAACCGAAATCGGTTTTTCCAAAAGGCCAGTTTTTTGAATACTCTATATAATGTACACATAAAACATATATTTTTGTATAGTTTTTGGCAAATATTCTTTTATGTTACGATCGAAATAGAAAATCAATTATACCCTATTGCATATTGTAGCAAAATATGCCTAATAGGGAGAATTTATTTTCTGATGCGCCATCTATTGGGAAATAGTTTCAACTAATGTTCTTACTTTAATAAAATAATGTCTTTGATTAAATGCTATTATATGGGGTCCTGAAATTCTGCTACTCAACGATAGGTGGCTCTGTTAAAAAATGTTCTTTAAATAATTTTTTGTAGCAACCAAAATACACATTTCGATTCGGTTGGCACTTTTATCTTTATGTATAAGCAATAGTTTTTTTTTTTTAATTTTTGTTGGGTGCTCAAAGTCATGAATTGAACCCAGAGACTTACAATTGCTAATCTACACCAACAGCTTCCACTTAGATTGCACTTTGCCAAAACATTTTAGTGGAATTAAGTCAATCATAAGATTTTCTTTAATATTAAATGTAAAAGAGATTAATTTCCAGGTAATAAGTATTCAAGCTCAAGGT